>OV281349.1:17500-20000 GCA_923062675.1 Marasmarcha lunaedactyla | reverse complement strand
GAAACTAAAAAATGGGGAGGTTCGATGAAAAATTTTGAAAATATTAAAGAAAAACACTAATTTTAACCAAAATTTGCCGGATTTACACTAAGTATTGCAATATTTTCCAACACCGTTTTCCCGTGGAAGGTTCCTTAATGCCTCAAAAGACGCGCAGGAACACGGTGCAGATGATGGTATAACAAGTTTGAAGAATAATTGCAAAACAAAGTGTTTAATAAAATTTTGAAAATAAAAACTACCAAAAAACGACAATTTTATTGGAAAAACAATTGAAAAATTGAATTTTCCGTCAACAACGATGTACCGAAAGGTGTTATTTAACCTTCTCGGATCAACAAAAACCTAAAATCACAATATAATTCACTAATTCCTACTAGAACCGGTCAGAACGGTATCTTGTCTTATAAAATTTTTTATCAAAAACTAGTTTTCCGGGATTTCCACGAGATTTTTCACGGAAAATTTCACCGGAACCTTATAAACAGGTCGGCGTCAATAAAACAAAAATTTCAATGTAAAAATCTCGAAAATCGACCAGCAAAACTCAATATAATATATGTATTTGTGATGGTTAGGTTAGGTTAGGTTAGGTTAGGTTAGGTTAGGTTAGGTTAGGTTAGGTTAGGTTAGGTTAGGTTAGGTTAGGTTAGGTTAGGTTAGGTTAGGTTAGGTTAGGTTAGGTTAGGTTAGGTTAGGTTAGGTTAGGTTAGGTTAGGTTAGGTTAGGTTAGGTTAGGTTAGGTTAGGTTAGGTTAGGTTAGGTTAGGTTAGGTTAGGTTAGGTTAGGTTAGGTTAGGTTAGGTTAGGTTAGGTTAGGTTAGGTTAGGTTAGGTTAGGTTAGGTTAGGTTAGGTTAGGTTAGGTTAGGTTAGGTTAGGCTAGGTTAGGTTAGGTTAGGTTAGGTTAGGTTAGGTTAGGTTAGGTTAGGTTAGGTTAGGTTAGGTTAGGTTAGGTTAGGTTAGGTTAGGTTAGGTTAGGTTAGGTTAGGTTAGGTTAGGTTAGGTTAGGTTAGGTTAGGTTAGGTTAGGTTAGGTTAGGTTAGGTTAGGTTAGGTTAGGTTAGGTTAGGTTAGGTTAGGTTAGGTTAGGTTAGGTTAGGTTAGGTTAGGTTAGGTTAGGTTAGGTTAGGTTAGGTTAGGTTAGGTTAGGTTAGGTTAGGTTAGGTTAGGTTAGGTTAGGTTAGGTTAGGTTAGGTTAGGTTAGGTTAGGTTAGGTTAGGTTAGGTTAGGTTAGGTTAGGTTAGGTTAGGTTAGGTTAGGTTAGGTTAGGTTAGGTTAGGTTAGGTTAGGTTAGGTTAGGTTAGGTTAGGTTAGGTTAGGTTAGGTTAGGTTAGGTTAGGTTAGGTTAGGTTAGGTTAGGTTAGGTTAGGTTAGGTTAGGTTAGGTTAGGTTAGGTTAGGTTAGGTTAGGTTAGGTTAGGTTAGGTTAGGTTAGGTTAGGTTAGGTTAGGTTAGGTTAGGTTAGGTTAGGTTAGGTTAGGTTAGGTTAGGTTAGGTTAGGTTAGGTTAGGTTAGGTTAGGTTAGGTTAGGTTAGGTTAGGTTAGGTTAGGTTAGGTTAGGTTAGGTTAGGTTAGGTTAGGTTAGGTTAGGTTAGGTTAGGTTAGGTTAGGTTAGGTTAGGTTAGGTTAGGTTAGGTTAGGTTAGGTTAGGTTAGGTTAGGTTAGGTTAGGTTAGGTTAGGTTAGGTTAGGTTAGGTTAGGTTAGGTTAGGTTAGGTTAGGTTAGGTTAGGTTAGGTTAGGTTAGGTTAGGTTAGGTTAGGTTAGGTTAGGTTAGGTTAGGTTAGGTTAGGTTAGGTTAGGTTAGGTTAGGTTAGGTTAGGTTAGGTTAGGTTAGGTTAGGTTAGGTTAGGTTAGGTTAGGTTAGGTTAGGTTAGGTTAGGTTAGGTTAGGTTAGGTTAGGTTAGGTTAGGTTAGGTTAGGTTAGGTTAGGTTAGGTTAGGTTAGGTTAGGTTAGGTTAGGTTAGGTTAGGTTAGGTTAGGTTAGGTTAGGTTAGGTTAGGTTAGGTTAGGTTAGGTTAGGTTAGGTTAGGTTAGGTTAGGTTAGGTTAGGTTAGGTTAGGTTAGGTTAGGTTAGGTTAGGTTAGGTTAGGTTAGGTTAGGTTAGGTTAGGTTAGGTTAGGTTAGGTTAGGTTAGGTTAGGTTAGGTTAGGTTAGGTTAGGTTAGGTTAGGTTAGGTTAGGTTAGGTTAGGTTAGGTTAGGTTAGGTTAGGTTAGGTTAGGTTAGGTTAGGTTAGGTTAGGTTAGGTTAGGTTAGGTTAGGTTAGGTTAGGTTAGGTTAGGTTAGGTTAGGTTAGGTTAGGTTAGGTTAGGTTAGGTTAGGTTAGGTTAGGTTAGGTTAGGTTAGGTTAGGTTAGGTTAGGTTAGGTTAGGTTAGGTTAGGTTAGGTTAGGTTAGGTTAGGTTAGGTTAGGTTAGGTTAGGTTAGGTTAGGTTAGGTTAGGTTAGGTTAGGTTAGGTTAGGTTAGGTTAGGTTAGGTTAGGTTAGGTTAGGTTAGGTTAGGT
>OV281349.1:0-15000 GCA_923062675.1 Marasmarcha lunaedactyla | reverse complement strand
ATTTCCTGGCAGTCCCACATGGGCTTTCACCCAGAACAAACACACAGTTTTGCTCTGTGAGAAAGCCCTACGCAGGTTGCTCCGTATCTCTACCGCCAGGGAATGTGTTGAGTTTTGGCCAGTGATCGACTCCAACGCTGCCCTCGAGTCACTGTAGATGCCAAAACTCAACTCAGTCCTTGCGAGAATCTCACACGAGGCCCTGAATATGGCTAGGAGTTCGGCCTGGTATACCGTGCAGTAGTCGGACAGCTTAAGTTTGACGGATTTAGTTTCGGCTACACCGTCCCAAAAGGAAAGTGCAGCTCCAACCTTACCGTCAATCCCGCTGCCGTCGGTAAATATTCGTACCGCCTGCACGTTATACATGTCTAGTTGTTCATGGCTGTCTATGGTTATGAACTCCATTTCTAAATCCAGGGCCGGATGTGGAAGCCTCACAAAGGGCACCACTCTCTCCGTCTCTCTATCGGCTGTTACTGTCCGGGATGACCCTCGTCTCACTTCGTACAGGGCGGCTGCCTCCTGTACGCGGAGATCTAGAGGAAGTATCCCGGCCAGGATCAGCGCAGCGTGTAACGAAACCGTGCGGTAGGATTTCGTTATCTTTTGAGCGAATCCCCTCTGTACTGCGTTCAATACTTTCCTCACCCCTATTTTGGTTGCGGCAGGAGCCCAAACGCTCGACGCGTACATTATGATCGGCTCAACGGTAGCCATGTAGATTATTCTAATTACTTCGGGATGGAGGCCCCAAGTGGACTTTGCGGCCCTGGACAGCTGTTTGTAAATATTAAGTGCTTTCCGTGCTACGTTTGCAACATGGGTGTTGAAGGTCATTTTACTGTCCAGGGTGAGTCCGAGTATTTTTATTTGCTTGGACATACCAACATCAACTCCTCCCATCCTCAGGAGTGGGGTGTCGAATTTCAGCTTGTTGGTCATCACCATTGCACAGGTTTTGTGCGGTGCAAACCTCAGCTTATTTTCGGCACCCCACTCCTGAACCCGAGCTAAGATTTCGTTGGCCTGTCGTTGGACCTCCAAACCGGTATCTCCATCGAAGGCCATGACGACGTCGTCTGCGAACGCCTGGCAAAAAACACTTCTACCCTCCATCTCCTTCAAGAGCGGATCCAGCAGGATGTTCCAGAGGATCGGTCCCCCGATTGACCCCTGGACGCATCCTTTATTCGTGTTTCGCGTACACTCTTCCCCGGCGTACCTTACTCTGACTTTTCTGCAGTCGAGATAACTGTCTATCACTCTACGTATATTCACGGGGCACCTTTCCTCAGCCAGTCTGACTTTTATAGCTGGCCACCATGCGCTATCGAAGGCTCCCTCTATATCCAGCGACACCAGAGTAATTAACTTCTTCAGCCGCAACTTACTCTGTACGTGTTTTACCAGATTATAGAGGGCGTCCTCGGTGCTTTTCTGGGGCATAAAGCCGTACTGGCGAGTACTTAACCGTGGTATAAGGTGATGCTTCAGTCTTGATACGATCATTTTCTCCAGGATCTTCCCAAGGACTGGCAGGAGACCGATCGGTCTGTATGACTTGGGGTCTTCGTAGTTGTCCTTGCCCGGTTTTCTTAGTGCCACCACTGTGGCTTCCTTCCAGATGTCCGGGAAGTGTCCTAGCTGTAGGCACTTGTTTGCCAGGGCAAGGAACAATTCTGGATCCTGGAGAATAGCTCGACTGCAGATGTCCGCCGTGAAACCGTCCGCTCCTGGGGCCTTCTTCGGGTTGAACCCCCTAATTGCGGTCTTCAGTTCGTTGATGGTAAATGGCGGGTCGTGAGTTTCGTTTTCAGTCACGGCGTTTATTGTTTCTGCGGATTTGCGTATTCGGTGGTGGTGTTCGTCTTCTCCCTCTTCCCTATCTTCAGGGTAAAACGTTTCCGCGAGTAAGGCCGCCGATTCCTTGGGGTTCAGATGTACTCCACCTTTGAGCAATGGCTGGTCTTCCTGTCTTGCTTGTGTTCCCTTGATGACCCTGTAAATGCCCTGCCAAACTCCTTCCTTATCTTGTTTCTCGCAGAAACCTTTCCAAGATGCGATCTGAGCTTTTTTGGCGGCATTTTCATATTTGTCTTTTGCCTCCAGGTACTCCGTGACGACGTGCTCTCTCCGTATCTGCGCAGCACAACGGATTCGGCGCTTCTTGGTGGTGACGTCCCTCTTCAGCTCTGCAAGTTCTTCTGACCACCACGGTACGGTAAGCCGTTCATTTGGCTTTTTGCTGGGTATACTTAACTTGCAGGCCTCTGAGAGAGCATCAGTGAAGGCCACAACTGCATTCTCAAGCTCTAGTTTGGTACTAATGTTATTGATGACGCCCAGGGATATATTTTTTTCAGCTTTGAATTGGGTCATTTTCTCATGAAAATTATCCCAATTCGCTTTTTTTGTATTGAATATCCTGGTCGTCCTTTCTACACGTAACCCCTTTTCGCTATTCAATTTTATGTTAAAGAAAATGCAGTTGTGGTCCGACGTTATCAAACCCCGTTTCACATTCCAGTCCTCAACCAAGTCTAGCATTTCCAGCGAGCACGTCGTCACATCAACAAAGCTGGTGTACGTTTTCCCGCCTCTCACCGTTTCGAAGGTGGGCGTGTCTCCTATGTTGAGCACCTGTAGGTCCAATTCTTCTAGGGTACCGGACATTTCATCTCCCCTGAGATCTACTTTTTTACTGCCCCACCAGGTGCTCTTTGCGTTAGAATCCCCTCCGAATAGCTGTAGTCTCGGGCCTAGTTCTTTTCTGATGCATCGCAACTGTTCCAGGTAAGGGCCGATGGGCTGGTCCGGTTCGAAATAGAAGGATACCATCGCGATTTCCCAGTGGCTGGACCGGATCCCCACCACGACAATATTGTTCGTGGTGAGTTTCGGGTACTGGATGACGTCCAATTTGCTGTCATATACTGCAATTGCCGCCTTCACAGTCCCATTTCCATCATCCGCGCACTGGTAGAGTCTCGCACCCCGGTAGTCCTTCATCCTTCGAACCGCCCCCACATATGGCTCCTGTAATAGTGCTACGGCGATGTTCAGTTTTTTGGCCTCTATCATCGTTTCTAGAGTTGCCAGCTCACTCCTCTGTAGATTGATCTGAGCCACAGCCATTCCTCTGGTGGATTTATCTGCTCTGAGGTTGCCCTGGGTGCCCTTAGCAATATGCTATTTTAGATCGGGCTATAGCATCCCACTTACTCCGTACCGTGCATTCTTCGCTGAAGGCATTGTGCTCTACCTGAGTTATTTTTGCCTTTACACAGTTTACGCAGCTTGGAGCGGCACCTGCTAACCAGTCCTCACACATTCCTTTCATGTGCGGTCCCCCACAGTGACTGCATTTCACAATCGTCTCCGTGCAGAATCTTCTGCCGTGGCCATAGCCCAAACAGATCGAACACTGCACGAGAGGCGACTGATCTGCTACTCCTATCCTCTGTATGTCGATGTTTACAGTGCCTGTTTCTAGCATTCTTTTCCACACTGCGGGGGACGTGGTAATAACTATGTGATTTGTGTGAGGGTTTCTGGTTTTTCGTCTATACTTGACACTTAGCCTATTCTCCTCCGCGTTGAGACCACGGAAAACTTCCGGATTCTGATTCCTCAAGGCCTTCATAACATCCTCATCTGTATTACATTGTAACACTCCCTTGAGGATCAGGAGCGGGTCTTTATTCTTCATCTCCTCAACTTGCAGGTGTTCTCCGGAGCTTTTCAACCGTTCCAACAGGTTCTTTCTGTCACTATCCGTTCTGCAACCTATGATTATCTTGCGTTCTTTCGCCTTCCTTACTTTTTCCACCATCACGCCACCCTCTTTAGCGCGCACCGCAGTTCTGATTTTTTGCAGAACCTGCTCTCCTGTGTCAGTTTCACTGGCCGAACTGACCACCACTGAGTGCAGCGTAGACTGGTGTTTGTTTGCTGTCACCTTTGCGTAGCTGGGTCTTTCTGCTTCAAAGACCTCAGCCAATTTCTCCATTTTCTGAATATTTGTTCTCAGAAGGTCACTATGGTTTTCAATGACCTTTCTGAGATTCTGCTCGTCACAATTCGTTATAGGCTCAGGGGCTTTGGGGATTGGCTGGGCCGGTTCAGCGGTTTTGCTCCGGTCTTTTTCTGCCTCTTTGACCAAATTATAGAGTCGCTGTACCAAATTTAGCAACTCCGTCTTTATATCGGTTTTAAGGTTCCGGGATGCATTAAGCTGCAGTTTAGCTTTTACTAAATAACTTCTTGCTTCAGCGACTCTATCCATCGGTTGGGCATTAAACTTTGGCGAGGTTTCCAAGAGCTCTACCGAATTCCTACGTGTTTGTAGTTGCTGAGGAGCCTTTTTTGTTGTTGTCCTTTGAAGCAACGTCTTACCCGATGCATTCTGTGAATCGCTGGTCGCTGGTGTCTCTGTGATTCCAGCCTCCCAGTCGCCTATGCTACGCCTGACGTTTATCTGTGGTTGCGTAGAGGGTCCTGCCCTCTCTATGTCTGCGGGTGGCGTGTTGGTTTTTACCAAATTTTTCTTCGGGGTGCGAAAACCAATCATTTTTATAGTTGAGTGTTAGGGGACGCGTCAAAATTTTAAAAGTGTAAATAAAGGGTCAATAAACCCAATTTGTCGCAATATAAATTGAAATAATAAAATAATATTCAACACAGTACAAATAGCTGTACCAGTGTTAGTCACTGACAATATAACAAATTAAGAAGAATAGGAATAAAATAAAATAAAATAACACGAGTTACAAGTTTTATTTTGTAGAGTCGTCTCTACCAACGCTGCTCCCAACAGATGTGCTAAGGGTCAATTAAAATACGCAATAAAATCAAGTTTGCAGCTATGTAGAGATCCGGATGTAGAGTCCGAACCTTGTCTTATGTTTGGTTGGTAGGTTTTCGCAAGAACCAGTATGCAAGTCGATCTGCACCTTAGTGCGTTGTGTCCCTATAGCTCAATAGAGCAAATGTCCTTATAAAATAACTTAACTAAAATTTAACATAAAAAATAAAATTTTAAAAATACAAAAATTTTTTTTGCGACTCTATGTAGAGTACTATTTTTGGCTCTACTGGTAGAGCTCCGTTCGCTAATACTATAGGTCCAAACCGCGGCCTCGTACGACCCCCGGAGCCCGAGATATGGACGTTCAAAGTATTTCAAAATGGCGGCCAAGATGGCTGCCGAAATTCAAAAGTGTCCGTAACTCCGGATCCAGAAGTCACACAGTACTGTGCGAGGGCTCTAGGCACTTCCCTCGGGCTGATCTATGAGATCCTGGGTTCTCTGGGGGGGGGAATTTGGATCACCCCAAATTGGGTGAGAGGGGGTGGGGGGGTAGAGAGGTCCAGGGGAAAGCCACTGCCGAAAACCCCGGCGCTCTAAGACTATTGGTTGCTGAGATATCGAACTTTTAGTAAAAACAAAATGGCGGACCAAGATGGCCGACCAATTTTCAAGTTGCGATATCTCAGGAACCAGATATCGCAGCACGGTGAGCGACGGCTCCCCGCTCTTCCCAAGGCCCACTCTATCCACCTCTAACAGAAAATAAGGGGGGTTGGGGTGGGGGGTAGAAGGTAAAATAAGGGGGTGGAGGGGGTAGAGAAGTCCCCAAGAATATCCCTGGAAAAAGTCCCAGCTTTCTGGGACTATTTATAACAAAGTTATACTAATTTAAAAATTTCTTATAAATACAAAATGGCGGCCAATATGGCCGACAAAATTTTAAAATGTTGATTACTTCGGTTCCCCTTAACCGAAAACAGTCAAGTTTGGGCTCGTTACAGAGGGAATTAAAACTAGTATCTAAATATTTACACGTAATCGATTTTTAATTAAGTTTGGATTTAATATTAACTAAATTGTTAAAAATTTCTTGAAAATTTAGTTTTAAAAATATAAATAATAATTTTAAAAATCTGAAAAATTTAGGTTATATTAAGAATAATTTTTCAGATTTTTTGAAACTGTTAACAAGTTTTTATACTTAATATTTACCACCCCTCGTGGCAACCCTTAAATTTTAAAAATTTTTATCTTGAAAACTACTGAACAAAAAATTTTGAAATTTACACTGATTATGGACGTTAATAAACTCTACAAAAAACTATTTTAAAAAAGGGGGGTCATCGATCTATTACTCGACTTATGATTTTTTAAAAATTTACAAAATTTTTGAAAATTAATTACTAAAAATTTACAGCACCTTTTTCAAATCTGGAACCGGGGGATGGTTTGTTACGTCAGGGAGCACCAAACTGGATACTGAAGAGGTGTCCAACTATTGCAGAAGTGGTAGCACGTGGCCACGTGGTACTTGTTTTTTTGTTTTTATTTCCGCCCTGGGGGGCGGAAAAAATCCAAATCTTCGCCCAAAGTGTAGGGCCCGCTGAGGCGCTTCCGACGACACCAAAAAAGATATGGGTCGTCGATCTTAATTCGGCAGCGTAATTTTTTAAAGTTTTAACTTTTTGCACAAAAACACTTTTTTCGTGATTGTACTTCACCACTTTCACCGATCACTCTGAAACTTTCACAGGCTTGTGGAGAAAATTTTTGCGCAACTTTTGATGTATCGCACGTGTGGGTAACTGAAAAATTTACCACTTTTCTCGATTTTATAAGAAATTTTCTTGGGCGTGGCAACGCGGTTTTGGGTCGTACACGTGTTCTCGGGTCGGGGGGTGAACACGGCACTCGGTTAGGTTAGGTTAGGTTAGGTTAGGTTAGGTTAGGTTAGGTTAGGTTAGGTTAGGTTAGGTTAGGTTAGGTTAGGTTAGGTTAGGTTAGGTTAGGTTAGGTTAGGTTAGGTTAGGTTAGGTTAGGTTAGGTTAGGTTAGGTTAGGTTAGGTTAGGTTAGGTTAGGTTAGGTTAGGTTAGGTTAGGTTAGGTTAGGTTAGGTTAGGTTAGGTTAGGTTAGGTTAGGTTAGGTTAGGTTAGGTTAGGTTAGGTTAGGTTAGGTTAGGTTAGGTTAGGTTAGGTTAGGTTAGGTTAGGTTAGGTTAGGTTAGGTTAGGTTAGGTTAGGTTAGGTTAGGTTAGGTTAGGTTAGGTTAGGTTAGGTTAGGTTAGGTTAGGTTAGGTTAGGTTAGGTTAGGTTAGGTTAGGTTAGGTTAGGTTAGGTTAGGTTAGGTTAGGTTAGGTTAGGTTAGGTTAGGTTAGGTTAGGTTAGGTTAGGTTAGGTTAGGTTAGGTTAGGTTAGGTTAGGTTAGGTTAGGTTAGGTTAGGTTAGGTTAGGTTAGGTTAGGTTAGGTTAGGTTAGGTTAGGTTAGGTTAGGTTAGGTTAGGTTAGGTTAGGTTAGGTTAGGTTAGGTTAGGTTAGGTTAGGTTAGGTTAGGTTAGGTTAGGTTAGGTTAGGTTAGGTTAGGTTAGGTTAGGTTAGGTTAGGTTAGGTTAGGTTAGGTTAGGTTAGGTTAGGTTAGGTTAGGTTAGGTTAGGTTAGGTTAGGTTAGGTTAGGTTAGGTTAGGTTAGGTTAGGTTAGGTTAGGTTAGGTTAGGTTAGGTTAGGTTAGGTTAGGTTAGGTTAGGTTAGGTTAGGTTAGGTTAGGTTAGGTTAGGTTAGGTTAGGTTAGGTTAGGTTAGGTTAGGTTAGGTTAGGTTAGGTTAGGTTAGGTTAGGTTAGGTTAGGTTAGGTTAGGTTAGGTTAGGTTAGGTTAGGTTAGGTTAGGTTAGGTTAGGTTAGGTTAGGTTAGGTTAGGTTAGGTTAGGTTAGGTTAGGTTAGGTTAGGTTAGGTTAGGTTAGGTTAGGTTAGGTTAGGTTAGGTTAGGTTAGGTTAGGTTAGGTTAGGTTAGGTTAGGTTAGGTTAGGTTAGGTTAGGTTAGGTTAGGTTAGGTTAGGTTAGGTTAGGTTAGGTTAGGTTAGGTTAGGTTAGGTTAGGTTAGGTTAGGTTAGGTTAGGTTAGGTTAGGTTAGGTTAGGTTAGGCTAGGTTAGGTTAGGTTAGGTTAGGTTAGGTTAGGTTAGGTTAGGTTAGGTTAGGTTAGGTTAGGTTAGGTTAGGTTAGGTTAGGTTAGGTTAGGTTAGGTTAGGTTAGGTTAGGTTAGGTTAGGTTAGGTTAGGTTAGGTTAGGTTAGGTTAGGTTAGGTTAGGTTAGGTTAGGTTAGGTTAGGTTAGGTTAGGTTAGGTTAGGTTAGGTTAGGTTAGGTTAGGTTAGGTTAGGTTTTTTTTTTTTTTTTTTTTTTTTTTTTTTTTTTTTTTTTTTTTTTTTTTTTTTTTTTTTTCTCTTATACCTCCGGCATAGCCGCAGTCTATATTATTCTTATCCTTTCATACCAGTTCTCGCAATTATTCCTCTCGTACTTTCATTCATCATACTGTTCTTTCTTACATGCTTCACACTATCGTATTCTTTTCGGGGGGGATTTCCCGACTATTTCCCTACTGCTAACTAAATTTTATTTTCCTACTTTACAGGCTTTGGGGTACAGGGTATAAATAATTTTTCAGAGGCAGACTTCTTGTCTGTGTTTTGGCTTTGTTACTTAATTTTTTACATATTGTACATTACAGTATTTTACATTTTTCTTATTACTTATCGCTACATAAAAATAGGTTACATTACATTTTTGTTTTTTCTTATTACTATTGCATTTTTACATGTAGCTACACAATATTAACAACAATATTTAAGCACATGTTTTTCTTTTTCATTTCTTATTGTTTACATTTTCTTAAAGCTACCTATTCTATTGATTTCCGCAAACATTGTACATATTAATTTTATCTTATCCTAGATAATGTTTACATTTTATTTTATTTACAGGTTATGTCACATGTTACTATAAATATACTTATTATATTTTTATAACATGTTTTTCTTAAACAGTTTTATTATTTTTTACAACTTTTTTGGCTATTTTTGTACAAAATTCAATAAACTCATCTCTATTTTTACCAGTTATTATATTTGGAATGTTTGCTTCAGCGATCTTCATGCCAATTTTTTGTTCGATATCGTATCGTTCAGAAGCATAAACTGGACACTCCATTATAACATGTGGAACAGACTCTACGGAATCAGGATCGCAAATGCAAGATGGGCTTTCCTTGCACTTAAATCGATTCAAGTACTCGGAAAACCCACCGTGCCCCGTCATTATTTGGGTGGTAATGCCCGTCAGTTGGATTTTCCTAACTATCCTATGTGCTGCTATTGCGTCAGGGAAGAATATTTTAGTAATGCGAGCAGTCTGACCGGTTTTGTAGCGAGCATTCCATTCGTCAAGCGTTTGCATACGAATGCAACGCTTGACGAACGAGATGGGACATTTTTCATAATCATGTCTCTTCTTCGATTTCAGAGCTGCCTCCTTGGCCAATTGGTCCGCCCTTTCGTTTCCAGCCAATCCTGCGTGTGCTTTTATCCAGTATAAGCTAATACGTTTATTCTGTCGAGATAAATCCGTTAGGTTGGCTCTGGTTTTTACCGCGAGAGGGTGGAGACATCTTGGACCAATGACCGTTTCGAGAGCAGCCCTGGAATCGCTATATATAGCAAAGGTCTGTTCTTTCCTGTTCTTTATTAGTTCGCTCGCCTCGCATATTGCTAGTAGTTCTGCCTGATAGACCGTACAATATGACGGCAGACTAAGTTTGACGGCCTTGGTCTCTACCTCACCATTCCACAGGGATAGCGAGGCTCCTACCCGGCCGTCAATCTTACTGCCGTCGGTGAAGATACGTGTCTCGAAAGTGCTGTTTGAGTCGAGTTGCTCTTGGTCTATCAGGGTGTTAAAATGCAGATCGAGATATTCTGCTGGGTGTGGTCCTAATATTGCGGAGGCCATCCTTTCAATCTCCCTGCCCCCCAGCTCTAACCCTGACTGCCCCCTCTTGGCTTCGTACAGAGATGCATTTTCGCGGATGCGAAGGTCTAGGGGAAGAATTCCTGTGAGAATCAGGGTAGAGTTCAGAGAAACTGTCCGGTAGGCTTTGCAGATTTTTTGCAAAAAAGCTCTCTGGACCGAATTTAGCTTGTCCCTGACGCATAGCTTTGTAACTGCGGGCGCCCAGACACTGGCAGCGTACAAAATTATAGGCTCAATCGTGGCTGTGTAGATGAGGCGGATAACTTCAGGATGAAGCCCCCAACCTATCTTTGCTGCTCTTGAGAGCTGTTTGTACGCCGCCACCGCCTTTGCACACACGTTCCGGACATGAGAATTAAAAGTCAGCTTATCATCTATAATAACCCCAAGCAGCTTAATTTCCTTCTTTATTACAATTGGAACCTTGCTCATATATAGTCGCGGAGTGTCAAATTTAATCCTCCTGGTTATCACTATACCGTTTGTCTTTTGCGGAGCGAAATTGAGTTTGTTTGTTATTCCCCATTTATGAACAAACTCCAGAGTGGCGTTAGCTTGGGTCTCAATTTCCAGAGCCGTGTCTCCGCTAAAAGCTAGAACGATGTCGTCAGCGAAAGCCTGGACATAATTTCCTCTCTTCTCCAGATCTTTAAGGAGCGGGTCCAGCAACAGATTCCATAATATGGGTCCACCAATGGAACCCTGCACACAGCCTTTCTCCATTTCCGTTCTATACTGTTCTCCTGCATATCTTACTGAAACGGACCTGTCTTTGAGATAGCTATCGATGACCCGCCTAAGATTCTCCGGACATTTCTCCTCAGCCAATCGGACTCTGATCTTTGGCCACCAGGCGCTGTCGAAAGCTCCCTCTATGTCCAATGATACGAGTGTGGTAATTCGTTTTTTCTCGAGGTTTGATCTTATATATTTCATTAGGACATACAGGGAGTCCTCGGTGCTCCTTTGTGGCATGAATCCGAATTGGCGAGTACTCATCTTCGGAATCAAGTGGTGTTTAATGCGGGTCATCAATAGCTTCTCGAATATCTTGCCCAGTACGGGGAGCAATCCTATCGGTCTGTGTGCTTTTGGGGTCGTATAGTCTGTTTTACCAGGCTTCCTGAGTATGACAACCGTAGCTTCTTTCCACGCCTTCGGGAAGTGTTTAAGTTCGAGGCATTTATTGAGTAGAGTCAAAAATAGTTGAGGGTCGTTCTGTATGGCGTGCTCGCAAATGTCAGCGGTGAAACCGTCCGCCCCTGGAGCTTTTTTAGGATTAAATGTTGCTGTAACCCTCTGGAGCTCCGCTAACGTGAAAGGGGGGTCACTTAGTTCCTCCGTTTCTGCACTGTCCCTATTTTCTTCTGCCATTCTTCGTACTTTTTGGTGGTCTTCGTTATCGTTTTGATGTGCATCTGTAGGGTAAAAGGTCTCCGCTAACATTCTCGCGGAACCCTTCGCATCTAGCGTTTTACCATTTCTTACGAGTGGTATGTCCTCTTCCCTCCTACTAGTCCTGCCAATTACCCTATAGATGCCATCCCACAAGCTTTCTCTGTCCTGTTTCTGGCAAAAGTCTTTCCAACTGGAAACTTGTGCGTTTTTTGCGGCCGTTTCATACTCTGCTTTCTTTTCCAGGTACTCCTTAACAACTTTACTTCTGCGGACTGGCGCGGCGCGATGCACCCGGTTTTTGTACGTTGAGACCTCCTTCTTTAGTTGCTGGAGCTCTTCGGACCACCACGGTATGTTAATTAATTGTTTTTTACTTTTGAGCGGTATGGTTTCTTTGCATGCTGTATCTATTATATTTGTGTAGTCTATTACTATTTGTTCTAGTTTGTCTATGTCTTTGATATTTTCTATTGATTTCTGAGTTATGTTACTATCTAATGCTAATTGGCTCAATTTATTATGAAATTGTGACCAATTAGCTTTTTTAGTATTATATAATCTGGTTGTTCTAATTATATGTGTTCCCTCTGACTTTACTAGATTTATATTAAAAGATATACCGTTGTGGTCCGAACTAGTAAGGCTCTCGTCAACTTTCCATTCCTCGACTCGCGCCAGTAGCTCCTCTGTGCACGCTGTAATGTCCACGTTGCTGGAGTACCTTTTGCCACCTCGAATGGTATCAAATGTCGGCTTTGTTCCCTCGTTCCGGATGTAAAGCTCCATCTCATCGAGTGCAGCCAGTAGCTCTTCGCCCCTAATATCATTTGCTTTTGCACCCCACCATGTATTTTTAGCATTTGCGTCTCCCCCTATGACCAAAAACTTGGTTTTCAGGGTTTCGCGGACTTTCCTCATATGTTCTATGTGCGGGGTGATGGGCTTGTCAGGTTCGAGGTAGAACGAAATGAACGTGGTCTTCCAGGCCTTGGTTTGGGCGCCGATTACCACAAAATTAGCATTTGTGAGATCCGGGTATGGCGTTATATCTATATTATTGTCAAAGACGACTATAGCTGCCTTGGTGGTTCTTTCACCAGAGGCCTGGAAGACCCTCGCTCCACGGTAATTTTTCATTTTAATCCCCTCTCCAACATATGGCTCTTGTAGCAATGCCACCGCTGCTCCTCTCTTAGATGCCTCTATCATTAACTCATCTGTTGCCAGTCTCTTACGCTGTAAATTTGCCTGTAAAATTTTGTACGATTTGCTTTCGGTGCCCTTAGCAATACGCGAATGACGACCTCGCCAGTATGTCCCACTTTTTGCGAATCGGGCATGCCTGACTGAAGGCATTATGGTCATACTGGTCGTATTTGGCCAACTTACAGTTCTGGCATGATGGAGGCGCTCCCGCCATCCACTCTGGGCACTCTCCTCGAAGGTGAGGGCCTCCGCAGTGGCTGCACAAGTCGACT
Source organism: Marasmarcha lunaedactyla (assembly GCA_923062675.1). Classification (NCBI taxonomy): domain Eukaryota; kingdom Metazoa; phylum Arthropoda; class Insecta; order Lepidoptera; family Pterophoridae; genus Marasmarcha; species Marasmarcha lunaedactyla. The sequence continues at coordinate 2,293 of OV281349.1, read as the reverse complement.
GGTTGTTTGCAGAACCTCTTCCCGTGACCATATCCAAGGCATCTGGTACATTGAACCAGGGGGGACTGGTCCTCCACCCTGATTCTCTGAAGGTCCACATGTAGTGTTCCGGCTTCAGTTACTCGCTTCCAAACCGCTGGGGACGTTGTCACGATAATATGTCCTGTCAGCGGGTTCCTGGCCCTTTTACGGTATTTGACCTCGATGCGTTGGTCGTTCGGGTCGAGATTCCGGAAAATGTTCTCATTCTGATTTTTGACCGCCTTTATGACTTCAGAGTCGCTGTGTATGAGGAGGACATCTTTTAGTATGAGTAGGGGGTCCTTGTTCTGGACCTCCTCACATGTCAGGCGCTTTCCGGAATTTTCGATTCTTTCCTTTACCTTCCTCCGCTCCTCTTCTGTCCTGCAGCTTACTAGAATTTTTCTGTCTTTAGCCTTTCTTACGCGTTCCACCTTGACCCATCCCTCCTTCGCAGCGACCGCTTCTCTCACTTTATCCAGCACATTTTCTCCTGTTTCGGTTTCGTCTTCGGATGATATGACGATGGTATGTAGGGCTGTATTCATCTGTGAGGGTTTGTTTTGTTTTGCGGCTTCCGCGTAGGTTTGTGACGATAATATGTGTCTCTGTTTCTCGATCTCTTCTCTCAATTCGTCCATCTTAGCGTTGTTTGCTTGTAGATGATCGACCGTTTTCTGGAGTTGAAGAAGGAGTGTAGAGTCTTGGTGGCTAACATCATCTACCTTTTTACCATCTTCGACCTGTTTTGCACCTTTTGCCGCTGGCTTTTGTAAAGCCTCTGCCTCTTTCACAAGCTGATACAGCCTTTCTATCGCCTCAATGACAGCATTTTTGATTTCCGATTTCAGATTCCTCGAATTACTGAGGTGGAGTTTAGCTTTATTGTGCAAGGCCCTGGCCTCCAATGTCTTGTTTGCGTAGCTTTTTGGTGAATTCCGTGAGTCTGCTGGTGAAGTAGATTCAACCACGCTAGCTTGTGGCAGTGCAGCTTTTTGTTTTGGCTTTGCAGGACCTGCCTGTGCCTTTTTGGTGGTCAATGGTGATGTTGTAGGAGGGTCAGCAGACACTACTGCTTCCCAATCCCCTATACTGCGCCTCACATTTGTTTTTAGGGTCACTGTCTTAGGTGATTGTTTCGAAGTTTCCCCTTTGTCACTTTCCGTCTGTCTTATAGGAGTGTGAAACATGACGGAGGTATGTGTCAACTTATTAAATAAATGAAATAAATAAAAGTAAATAGGGATAGATTTGTAAAAGTTGTATAAATAAATTTGAATGGACTAGCACATGGGTCAATAAACCAAATAAAACTACAGTTTTTAGCAAAATAACGAAATTTGCTATGTAGAGTCTTTATTATGCAATCCTGATGCGCGCAAGTCCGCTCCCTACTATAACACGTATTACTACAGCTCAAAAAAGCTGCGCGTCTTAAAATTACACAAGTAAAATAACAAAAATAAAATAAAAAATTTTTAACTCTATGTAGAGTTTTTATGGTCTCTACAAATAGAGCTTCGTTCACTGGTGTCTATATTCCAAACCCCGATCCTCTACGACCTCCGGTGTCCGAGATATGGGCGTTTGAATGTTTACAAGATGGCGGACCAAAATGGCCGCCAAAGTTTAACTCGGTGATAACTTCGGTTCCGGAAGTCGTAGAAACCCGAACGATGGCTTAAACTCCTTCCCCCGGCTGTCTCTGCCCTATCCCACACAAATTTAGGGTGGAAATGTGACAACCCCAAATTGGGTAGTGGGGTAGTGGGGGGGGTAGGGTAACACGGAAGAACGTCCCCAAATAAAACCGCAATGTTCTGCGACCTCTGGTTCCAAAGATATGCGTATTTAAAGAAAATCAAAATGGCGGACCAAGATGGCCGCCAAATTTTCAAAGCGATATATCTCCGGAACCAGACGTCGGAGAAAGTCGTGTGGGGTGTCAAATTTCTTCCTCTGATCTGCCCTACGATTGTACAGGTCCAAAATGAGGATAATAAGTATATATGTCACAGAGGGTTCCCAGTAAGTGGGGGGGGTAGGGGGGTCAGAGTACACAACAAGGAAACAAACCGCAGCGTCGCCCGACCTCTCTGAGCCGAGATATGCAAAAAAGAAAATTTGGGCGACCTAGGGCAATAATACGCCTATCTCCGCCCAAACCTTCTCTCCGCGATTTCTACCGTTCTATTTGTCGTAGACCGGTCGAGCTTGGTATTGTTGAATCAGGTTTTTAACGGTCTACACAGTTAAATAGTAAGCGAATTTT
>OV281348.1:29287500-29297949 GCA_923062675.1 Marasmarcha lunaedactyla | reverse complement strand
TCCGCTTATCCATTGCAATTTTGCTGACAGCGGTTAATGGGCATTTAACCCACGCCGACCCCAGAGACGATGGGTTAGAGCGACGGATAGCACCCACTTTAACATCTGCAATTTTGCACCCCCCAGCCTCAGCAATGGCGGTGGCCACTTCCAAAGTAGTCACGGATTCATCTAAATCCATAACCCTGACTTCACCCGATTTAACAGGGCGAGTAACGAAGACGCCAAGTTCTTTAAGGGCATCCTGCATAGCGAGTGCTAGAGCATCTGCTTTTGAGGCGCCATCATCTCCATCCACTTCCAGTAATAAGCCTCCGTTGATGGCACGTTTCTGTCGCACATCAGTTATGCCGAAATCGGCCAGTTTAATTCGAGTTTTTACAGTTTCCATCGCCTTCGCATATGTTACCTCTAGGCCGGCTGGAACTGTGACTGTTATAGCCGCTGTCCGTGGAGGCTTAGGGGGACGTATTTTTGCCTTTGCACTCAATTTATTGTTGGTTTTAGAACCTGGCGTGGCCAGAGTCTTATTAACCAATTTCTGCCCAGGAGACTTTTTATTCCGTGCCTTTTTACCTACTACTGTAGCCCAACTCTCAGAGGTCACAGGTGGCATCTCCTGTGAAACGGGCTGCTCAGCATGTGACCCAATACCACTGTTGACGCTTTCGGATGCGACTGGGGTAGGTGTCTTACCCTTTTTCTTTTTGGTGGCACTCTTAGGCTGCATCGATAAAGCTGAAGTCGATGCAACGGGACCTACTTGGGGTGTCTTAGCTACTGGAGCATTGACTTTTTGGCCAAGAGGAGGCCTAAATGCTCTGTCCGGGAATAGTTCTGAACGGAAGTGTTCAAGCTTGCCATCGATCATAATTCTGATCTGCTCTAAGAAGACAGAGTCAGAGCCGCTCCTATTATGTTCTTGGGGAGCGGGTGTTGCTTCCACAGCCTTTTGATGACGAAGTTCGCTGACTTCCCGCCTTAGTGCGTGGATTTCACTAATGAGGCGATCCACCTGCTGGCGAAGGGTCGCGTTCTCTTGCGCCAGTTTTTCCGCGTTAATGCGTTGCGACATTTCAGTAGTCGCCGCTTTAACCGTTCGTACGGCCATCCTCAGTTTCCTGACCATATTGCCCTTTAAGCTGCCAGATTTATCCGAGACATATTCAACGTCGTTCAGACATTCGAAAATCTGGGCAGCTAGATCGGCAGTGGGGTTCTCCCTCATCTCCTCCGCCAAGTCTTCCACTCTGGGTAAATTGGCTTTCGCTCTTGTTTGAGTAAGAGCAGATTCAGGAGTAAGAAACTCTTCTCCAACCTCTTCTTCTTCATCGCGCATGGTTTTGCGCTTTGGCTCTCGAAGTGCACTTGGCGGCTTCGATCGCTTCCTAGCCCTAGTCACAGTAGATGCGGCAGATGAGACCGACATCACTGAGCCATCCGACTCATTCCCACTTTCATAGAGAGAAGCAAGAGAGTTCGTCCGTGACAATTGTAGCCTTGTCTTCGGTCTTTGTAGCTCATCTTTTTTCTCCCTAATTCCACCCTCTCGGCCAACAACAACTCCGCCTGCTCGGCCAACAACAACTCCGCCTTCTCGGCCTACAACAACTCCGCCTTCTCGGCCAACGTCTACTTCGCCTTCTCGGCCAACGTCTACTCCGCCTTCTCGGCCAGCGTCTTGGGATTTGGGGATTGTTTTTAAATTCTCCATAAAGTTCCCACGAGTACCGTGTTTTTGATATTCACAAACATGGCAGTGACACGAATGCCAAGGTGAATCCTACTTACACCTGGGGGGCGGAAGGTACCCAGGGTTGGCGCTTGCAGGTAGCTGTGCCTCAGCTACCACCCCAGAGGGCGGCCGTTACCACGTCTCCCAATAACGGCCCTTTAGGGATTTTTTAAAGAGGTTTACTCCTCGCGGTCCAGGCGGTTAAGCCAAGACCCCCGTTCCGTCGAAGCCGCGAGACCTGATCCACGACACTTCAACGGACTACGGTTTTGGTGATGGTGGCAATTGAATGCCAGCGCGGTGGCAGTGTTAGTGCACGCCGCGCCCACCACCCTTGACCCGGACAAAAGCCCCGGCAGTCAACACCTCCATGGTCCGGACAAAAGCCCACGCCGACCAAAACTCCCAAGCCCAGAGAAAAATCTCAAGGACTCAACGCAGAACAAACAAATGCCCCACGTTCCGCCGATGAATTGACGAAGCAGACTGCCGCCCGATACGGGACAGACGCAGCCCGCCCCAACCACCAAAGGGTGCCCTGCCGCCCATTATGGGTCAGACGCAGGGTACCGACGAAGCAGACTGCCGCCCGATACGGGACAGACGCAGCCCGCCCCAACCGCCAAAGGGCGCCCTGCCGCCCACTATGGGTCAGACACAGGGCACCGACGAGGCAGGACTGCCGCCCGATACGGGACAGACGCAGCCCGCCCCAACCATTCCCCCCTCCCCAGTGTTTGGTCCGCGGGGGCCCTTTCAAATAGAAAAAGCCCCTACCACTCTGGACCACTCTTCATAAAGAAGAGTGAGAAGAGTGGCCTCCTATCCGCCACCCGGAGACGCGCCGCGTAGGGGTATCACCTCCCCTCCCACTTGGACAACCAAGCAGGTCCGCGGAACCTAACCTAACCTAACCTAACCTAACCTAACCTAACCTAACCTAACCTAACCTAACCTAACCTAACCTAACCTAACCTAACCTAACCTAACCTAACCTAACCTAACCTAACCTAACCTAACCTAACCTAACCTAACCTAACCTAACCTAACCTAACCTAACCTAACCTAACCTAACCTAACCTAACCTAACCTAACCTAACCTAACCTAACCTAACCTAACCTAACCTAACCTAACCTAACCTAACCTAACCTAACCTAACCTAACCTAACCTAACCTAACCTAACCTAACCTAACCTAACCTAACCTAACCTAACCTAACCTAACCTAACCTAACCTAACCTAACCTAACCTAACCTAACCTAACCTAACCTAACCTAACCTAACCTAACCTAACCTAACCTAACCTAACCTAACCTAACCTAACCTAACCTAACCTAACCTAACCTAACCTAACCTAACCTAACCTAACCTAACCTAACCTAACCTAACCTAACCTAACCTAACCTAACCTAACCTAACCTAACCTAACCTAACCTAACCTAACCTAACCTAACCTAACCTAACCTAACCTAACCTAACCTAACCTAACCTAACCTAACCTAACCTAACCTAACCTAACCTAACCTAACCTAACCTAACCTAACCTAACCTAACCTAACCTAACCTAACCTAACCTAACCTAACCTAACCTAACCTAACCTAACCTAACCTAACCTAACCTAACCTAACCTAACCTAACCTAACCTAACCTAACCTAACCTAACCTAACCTAACCTAACCTAACCTAACCTAACCTAACCTAACCTAACCTAACCTAACCTAACCTAACCTAACCTAACCTAACCTAACCTAACCTAACCTAACCTAACCTAACCTAACCTAACCTAACCTAACCTAACCTAACCTAACCTAACCTAACCTAACCTAACCTAACCTAACCTAACCTAACCTAACCTAACCTAACCTAACCTAACCTAACCTAACCTAACCTAACCTAACCTAACCTAACCTAACCTAACCTAACCTAACCTAACCTAACCTAACCTAACCTAACCTAACCTAACCTAACCTAACCTAACCTAACCTAACCTAACCTAACCTAACCTAACCTAACCTAACCTAACCTAACCTAACCTAACCTAACCTAACCTAACCTAACCTAACCTAACCTAACCTAACCTAACCTAACCTAACCTAACCTAACCTAACCTAACCTAACCTAACCTAACCTAACCTAACCTAACCTAACCTAACCTAACCTAACCTAACCTAACCTAACCTAACCTAACCTAACCTAACCTAACCTAACCTAACCTAACCTAACCTAACCTAACCTAACCTAACCTAACCTAACCTAACCTAACCTAACCTAACCTAACCTAACCTAACCTAACCTAACCTAACCTAACCTAACCTAACCTAACCTAACCTAACCTAACCTAACCTAACCTAACCTAACCTAACCTAACCTAACCTAACCTAACCTAACCTAACCTAACCTAACCTAACCTAACCTAACCTAACCTAACCTAACCTAACCTAACCTAACCTAACCTAACCTAACCTAACCTAACCTAACCTAACCTAACCTAACCTAACCTAACCTAACCTAACCTAACCTAACCTAACCTAACCTAACCTAACCTAACCTAACCTAACCTAACCTAACCTAACCTAACCTAACCTAACCTAACCTAACCTAACCTAACCTAACCTAACCTAACCTAACCTAACCTAACCTAACCTAACCTAACCTAACCTAACCTAACCTAACCTAACCTAACCTAACCTAACCTAACCTAACCTAACCTAACCTAACCTAACCTAACCTAACCTAACCTAACCTAACCTAACCTAACCTAACCTAACCTAACCTAACCTAACCTAACCTAACCTAACCTAACCTAACCTAACCTAACCTAACCTAACCTAACCTAACCTAACCTAACCTAACCTAACCTAACCTAACCTAACCTAACCTAACCTAACCTAACCTAACCTAACCTAACCTAACCTAACCTAACCTAACCTAACCTAACCTAACCTAATCTAACCTAACCTAACCTAACCTAACCTAACCTAACCTAACCTAACCTAACCTAACCTAACCTAACCTAACCTAACCTAACCTAACCTAACCTAACCTAACCTAACCTAACCTAACCTAACCTAACCTAACCTAACCTAACCTAACCTAACCTAACCTAACCTAACCTAACCTAACCTAACCTAACCTAACCTAACCTAACCTAACCTAACCTAACCTAACCTAACCTAACCTAACCTAACCTAACCTAACCTAACCTAACCTAACCTAACCTAACCTAACCTAACCTAACCTAACCTAACCTAACCTAACCTAACCTAACCTAACCTAACCTAACCTAACCTAACCTAACCTAACCTAACCTAACCTAACCTAACCTAACCTAACCTAACCTAACCTAACCTAACCTAACCTAACCTAACCTAACCTAACCTAACCTAACCTAACCTAACCTAACCTAACCTAACCTAACCTAACCTAACCTAACCTAACCTAACCTAACCTAACCTAACCTAACCTAACCTAACCTAACCTAACCTAACCTAACCTAACCTAACCTAACCTAACCTAACCTAACCTAACCTAACCTAACCTAACCTAACCTAACCTAACCTAACCTAACCTAACCTAACCTAACCTAACCTAACCTAACCTAACCTAACCTAACCTAACCTAACCTAACCTAACCTAACCTAACCTAACCTAACCTAACCTAACCTAACCTAACCTAACCTAACCTAACCTAACCTAACCTAACCTAACCTAACCTAACCTAACCTAACCTAACCTAACCTAACCTAACCTAACCTAACCTAACCTAACCTAACCTAACCTAACCTAACCTAACCTAACCTAACCTAACCTAACCTAACCTAACCTAACCTAACCTAACCTAACCTAACCTAACCTAACCTAACCTAACCTAACCTAACCTAACCTAACCTAACCTAACCTAACCTAACCTAACCTAACCTAACCTAACCTAACCTAACCTAACCTAACCTAACCTAACCTAACCTAACCTAACCTAACCTAACCTAACCTAACCTAACCTAACCTAACCTAACCTAACCTAACCTAACCTAACCTAACCTAACCTAACCTAACCTAACCTAACCTAACCTAACCTAACCTAACCTAACCTAACCTAACCTAACCTAACCTAACCTAACCTAACCTAACCTAACCTAACCTAACCTAACCTAACCTAACCTAACCTAACCTAACCTAACCTAACCTAACCTAACCTAACCTAACCTAACCTAACCTAACCTAACCTAACCTAACCTAACCTAACCTAACCTAACCTAACCTAACCTAACCTAACCTAACCTAACCTAACCTAACCTAACCTAACCTAACCTAACCTAACCTAACCTAACCTAACCTAACCTAACCTAACCTAACCTAACCTAACCTAACCTAACCTAACCTAACCTAACCTAACCTAACCTAACCTAACCTAACCTAACCTAACCTAACCTAACCTAACCTAACCTAACCTAACCTAACCTAACCTAACCTAACCTAACCTAACCTAACCTAACCTAACCTAACCTAACCTAACCTAACCTAACCTAACCTAACCTAACCTAACCTAACCTAACCTAACCTAACCTAACCTAACCTAACCTAACCTAACCTAACCTAACCTAACCTAACCTAACCTAACCTAACCTAACCTAACCTAACCTAACCTAACCTAACCTAACCTAACCTAACCTAACCTAACCTAACCTAACCTAACCTAACCTAACCTAACCTAACCTAACCTAACCTAACCTAACCTAACCTAACCTAACCTAACCTAACCTAACCTAACCTAACCTAACCTAACCTAACCTAACCTAACCTAACCTAACCTAACCTAACCTAACCTAACCTAACCTAACCTAACCTAACCTAACCTAACCTAACCTAACCTAACCTAACCTAACCTAACCTAACCTAACCTAACCTAACCTAACCTAACCTAACCTAACCTAACCTAACCTAACCTAACCTAACCTAACCTAACCTAACCTAACCTAACCTAACCTAACCTAACCTAACCTAACCTAACCTAACCTAACCTAACCTAACCTAACCTAACCTAACCTAACCTAACCTAACCTAACCTAACCTAACCTAACCTAACCTAACCTAACCTAACCTAACCTAACCTAACCTAACCTAACCTAACCTAACCTAACCTAACCTAACCTAACCTAACCTAACCTAACCTAACCTAACCTAACCTAACCTAACCTAACCTAACCTAACCTAACCTAACCTAACCTAACCTAACCTAACCTAACCTAACCTAACCTAACCTAACCATAACACAAATACATATATTTCATTGAGTTTTTGCTGGTCGATTTTTGAGATTTTTACATTTTTATTTTTGTTTTATTGACGCCTACCTGTTTATAAGGTTCGGGTGAAATTTTCATTTTGGAATCTCGAGAAAATCCCGGAAAACTCCATTTTATAGTAATTTTATTAGACAAAATACCGTTCTGACCGGTTTTGATAGGTAATAATATATTGTTAATTGTTTATTTGTGTGTATTTTAGTTTTTGTTGATCCGAGAAGGTTAAATAACACCTTTCGGTACATCGTTGTTGACGGAAAATTAAATTTTTCAATTGTTTTTCAAATAAAATAGTCGTTTTTTGGTAGATTTTTATTTCAAAATTTTATAAAACACTCTGTATTGCATATCTTATTCAAATCTCTTATAACATCATCTGCGCCGTGTTCCTTCGCGTCTTTTAAGGTATTAAAGACCCCTCCGGAGGAAAACGGTGTTGGAAAAATCCGCAATACTTAGTGTAAATCCGGCAAATTTTGGTTAAAATTAGTGTTTTTCTGTAATATTTTCAAAATTTTTCATTGAACCCCCCCATTTTTTTAGTTTCAATAGTTTGCATTTGACCGTCCGCATCGATTGAGACATCAACCGTCCCGATCGGACGACAAAAACTTTGAAAAACAGCAAAATATCATAGTGCCACGCCCATCAAAAGTTTACCTAAGCGGTGCTAAATTTAGAAAATTATAACACAAATACATATATTTCATTGAGTTTTTGCTGGTCGATTTTTGAGATTTTTACATTTTTATTTTTGTTTTATTGACGCCTACCTGTTTATAAGGTTCGGGTGAAATTTTCATTTTGGAATCTCGAGAAAATCCCGGAAAACTCCATTTTATAGTAATTTTATTAGACAAAATACCGTTCTGACCGGTTTTGATAGGTAATTAAATATTGTTAATTGTTTATTTGTGTGTATTTTAGTTTTTGTTGATACGATAAGGTTAAATAACACCTTTCGGTACATCGTTGTTGACGGAAAATTAAATTTTTCAATTGTTTTTCAAATAAAATAGTCGTTTTTTGGTAGATTTTTATTTCAAAATTTTATAAAACACTCTGTATTGCATATCTTATTCAAATCTCTTATAACATCATCTGCGCCGTGTTCCTTCGCGTCTTTTAAGGTATTAAAGACCCCTCCGGAGGAAAACGGTGTTGGAAAAATCCGCAATACTTAGTGTAAATCCGGCAAATTTTGGTTAAAATTAGTGTTTTTCTGTAATATTTTCAAAATTTTTCATTGAACCCCCCCATTTTTTTAGTTTCAATAGTTTGCATTTGACCGTCCGCATCGATTGAGACATCAACCGTCCCGATCGGACGACAAAAACTTTGAAAAATTTTCCCCCACACCACCCATTTTCCTGGAGCTTAGGGAGTGAGGATTTATTTGCAAAACTGTATGCGCGCTTTAATATACAAGTAGCGCCATCTATTTTTTGTAAATCGAACTTATATTATAATACTGTGATAATTTTGCTTTTCTTGACAGGGCTGTTTAAATTGAAGTTTACTGTGATATTTTAACTAGGTTAGTATTATTAGATATATAGTTCATTGACGTGGAGAATTTATTTTGGAATTCTAAATTTTATTTTATATTTTTAAATTTATTATAGTTTAGTATTTTTTACAACTTTTACAAACTTACTTTTTATTCTAATTGACGACTACCTCCTTCTCTTACAAGCATGTCGTTATATCGTACGCCGACTAAGCAGACTTGCAGGGATGGTGACAATCAATCACCGCCGAAGACGTTTACGCGCACGTCAAAAGTAAGGAGAAGTATCGGGGAATGGGAGGCAGTTGGAGCGGATCCCATAAACACCTCCCCCATCTCGACCAGGACAACGCAGACAGGACCTGTATATAAAAACAAAATGACCGAAGCGCGAGCCTGCCTCAGTAAGGTAACTACAAACTTAAGTATATCACGTAACATCAAAACTGAAATAAAAGTAAGAATTACTGAGGCAGTGGAGCGACTTTACCAGATAGTTAAGGAGCTGGAACAGGAACAAAAAGAGTGCGACAGAAGAACTGACTCAAATTACTATAGTGAGGATTTAAAGACACAGTTACAGGAAACCACGGAAATAGTTAAAGAAAACAACAGAAAAATTGAAGACCTAAGAGAGCTTTTAGAAAAATCAAGAGAACAAACGTCACTGCAAAAGCAGACGTATTCCAGTGTTGTCGCACAACGTCCTGGTGGACAAACGACGGAGAGGGGAGTGTTTCACTCTGTCGTTGTAACGTCAGAAGATGAAACTGATACAGGCGAAGAGGTTCTTGACAGGGTCAGAGAGGCGATGGATGCCAAAGAGGGATGGGTCAGAGTGGAGAAGGTGCGAAAGGCGAAAGATCGCAAGATCATTATGAGCTGTCGAACAGAAGAAGAAAGGAAAAAAGTAAAGGATCGTATCGAAGCTGCAAATAAACGCCTTCTCTGCGAGGATGTGATTAACAAAGATCCGATGTTAATCTTAAAAGACATCCTCCTCATCCACTCCGATCAAGACATATTGAAGGCTGTCAAGAACCAAAATAGGGAAATATTCGCTGACCTTGCGCCAAAAGATGAGCGCATGGAAGTGAAATTTAGACGCAGAGCCAGGAATCCGCTCACTGGGCACGTCATTCTAACAGTTTCTCCGATCATCTGGAGAAGGGCGACTGAGTCTGGAGTGTTGCATATAGACTTGCAGCGGATCAGAGTCGAGGACCAGTCGCCCTTGATACAGTGTACCAGGTGTTTGGGCTTTGGGCATAGCAAAAAATATTGTACAGGGGAGGCTGACTTGTGCAGTCATTGCGGGGGTCCCCACCTGAGGGCTGAGTGCACGGTATGGTTGGCGGGCACCGCTCCCTCCTGCAGAAACTGCACGACTGCAAAGAATGACCAAAGAAGCCACAATGCCTTCAGCCAGATATGCCCGGTGCGAAAGCGATGGGACGAGCTGGCTAGGGCATCAATAGCATATTGCTAAGGTTTCTTTGGACATAAAAGCTCTGCAAATTGTTCATAATAACAATATAGTATTGCGTAAACTCAAATTCGTCAGAGTAACAAAAACTACAGCGGTTATATTTAAGCATCAAATCGAATGGGAGGGCGCAAAGATGAAACGTTTGGCAGAGCAAAATCAAATTAATAAAGGCAGCAGAGTTGACGGCATGGTCGGAAAAACCTTATTTTTAGGAGATAGGTCTACTGAAACCACTGCCGAAACACTCCAGTTACAATGTGGCCACCCGGTCTGCCAAGACTGGCTTTGTGTTCCACATTCGATGCACAAAAAGAAACAGTTTTATAACTCCCTCGTTACACACATTGAGATTGGATCCCTAGCTATAACGCTGGAAAATAAATCTTATGGTTTATTTTTCTGAGAAATCA
>OV281348.1:29275000-29285000 GCA_923062675.1 Marasmarcha lunaedactyla | reverse complement strand
TAACCTAACCTAACCTAACCTAACCTAACCTAACCTAACCTAACCTAACCTAACCTAACCTAACCTAACCTAACCTAACCTAACCTAACCTAACCTAACCTAACCTAACCTAACCTAACCTAACCTAACCTAACCTAACCTAACCTAACCTAACCTAACCTAACCTAACCTAACCTAACCTAACCTAACCTAACCTAACCTAACCTAACCTAACCTAACCTAACCTAACCTAACCTAACCTAACCTAACCTAACCTAACCTAACCTAACCTAACCTAACCTAACCTAACCTAACCTAACCTAACCTAACCTAACCTAACCTAACCTAACCTAACCTAACCTAACCTAACCTAACCTAACCTAACCTAACCTAACCTAACCTAACCTAACCTAACCTAACCTAACCTAACCTAACCTAACCTAACCTAACCTAACCTAACCTAACCTAACCTAACCTAACCTAACCTAACCTAACCTAACCTAACCTAACCTAACCTAACCTAACCTAACCTAACCTAACCTAACCTAACCTAACCTAACCTAACCTAACCTAACCTAACCTAACCTAACCTAACCTAACCTAACCTAACCTAACCTAACCTAACCTAACCTAACCTAACCTAACCTAACCTAACCTAACCTAACCTAACCTAACCTAACCTAACCTAACCTAACCTAACCTAACCTAACCTAACCTAACCTAACCTAACCTAACCTAACCTAACCTAACCTAACCTAACCTAACCTAACCTAACCTAACCTAACCTAACCTAACCTAACCTAACCTAACCTAACCTAACCTAACCTAACCTAACCTAACCTAACCTAACCTAACCTAACCTAACCTAACCTAACCTAACCTAACCTAACCTAACCTAACCTAACCTAACCTAACCTAACCTAACCTAACCTAACCTAACCTAACCTAACCTAACCTAACCTAACCTAACCTAACCTAACCTAACCTAACCTAACCTAACCTAACCTAACCTAACCTAACCTAACCTAACCTAACCTAACCTAACCTAACCTAACCTAACCTAACCTAACCTAACCTAACCTAACCTAACCTAACCTAACCTAACCTAACCTAACCTAACCTAACCTAACCTAACCTAACCTAACCTAACCTAACCTAACCTAACCTAACCTAACCTAACCTAACCTAACCTAACCTAACCTAACCTAACCTAACCTAACCTAACCTAACCTAACCTAACCTGACCTAACCTAACCTAACCTAACCTAACCTAACCTAACCTAACCTAACCTAACCTAACCTAACCTAACCTAACCTAACCTAACCTAACCTAACCTAACCTAACCTAACCTAACCTAACCTAACCTAACCTAACCTAACCTAACCTAACCTAACCTAACCTAACCTAACCTAACCTAACCTAACCTAACCTAACCTAACCTAACCTAACCTAACCTAACCTAACCTAACCTAACCTAACCTAACCTAACCTAACCTAACCTAACCTAACCTAACCTAACCTAACCTAACCTAACCTAACCTAACCTAACCTAACCTAACCTAACCTAACCTAACCTAACCTAACCTAACCTAACCTAACCTAACCTAACCTAACCTAACCTAACCTAACCTAACCTAACCTAACCTAACCTAACCTAACCTAACCTAACCTAACCTAACCTAACCTAACCTAACCTAACCTAACCTAACCTAACCTAACCTAACCTAACCTAACCTAACCTAACCTAACCTAACCTAACCTAACCTAACCTAACCTAACCTAACCTAACCTAACCTAACCTAACCTAACCTAACCTAACCTAACCTAACCTAACCTAACCTAACCTAACCTAACCTAACCTAACCTAACCTAACCTAACCTAACCTAACCTAACCTAACCTAACCTAACCTAACCTAACCTAACCTAACCTAACCTAACCTAACCTAACCTAACCTAACCTAACCTAACCTAACCTAACCTAACCTAACCTAACCTAACCTAACCTAACCTAACCTAACCTAACCTAACCTAACCTAACCTAACCTAACCTTAACCTAACCTAACCTAACCTAACCTAACCTAACCTAACCTAACCTAACCTAACCTAACCTAACCTAACCTAACCTAACCTAACCTAACCTAACCTAACCTAACCTAACCTAACCTAACCTAACCTAACCTAACCTAACCTAACCTAACCTAACCTAACCTAACCTAACCTAACCTAACCTAACCTAACCTAACCTAACCTAACCTAACCTAACCTAACCTAACCTAACCTAACCTAACCATACAAATACTTATATTTCATTGAGTTTTTGCTGGTCGATTTTTGAGTTTTTTACATTAAAATTTTTGTTTTATTGACGCCGACCTGTTTATAAGGTTTCGGTGAAATTTTCATTTTGGAAACTCGAGAAAATCCCGGAAAACTCGATTTTTGCTAATAATTTAGTAGACAAAGTACCGTTCTGATCGGTTTGAATTGGTATTAATAGATTGTTTTTTGTTTTTAGGTTTTTGTTGATCCGAGAAGGTTAAATAACACCTTTGGTACATCGTTGTTGACGGAAAATTCAAATTTTCATTGGTTTTTCATATAAAATAGTTAATTTTTGGTAGTTTTTTATTTTCAAAATTTTATAAAACACTCTGTATTGCAAATCTTATTTAAATCTTTTATACCATCATCTGCGCCGTGTTCCTCCGCGTCTTTTAAGGTATCAAAGACCCCTCTAGAGGAAAACGGTGTTGGAAAAATCCGCAATACTTAGTGTAAATCCGGCAAATTTTGGTTAAAATTAGTGTTTTTCTTTAATATTTTCAAAATTTTTCATTGAACCCCCCCATTTTTTAGTTTCAATAGTTTGCTTTTGACCGTCCGCATCGATTGAGACATCAACCGTCCCGATCGGACGACAAAAACTTTGAAAAATCGTAAAATATCAAAGTGCCACGCCCATCAAAAGTTTACCTAAGCGGTGCGAAATTTAGAATTTTATCATACAAATACTTATATTTCATTGAGTTTTTGCTGGTCGATTTTTGAGTTTTTTACATTAAAATTTTTGTTTTATTGACGCCGACCTGTTTATAAGGTTTCGGTGAAATTTTCATTTTGGAAACTCGAGAAAATCCCGGAAAACTCGATTTTTGCTAATAATTTAGTAGACAAAGTACCGTTCTGATCGGTTTGAATTGGTATTAATAGATCGTTTTTTGTTTTTAGGTTTTTGTTGATCCGAGAAGGTTAAATAACACCTTTGGTACATCGTTGTTGACGGAAAATTCAAATTTTCATTGGTTTTTCATATAAAATAGTTAATTTTTGGTAGTTTTTTATTTTCAAAATTTTATAAAACACTCTGTATTGCAAATCTTATTTAAATCTTTTATACCATCATCTGCGCCGTGTTCCTCCGCGTCTTTTAAGGTATCAAAGACCCCTCTAGAGGAAAACGGTGTTGGAAAAATCCGCAATACTTAGTGTAAATCCGGCAAATTTTGGTTAAAATTAGTGTTTTTCTTTAATATTTTCAAAATTTTTCATTGAACCCCCCCATTTTTTAGTTTCAATAGTTTGCTTTTGACCGTCCGCATCGATTGAGACATCAACCGTCCCGATCGGACGACAAAAACTTTGAAAAATAGCCCGCCCCCACACCACCCATTTTCCTGGAGCTTAGGGAGTGAGGATTTTATTTGACAGCTTTTATTGTTGGGCTTTTTGATATTTTACTGTGATATTGACTTGTGTGATATAGTTTAAGTTAGTTCTTAGTATTTATATTGTGTGTTGTGACGTTATATTTATTGATCAGGGACCTTATACATCCCAATCAAGTTATTTATAGAGAAAAATTTTTTCTTGTTGAAACAATTGTTGCTTTGTTATTTACATAAATCTTGACTGAGCATTAAGCTATTTTAGTGAGTATTCGTTCGTGACGTTATTTACTTATTGGTAAGGGACTTTCTACATCCCAACCAATTAATTAGATAGTAAGAATCTTTTTTCAACAATTGTTATTATCATTTATATATTAATCGATTGAGAGCCCATATACAGCTCTCCAGACAATCTAAATTCCTTCTACCATGGCCCTCTACCGCACACCAACAAAATTGGTTCAAGAATTAGAAACACAAAAGACTCCCCCTAAAACTGTAACAATTTCGAAAGTACGGCGAAGCGTAGAAGCGTTGGAGGCGGCCTGTACAGACACAAACACCTTGACACCAACAACAACTAAGGAGACACAGACCGCCCCCGGTTATAAGGACAGGATGACAGAGGCTCGCGCATGCTTCATAAAAGCCAAAAAGTTTTTAAATATGTCCCGCAATTTAAAAAGTGACATTAAGGCAGGCGTCACTGAAGCATGCGAGAGACTCTATCAAATTGTAAAAGAGATCGAGTCGGAGACAAAGGGAAAGGATAATGGAGGGGGAGAGGTAGAGGACAGGACGTCGCGCATAGAAGGGGACAATGGGCAGGCAGAACTCATCCTGCAGTTAAAGAAAACTTCTGACTCTATCCAAGAAAATAGTCGAAAGGTGGATGAGCTGAAAATTTTGCTAGAAAAGAAGGACGCGACCCCGGTCGCCACCACATATGCGGGTGTAGTAGCCGGCCCGTCAAAGGTAGAGAACTTTGAAAGGGTTACTCTACACTCCGTTGTGGTGGCGTCCGAGGACAAAATGGACACTGCAGACAACGTCTTGGATAGAGTCAGAGGGGCTATGGAGGCGAAGGAGGGGTGGATCCGCGTGGAAAGGGTTCGCAAAGCCAAAGACCAAAAAGTCATAGTTAGTTGCAGGACGGAGGACGAGAGAACTCGAATAAAAGAGAAATTAACGACAGCAGGGCAAAGACTCACTTGTGAGTCTATGACTAATAAAGACCCGCTCCTCGTCCTCCGAAATGTTCTAGCAGTACACACCGACGATGACATTATCAAGGGTCTCAAAAACCAAAACGAGACAATCTTTTCCGGCCTGGATCCACCGGATAAAAGGATACAAATTAGATACAGACGGCGAGCCAGAAACCCCCTTACAAAACACGTGGTGATTGGTGTTTCCCCTGTGGTATGGAGGAAGGCATTGGAGATTGGCACCCTTCACATTGATCTCCAGCGCATCAAGGTTGAGGACCAGACGCCGCTAGTGCAATGCACGCGGTGTCTGGGTTATGGTCATGGCAGGCGTTTCTGCGCGGAGGGCGCGGACCTCTGCAGCCACTGTGGCGGTCCGCACTTAAAGGCGGACTGCACAGAATACAATGCTGGTACGCCCCCATCGTGCAGAAACTGCAAATCTGCCAAATTAGACCGGCGAGATCATAACGCCCTCAGCCTTGACTGCCCTGTTAGAAAACGCTGGGACGCGCTCGCCAGAACAACAGTGGCGTACTGCTAAGGGTGCCCAACTGCCAAACGTCGAATACCTGACCTCTCGAGCCTTGGTGGGTGAAAAAATTTGTTACAAATATAACATTCCTGCTTTAAAGACCTTCAAAAATGGGAGTAGGGACGGCGGCGGGGTCGGACACTCTCCATTTTTACAGAATGGGAAGCCCGAAACCAACGCCATCGCTCCTATCTACCCATCACTTTGCAAAGCCCACCAAATAAAAATATCTCTAACCGCGCCTCAGGGGAAAAGCGCCATACCCACTGGAGAGGATCTGAGGAAAGCACAGTCCACTGCCACCAACCACAAAATTAAAGCTTTGAATTTAACCCAATACAAATCGTGGTATTTGATATGGTCTAAAACTCAAACCAGTTTGGAAGGCATGTGGAAAAAGTTGGACAAGGTACGAGAAAACTGGAAGAGAGAAAGAAGTATTTATTGTAACAATAAATAAGGATGAGAACATATGTTGCCAACTTATTGTTCAAATAAAATGGTTCAACATATAATGGAATGCTGGAAAAGGAAAGAGGGAAGTAGTAATATGGGAAAGAAAGAAAAAAGGAAAGGAAGAAAGAATGAAAAGTAGAATATAAGGATAAGAAAATTTTGATCCCCATTAAAATATTATTATTAAAAGACAGCTAACAGTAAGAAGGTATAAAGATAGACAATAAACCTAAACAGAAATAGACATCCGAGCAAAGAAATAAAAACAACGTAGAACAGAAAATAGTAAAGTATTGGGAGAAAAACAAGATTGACTGTAAAAAACCAAGAAGGAAAGTCGAAGGAGTATATTTGACAAAAAATAAGATATCACAAAAATAGAAATAAAAACCGAAGTGGAAAGAGGAATGAAATGGTGCAAAAAGATATGACGCTAGAAATTGTGAAGCTAATGAATAAGAGTTGTAAAGGAAGAAGATAAGGAGTAATAATAAAACTTAATAAAAAATGCGAAAAATCAAGATTGACTGTAAAAATTAAGAAAGAAAGTCGAAGGAGTATATTTAACAAAAATTTGAGATATCACAAAAATAGAAATAAAAAGCGAAGAGAAATGAGAAATAAATGGTGCAAGAAAGAAAGGACTCTAGAAATGATGAAATGAATAAAGAAAAGATGTAAAGGAAGGAGATAAGGAGTAATACTAAAAACCCAATACCAAATGGAAATGAAACTGTTCACTGTTAAACATAGTCAGCGACAAACTGTGCGCTGGTAGAAGGAAAAAAAAAAAAAAAAAAAAAAAAAAAAAAAAAAAAAAAACCTAACCTAACCTAACCTAACCTAACCTAACCTAACCTAACCTAACCTAACCTAACCTAACCTAACCTAACCTAACCTAACCTAACCTAACCTAACCTAACCTAACCTAACCTAACCTAACCTAACCTAACCTAACCTAACCTAACCTAACCTAACCTAACCTAACCTAACCTAACCTAACCTAACCTAACCTAACCTAACCTAACCTAACCTAACCTAACCTAACCTAACCTAACCTAACCTAACCTAACCTAACCTAACCTAACCTAACCTAACCTAACCTAACCTAACCTAACCTAACCTAACCTAACCTAACCTAACCTAACCTAACCTAACCTAACCTAACCTAACCTAACCTAACCTAACCTAACCTAACCTAACCTAACCTAACCTAACCTAACCTAACCTAACCTAACCTAACCTAACCTAACCTAACCTAACCTAACCTAACCTAACCTAACCTAACCTAACCTAACCTAACCTAACCTAACCTAACCTAACCTAACCTAACCTAACCTAACCTAACCTAACCTAACCTAACCTAACCTAACCTAACCTAACCTAACCTAACCTAACCTAACCTAACCTAACCTAACCTAACCTAACCTAACCTAACCTAACCTAACCTAACCTAACCTAACCTAACCTAACCTAACCTAACCTAACCTAACCTAACCTAACCTAACCTAACCTAACCTAACCTAACCTAACCTAACCTAACCTAACCTAACCTAACCTAACCTAACCTAACCTAACCTAACCTAACCTAACCTAACCTAACCTAACCTAACCTAACCTAACCTAACCTAACCTAACCTAACCTAACCTAACCTAACCTAACCTAACCTAACCTAACCTAACCTAACCTAACCTAACCTAACCTAACCTAACCTAACCTAACCTAACCTAACCTAACCTAACCTAACCTAACCTAACCTAACCTAACCTAACCTAACCTAACCAACACAAATATTTATATTACGTTGAGTTTTTGCTGGTCGATTTTTGAGTTTTTTACATTAAAATTTTTGTTTTATTGACGCCGACCTGTTTATAAGGTTCCGGTGAAATTTTCATTTTGGAAACTCGAGAAAATCCCGGAAAACTCGATTTTTTAAAATTTTTTCGTAGACAAAGAACCGTTCTGACCGGTTCGAATTGGTTTTAATTGATCGTTTTTAGTTTTTAGGTTTTTGTTGATCCGAGAAGGTTAAATAACACCTTTCGGTACATCGTTGTTGACGGAAAACTAAATTTTTCATTGGTTTTTCATTTAAAATAGTTGATTTTTGGTAGTTTTTTATTTTCAAAATTTTATAAAACACTCTGTATTGCAAATCTTATTCAAATCTCTTATAACATCATCTGCGCCGTGTTCCTCCGCGTCTTTTAAGGTATTAAAGACCCCTCCGGGGGAAAACGGTGTTGGAAAAATCCGCAATACTTAGTGTAAATCCGGCAAATTTTGGTTAAAATTAGTGTTTTTCTTTAATATTTTCAAAATTTTTCATTGAACCCCCCCATTTTTTAGTTTCAATAGTTTGCATTTGACCGTCCGCATCGATTGAGACATCAACCGTCCCGATCGGACGACAAAAACTTCGGAAAATAGCCCGCCCCCCACACCACCCATTTTCCCGGAGTTAAGGGAGAGAGGATTTGTTTCCAAAAGTGTGTGTGCGCTTTAATATACAAGTAGCGCCATCTAGTCAAAAAATTTTTAAAATATTTTAGTTGGGCTTTCTACGGTTATATTGTTATAGTGACTATTGTGATATAGTTTTAAGATAGTTCTTAGTATTTATATTGTGTGTTGTGACGTTATTTTTATTGATCAGGGACCTTATACATCCCAATCAAGTAATTTATAGAGTAAAATTTTTCTTGTATTGTAACAATTGTTGCTTTATTATTTACGCAAATCTAGACTGAGCATTAAGTTATTTTAGTGTGTATTTGTTCGCGACGTTATTTATTTATTGGTAAGGGACCTTCTACATCCCAATCAATTAATTAGATAGTAAGAAACACTCAACAATTGTTATTTATCATTTATTTACTAATCGACCGAGAGCCCATATACAGCTCTCCAGACAATCCAAATTCCTTCTACCATGGCCCTCTACCGCACACCAACAAAAATTACACAAGAAATCGAAGCGGGAAAGACCCCACCTAAAACGGTGACGCTTTCAAAAGTTCGGCGAAGTGTGGAAGCGTTGGAGGCGGCTTGTACGGACTCGAGTACAGTAACGCCAACTACATCCAAGGCGACACAAGCCGCCCCCGGCTACAAGGATAGATTGACGGAGGCTCGCGCATGCTACATAAAAGCAAAAAAGTTTCTCAACATGTCCCGCAACGGCTTGTACGGACTCGAGTACAGTAACGCCAACTACATCCAAGGCGACACAAGCCGCCCCCGGCTACAAGGATAGATTGACGGAGGCTCGCGCATGCTACATAAAAGCAAAAAAGTTTCTGGAAAGCGAAGGGAGTGAGGTAGAGGACAGGAAGTCGCATAAAGAAGGGGACAATGGACAGACTGAACTGATTTTGCAGTTAAGGAAAACCTCTGACGATATCCAAGACAATAATCGGAAGATGGAAGAATTAAGGAACATACTGGAAAAGAAGGACGTGACCCCGGTCGCCACCACATATGCGGGTGTAGTAGCCGGCCCGCCAAAGATAGAAACCTTTGAAAGGGTTACTCTACACTCCGTTGTGGTGGCGTCCGAGGACAAGATGGATACGGCAGACGAAGTCTTGGATAGGGTCAGAGGTGCTATGGAAGCTAAGGAAGGTTGGATCCGGGTGGAAAGGGTCCGCAAGGCGAAGGACCAAAAGGTCATAGTGAGCTGCAGGACGGAGGATGAGAGGACTCAAATAAAAGAGAAATTAGTCACATCAGGGCGAAGACTCACATGTGAGTCGATGACTAACAAAGACCCGCTCCTCATCCTAAGAAACGTTCTTGCAGCTCACTCTGACGATGAAATAATCAAAGGTTTCAAAAACCAGAACAAAAAGATTTTTGCAGACTTGGACCCTCCAGACGCCCGGATTCAGATTAAATATAGGCGGAAAGCGCGGAACCCCCAAACGAGACACGTAGTGGTGAGTGTCTCCCCTGCTGTGTGGAGAAGAGCTCTCGAAGTTGGCACCCTCCACATCGACCTTCAGCGCATCCGGGTTGAGGACCAGACACCATTAGTGCAATGCACGCGGTGTCTGGGTTATGGTCACGGCAGGCGTTTCTGCACGGAGGGAGCGGATCTCTGCAGCCACTGTGGCGGCCCGCACCTAAAGGCGGACTGCACAGAATA
>OV281348.1:29262500-29270000 GCA_923062675.1 Marasmarcha lunaedactyla | reverse complement strand
TAGATTGAACCGACCACCTGGGGTGGTAGAGCTGGCCAGGGATATCACCCAGAACTTTTTCCCGCTCCTCTGCGGTGCCTGGAAGCGGAGTAAATCGATTTTTAAGTTTCGGCGGCCATATTGGTCCGCCATCTTGGATAACTTAAACCGCCGATATCTCCGCAACCAGGAGTCGTAGAGCGACGCGGTTTGCTTTGCCAGGGTTGGACGGGAGAGCTCTTTACTGCCGGACAAAAAATTGAACTCTACATAGAGTCGGTTTTTTGAAACCGTCATATCTCGAAAACTAGAGATAGTGCTGGGCTGGGGCTTTGACCATAGTGACTGGTAAACTGAGTTCTACCATTAGAGTGACTTGCGACTCTATATATATATATAGAGAAATAAAAATTGTATATTTTAATTTAATTTTATTGACTGAGGCACACATTGACTCTACCAGGCACTCTAAACGCGAAATTTCAATACAAAGCGGACTCTACATTTTTTACATTTAATTTACATTTAATCACTGTGCTATTTTTAAAAGTTTTATTTATTATTTATTACCTAAATTTACTTTTTGTTATTTACACGATAATAGGGGCAATATACACCCCTATTTATCAAGCTTGAGATTTTATAAATACTTTGACGACTCACGTCTACGATGGCTTTAGTCCGCACTCCAACTAAAACTACCAATGACATGGCAGTTACTTCCGTCCCCAAGCCAGGCTCCACGTTACCAAAGACCGGTCAGGCAGGCCCTGACATCAAAATCAGCGAATGGGTTCTGGAAGCTAAGGCATGTAAAGACAAGACGTTCGAGCAATTACAGGCTTCGAGAAACATTAAAACGGAGATAAAAAAGGACATTGCCAAAGCTTGTGACAGGCTCTTTTCGCTGATTAAGGAGATGGCAAAGGAAATGGAAAAGAAGGGAAAAAAGGAGAACAGGAAGGAAGAGCAAAAGACTGAATCTCAAACGAGTCAAACACAAAATCAGGATTTGTTGACCCAGCTGAAAGTCACGCAGGAGTGCCTCTCTGAAAATAATCAGAGGATGGACCAACTAAAGGCGTTGATTGAGAGCCAGAAAGAAGTAATATCTGGTGTCAGACCAGACAGCTACGCGGGGGCGGTGTCGGGCCGATCAAAAGCTGATGCTTCTGAGAGGACGACACTGCATTCAGTAGTTGTCTCGTCCGGAAACAAAAATGACACCAGCGAGAACGTTCTGGACAGGGTTCGCGAGGCGGTAAACGCGAAGGATGGCTGGATCCGAGTTGAGAGAGTCCGAAAAGCCAAGGACCAGAAGGTAATAATGAGCTGTAGGACGACCGAAGAGAGGGCAAAGGTCAGGCGGAAAATTGAAGAAGCCGGTAAGAACCTCCATTGCGAGGAGGTAGTAAACAAAGATCCCCTCCTACAGCTCCGGAGCGTACTCTCTGAACACACAGACGAAGAAATCTTGGGAGCGCTCAGAAACCAGAACGAGAACATCTTTGCGGGACTTGGCAAGGATGACGATCGGATGACTGTCAAGTTCCGCAAAAAGACAAGAAACCCTCAGGTCAATCATGTGGTATTGAGCGTCTCCCCGAAGATTTGGAACAGGACTCTAGAAATAGGCGTCCTGCATATAGATCTGCAGAGGGTCAGGGTCGAAGATCATTCGCCCCTGATTCAATGTACTAGGTGCCTCGGATTCGGCCATAGTAGACGCCTATGCAAGCAAATAGAGGATCTGTGCAGTCACTGTGGATACGAACACCACAAAAAAGACTGCGAGGACTACGTGGAAGAAATTACTCCTAGGTGCATAAATTGTGACAAAGCCGGCATCGATTTTACCCACAATGCGTTTAGCCATTCTTGCCCGACCCGTAAGCGGTGGGATGAATTGGCCCGCCAATCGGTGGCCTACAGCTAGGTGGTCCTCGTGGATGTATCCGCACAAGCAGCGTTCCGCCCCTCTGATTGTATTAGACTAAAATAACAAAATATGGACATAAACAGTAAGAACATAAAATCTTTAGGAGTAGGGTTAGGAATGTTGGCTGGTTGGGTAATTCCATTATCTTTGCAGATATGAAAACCCTAACCAAGGTTGTAAGACTTAGCCCCGAGTCATTATTTATTCACCGTATTAACACTCCGCACTGTAAATAGAGTTGGTAGAGTCAATGAGGCCATTCCGAATCTCACTGGGCGAGTCGATAAGATTACTCATTATGGCAACTAAACATCCACCTCTTCGGTTTGTCACGGCAAATTGAATAGGGTTAATATAGGAAACAAAAATTAGGAAACATAAAGCAACGGCACAAGTAAACATATGTTGGCAAAATATTTTGAAAAATATTTCAGGGCAACATATATATATATAATAGTAAAATGTAATTAGCAAATAAGAAATATTAGACATAAAATAGCCATAAGTGTGTAATGTAAATGTAAAAGAAAAATTAGATTGCAAAAAAAAAAAAAAAAATGTAGAATCATAAGAAATAAAAATGTAGAGATATAAGCTCTACTTTTAAAAATGTAAACAGCATTGAGCAGTAGCTGTAAACAACTTAGATATTAATTGCGTATATGTAAATAAGAAATACAAACCGAACTATATAATAAGAATGTTTAGAATAAGAGACGCAAAGAAAAATCAAATAATGTATGCAATAATATAGTTAAAACACCTGATAAAGAATGTAAAAATGTAGAAAATGATAAAAGTTAAATGTAAACTAGTAAATAATTGACAAGAAGCAAATGTACATAAAAGCATACATACGAACAAAAATTACAAAAATGTAATAAACACTAAGATAAAAATGTAGAGCAAGTAGTATGTAATACTTAAGGCTCAAAAATGATTCCAATAAAATAAACAAGTCTTATGTGTTACCCCATTTCCCCCACCCCTGTTGATAATAGACCTAAGCTGAAAAGTAGTTAGACAGTAGAGATGACAGACGGGAATCCCACCCGTATGAGTATAAAAGAGACGAATGTAAGAAAGACACAGTATGAAGTATGAAAGTGCGAGAAGAATAAATGATAGAACTGGAATGAGAGGAATAAGCGTAGAATAAAGTTAGCTTCCCTATGAAGCTAGTAGACGTGAGAAAAAAAAAAAAAAAAAAAAAAAAAAAAAAAAAAAAAAAAAAAAAAAAAAAAAAAAAAAAAAAAAAAAAAAAAAAAAAAAAAAACCTAACCTAACCTAACCTAACCTAACCTAACCTAACCTAACCCATGGACCGTGGTCACCCCGACCCGAGAACACGTGTACCGTAACCGCTACGCTCGCTCGCGCCTCAAAAAAGTCTTCTAAAATCGAAAAAAGTGGGTTTTTTCGCAGTTATTATTGAGTGCGATATATCAAAGTGTGCGGAAAAATCGCCCCTACATAGTGGTGAAAATAAAAAGTGAAAGTGACACAGTGCTGAAGTAGAAAGTGGAGAAAAGTGATTTTTCTAACCTCGAAAAATCTTTGGAAAAATACGCTGAGCGTTTAATCGGCTTGACCCCCAAGTTTTTTGGTGTCGCCGGAAGCGCCTCAGCGAGACCTACAATTTGACACCCCATTTGGATTTTTTCCGCCCCTACGGGCGACGTAAAGTCCAAAAAAACAACTTCCACGTGGTCACGTGGAAGCAGTTCCCGTGACGTCAGCAACAAACCACCCACCCGGAGCGACGCGCCGAGCCAGCCCCATCCCGGATCAGCTTTTATAATTTAAGTACCTGTTATAGTTTTCGAGTAAATTCATTTCAAAAATTAGGCTAAATTTCAAAAAATCATATAAGCTAAAATAGATCGATAAGGTATAGTTTAAAAAATTTATTATTGTTTAGCTAGTCAATAGCAAAAACATATTTGAAAATAAAAATTTTTTATTGGTTAGTTTCGAAGATATTTAGTTTTTAAATTTTAAGGGTTGCTAGAAAGGGTGGAAGGAGCCCCCCTAGAACCTTCTAAATAATTGTAAAAAATAGTTACTGTAATTAATAGCATTGGAAAAAAAAATTTTCAGAATTTTAAATTAATAATTTCTATTTTTAATATCAAATCTTAATTAAAAAAGTGTGTTTTTGTGGATGGAAAAATAGTAAAATTAGTTTTAAAATTTTTATTTACCAATAAACGTGTTGGCCGCAGTGAGCCCTTTCAAACGAGCCCAAACTCGGGTATATTACAATAAAAGGGGACTGAGTAATAGTAGATTTAAGATTTTGGTCGGCCATTTTGACCGCCATTTTGTGACCACGAGCCTTAATTATTTCTAGTTTCCAATCAGCAAAGTCGATAGCAGAGATTTCAGCTTATCTGTATTAACATAATTAGTATCGAATTTACCACTTTAGTCTCACCCCCCTACCCCCGGGGAAAAAATTTCTCCCGGATTTCATCCAGACTTTGGAATTTTATTGCCTGGGACTCGAGAAGACCAGGGATACCCGATACACCCCGGTCCGACCATATTTGCACATAATACCAAGTAATTTGCAGAAAAATTTCAGAATCCCCTATTTTCAGTATTTTTTATAAAATTATAGGAAATCAACAGCGACAAACGGGATACGGGATTCGAACCAGGAACTTCCTGGCCAGCCGTAGCAGCCATTAGTTTTATCCCGGGACTAATAGTTTATTTTTTAGAAATTTTTAAAGTTGCGAAGGGCCCCGGACGCCATTCGCAACTAAGTTGGTAACCCTTATTTAAGGGTGAAGGAGCGGGAATTTCGGGAAAATAACAAAAAATTGATTCAGTCTGATCTGAAACAGTTTCAGGGGTAATCTACCTGTACCCACCCCCAAAATTCACCCCCGGGAAGATTTTTGGACAAAAGTCGAAAAATCTTGGGGTTGCAAACCCCCATTCCAGAATCCGACCATACTGCCAGTAAATTTGGCACCCCGGCTAGACGTTCCCGGAAATCCCGCCCCTCTAGGGTAATATTAGACCCCAAAACCAACCTTCGGAAGCTGGCAAAAACCACCCCCTCAGATTCCAGACACCACAACAGTCGCGCCCCCCCCCTAAAAATTCCAAACTTCATCGCGCCTTGTGCGCGCACCATCCCTCTCCCCCTAACGTAAATTTCCTAAAATCCTTATCATAAACACCGGAGCTATCACAGGAACATCAAGAATAGCCGGGCAGTCTACAAACGCAAAAAATAAGATTGTTTTGATAAGGATTTTAGGGAAAAATCCCCGTATCTCGGGAACCGTTCATCCTAGGCCAAAAATAGCCAAATTTTTGGCCCCCCCTCCCTAACCCCCCCCCCTTACCACCCAGGCCCTCCATAGATATATCCCTCCCAGACCTACCCCCAAAATTTCAACCCCCTACCCCTAAATTTTAATAATATTTTTGTAGTATAAGTATTTACGTTGTACGGGGTACATCTTTAGGGTGTACCTTAGTATATATATTTGGTAATTTTGGATAGTTTCTACAAGGTGTAACTTCGGAACCCCTGGTCCGATTTA
Organism: Marasmarcha lunaedactyla; assembly: GCA_923062675.1. NCBI lineage: Eukaryota > Metazoa > Arthropoda > Insecta > Lepidoptera > Pterophoridae > Marasmarcha > Marasmarcha lunaedactyla. The sequence continues at coordinate 29,264,519 of OV281348.1, read as the reverse complement.
GCTGGGACCTTCACTGAGGGGTTGGTTTTTGCGAGCACTACCACCTCCCCCCCCCCAACTCTACATAGAGCCAAAAAATTTTCAAAAATTTTCAATTACTTTTTCTGGTAGGGACCTTAAGTCCAAGTTTTATATTTGTCTCTGCATTCCCCCCCCGACCACCCCACCCCCCCTTTTGTAAATTTGAAAAACTTTTAATAAATTTAATAACTTTTAAACCACTGGTCCGATTAGGCTGGGACTTTCACCAAAGGGTGAGACTTGGTGAGTACTATCCCCTATATTCCCCCCACTGTCTCTACATAGAGACAAAAAATTTTAAAAATTGTATTAAATTAGCTTTGACAAAGGGGTGATATAGGCTCAAGACTGACTCTACATTGAGCTATCTAGAGTCAATTGTAGAGCATAATAAAAATTGCAAGGAAACATAACTGACTCCACCAGTACTCTGAACTGGGGATTTTACAGAACAAAACTTACTCTACATTTATTTAAATTATTTATTATTATTTGATAAAAATTTTATTTTATTCTGATTTGATTTGATTTTAACTTGATTTGATTTTATTTGATTTTATTTTAATTTTATTTTCAATTTGATTTTTATTTTATTTTAATTTTATTTCAATTATTCAATTATTTTACACGATAATAGGGACATTATACACCCCTATTATCACGACTGAATTTATAAACCTAATTTAATTTTACTTTATTTTATTTTATTTTACTTTATTTAATTGTTGACGATTTGCGACTAAAATGGCGCTCTATCGTACCCCCAATAGACCGACCGATGGCGTAGCAGACATCTCCGTCCCAAAAACCTACACAACAACACCGAGAACAAGCCAGGCAGGACCTGACGGTAAAATAAACGACTGGGTGTCAGAGGCCAAGTTGTGTAGGGAGAAAACGTTTGAACAACTTAAAGCGTCTCGAAACACAAAGTCGGAAATAAAAAGGGACATCGCTAGAGCATGCGATAGGCTATATACGTTAGTCAAGGAGATGGCCAAAGAAATTGAACAGGGTGCCAAACAGGAACTGGTGGAAAAAGGTGACACGAACTCTGATATCCACAAGTGTTCACTCAATGAGGAGTTAATAATGGAATTGCAAAAAACCCGAGATTTTATAGCTGATAATAATGGTAGAATGGAAGAATTACAAGAAATCATTGAAGCTCACAAACAGTCAGCACCCAGTGTCAGACCGGACAGCTACGCGGGGGCGGTGTCGGGCCGATCAAAAGCTAATGCTTTTGAGCGGACGACGCTGCACTCAGTAGTTGTCTCGTCAGGAAACGAGAATGACACCAGTGAAAACGTTCTGGAGAGAGTACGGGAGGCCGTGAAGGCGAGGGATGGCTGGATCCGGGTAGAGAGGGCAAGAAAGGCAAAAGACCAGAAAGTGATCCTGAGCTGTAGGACGACCGAGGAAAGGACAGAGGTCAAGCGGAGGATCGAAAAGGCTGGCGACAATTTGAAGTGTGAAGAAGTCACAAATAAGGACCCCCTCCTACAGCTCAGCAGCGTACTTGCCGTGCACACGGACGACGAAGTCGTAGAGGCGCTCAGAAACCAGAACCCGAACATCTTTGCGGGACTTGGCGAGGAAGAAGATAGGGTGATCGTCAAGTTCCGCAAAAGAACGCGGAATCCGCAAGTCAACCACGTGGTTCTGAGCGTCTCTCCGATCATCTGGAGTAGGACTTTAGAAAATAGCGTGTTGCACATCGATTTGCAAAGGGTCAGGGTTGAGGATCATTCTCCCCTGATCCAATGCACGAGATGCCTCGGATTCGGCCATAGCAGGCGCCTGTGCAAAGGCACAGCAGATTTGTGTAGTCACTGCGGAGGTGAACATCACAAGACAGAATGTCAGGACTACCACGAGGGCCTCTCGCCAGTGTGTACGAACTGCGTTTTAGATAAGGCACACCGCAATGATACGTCCCACAATGCGTTTAGCCATTCATGCCCGGTCCGGAAACGGTGGGACGAATTGGCTCGC
>OV281348.1:29000000-29257500 GCA_923062675.1 Marasmarcha lunaedactyla | reverse complement strand
TAACCTTTTTTTTTTTTTTTTTTAACGCAGGAAAATCCTCATGGATACCCTACCCCAGCGGGGGCCGAGGTCGGGTTATGCCGGACTCTTACCGACTAAAAACCTGCGGCTTCCGTCTGGACGCACGGAGTCGGGTCACGAGGAGCTTGCGCATTCGTTCGCGGCCCGACAGCGTTGGCCGGCGCTCTGTGCAGCGCCGGCGACGTCCCGAGAGGGAGGGGTCCCTCTCTAGTCGTCCCTCATGAGATGGTGCGCAGGAAGCGCACGCGCCATCTCGAGCCCTGGACCGGAGGCGGATTCCCCCGAACCCGCCAACGAAGGCTCATGGGACTGCGGGAGAGGGAGGCTTTCGGCAACGAAAGCCGCCCTCCGGCGTCCCGTGCGACGGCGACGAAGCGGAAGGGAGGATGCATCATCTTCCCTAGCCCTCTCCGCCGCCTCCTTCGCGAGCATTACGGCCTCGCAGAAGGATCGCACCGCCTGCCACGATCTCTCACTCTCGACCATAGCGCGAACCACGGTCGGGAGCGAGATGTCGGCACCCAATACAGAGCCGAGCGCGCTGCGCTCCGCATCCCACGCCGGGCACACCTCCAGCGTGTGCTGGGCCGTCTCGTCGAGGCAATCGTCGCAGTGGTGGCACCTGGCAGTCGGTTCCCGACCGATCCGAAACAGGTAACTCCCGAAACAACTATGTCCCGAGAGCACCTGCGTCAGACGGTAGGTCAGGAAACCGTGTCGCCTACCCAACCACTGCTGGAAGACCGGACGAATTGCCTCGATAGTCCAGAGTCCGGCGCTCGAAAGCGCCAGCCTGGACTCCCACGCTTCGGTAGCCCGTTGGCGCAGCTCAGCTCTGTGCCCCTCCTGTTCCTGCAGTGCAGGCGGGTGACCCCTGGCCCGGAGCGCCTCCACGCGCCACTCGTAGAGCGACGCGAGGGCTCTCGCTTCCAGGTCCCAGGGAATAGTACCCGCCAGCACGCAAGATGCCTCACCCGAGATCGTGCGATAACCCCGTACCACCCTGATCGCCATCACCCGCTGGACTCGCGTCAAGCGGGCGACATTGCTGCGAGTCAGGGCGCTGCCGGCCCACACAGGGGCACCATACAGGGCCATCGATCTCACGATTCCCGCGTAGAGACGCCGACACGACGTCTCAGGTCCGCCGAGATTCGGCAGCAGCCTTCCCAGGGCCGCAGCCGCCCTCAGCAGCCGAGGCTCAAGGCACTCGAAGTGGGGGCCGAAGTTCCACCGGCTATCCAGGACGAGTCCCAGATAGCGCATCGACGGCCTCACGTCGATGCGGACTCCGGATACGACGATATGGGCACCCCGGGGCGGCGCGTTCCGCGGGCCATGGAACACCACGGCCTCGGACTTTTCGAGCGCCACCCGCAAACCCAATCGTCGTATGCGGCCCACCACGAATGCCGCGCCGGCGGTGGCGCGCAAGGAAGCATCCCTGTGGCTTTTGCCTCGGGCAGTGACCAAGGTGTCGTCCGCGTAACAGACTACGCCGACACCCGGCACTGTGGCTCCTCGCAGCACCCAGTCGTAGCCGATGTTCCAGAGGAGTGGGCCTAGTACCGACCCCTGAGGAACGCCGCACGACATCTCCCGCCGACACCACCGGTCTCGACCGGGGTATTCCACCGCACGCCCAGACAGGTAGTCCCCGACGACCCGGCGCAGGTACGGAGGAACTCCGTGGAATCGGAGCCCCTCCCTGATGCAGCTCCAGGGGAGGGAGTTAAATGCGTTAGCGATGTCCAGAGACACCGCCAACACGACCTCACCCCGGGCGATCGCGTCCTGCGCCAAGGACTTAACCCGCTGAATCGCGTCTACGGCAGACCTACCCCTGCGGAATCCAAACTGGCAGTCTGCCAGATCCGGTCCGACATCCTCTAGGTGCTCGACGATCCGGGCGGCCACAACTCTCTCAAAGAGTTTGGCGTCCTCGTCGAGCATCACTATCGGGCGGTACGCAGATGGGGATTCCGCCGGACGCCCTTCCTTTCTGAGGAGAACGAGACGACCTGTCTTCCACCGCTGTGGAACCTGGCCTAGGGCCAGACAGGCGTCGAAAAGTCTTCTCAGACGAGGCTCGAGGGCATCCATGGCCAAGACCAACACCCGGCCGGGTACGCCGTCAGGACCGGGGGCGGTGTTTTTGGCTCGCAGCCGCAACACCGCAGCTCCCAGCTCTCCCGGGGTCACTGACGGCGCCACATCCGGGCCGGGCTCCGCGGCAACCGAAGGCATCATGGGGGGACTGGGATGGTCCCCCGTCCGCGGAAACAGGGCCGCAACGACTCTGTCCAGGATTTGCGGCTGGAGACTTCGCGTGAGTGGGGGCGCCCAGGGGCGAAGTTTGCACATCGCCAACCTGTACGGCCTCCCCCACGGGTCGCGGTTCAACGTCCCCAGCAACTCCTCCCTCGCAAGAGCCTTAGCCCTGCCGATCGCTGCCTTCAGCTGCCGCCGGGACTCCTTGAAGGAAGCATGCAGGAGTGCAATCACATTCTCCTCCCGCATCCGCCGCCGCCTGTAATTGGTGTACTGGCGTCGTGCGACCACACAAGCTGCACGCAGTTGCGTGAGCTCGGCGGACCACCAGTACACCTGGGGCTTCGGGGGACGACGCCTGGCTCGGGGCATTGACGCGTCGCAAACCTGCGACAACGCGCCCCGCAACCATTCCGCCTCGTCCTCCACCACCACGGGGCCCACAGGCGCGGACACCCATGATTGCACAATTGCAGCTTCCTTCGCGAGGTCCCTGTCGAGGTGCCTCAACTGCCACCTCGGGCCGTCGTCAACCGGGGGCCGGAAGGGACCGGCTGGATCTGACGGGGATACGGCTGCGAGATCGAACCGAATGTATCGGTGATCACACAACACCGCCGTATCCACCACTCCCCAGTCCCGAACACGGCGCGCCAGGGCGGGACTCGCGAACGTGATGTCCACGATCGACTCGCCCTGGGGTCGCACGCACGTGCTCATCGATCCCCGGTTGAGAAGGGCCAACCCTTGTCCGAGGGCAAACTCCTCCAGTGCCTCGCCAAATACATCCGTTCTGACGGAACCCCAAGCCGTATTCCAGGCATTGAAGTCGCCAGCGAGGAGCACTTGGCGAGGGTGGCATTGGCCGATTAAGGCGCCCACCCGTCCGAGATAAATCTCGAACTCGGCGAGTGTGCGGTTCGGGGAAAAGTAGCCACCGACGACTACAAAATCCTCAAACCACACAGCGACGTATCCCGGACCCTTCGCTACCTTTTCGAAGGGTGGGGAGTTCGCCGCGCCCCATCGGACGATCGCGACGGAGCCGTCATTGTCCCGAACCCAGTTCGCACCGGGGGGGACATAGTACGGCTCGCAGATCACGGCCACGTCTATCGACCACTCCGCAAAGCTCTGGAACAGGAGGTCCTGAGCTCTGGCGGAGTGTTCGATATTCGCCTGGAGGAATCGGAGCTTGTGGTCCATAACTAGGATTCCATGGCCACAAGTCCGTCCCCGGACACTCCAGCTGAGCTGCCGCTGGCCGACTGCGTTGAGGATGCAGTCGGTGGTGGTAGCCGCCTTTTAGGCCGAGGGGCATGGCACGATTTGCCCCCCAGCCTGTGATCGGCCGGCTTCTTGGCAGCCGCGCACACAGTGCAGTGTGCAGCGGCGGCGTTGCAGTCGCGGGCGACGTGGCCCGGCTTTCCGCAGCGGTAACAATTACTGCTGCGGTCAACCGGACTGCTGCACTGCTCCCGGACGTGCCCGAGTTGCAGGCACCGGAAGCAGCGCAGAGGTCTCGCTTCGAGGAGCGAGACCTTCGCCGACACCCACCCGACAAGCAACCGCCTGCCATCAGCCACCTTATTGGCGGCAGCCACCGGGCAGCTCAGCCAGAGCGTGCCCAGACCCGATTTGTCGAGGCGGACCTCGCCAGTCTTGATGGACGCAATTGGGCATCCACCAATTCCGGCCACCGCCGCCGCGACATCTGCAGCGGAAACTGCGTCGTCCAACCCGGACACGCGCAGTTCCGCGCACTTCGTGGGCCTGGACACGGCCACGCTCTCCCCAAGGGCGGCCCGCAACTTCTCTGCCAGAGCGTCCGCCTTTTCGGTGTTTGAGGCACCGGGAATCTCTAGGATTCTGGCTCCTGTGGCGGACACTCTGAAATTGACAGAGTCAATGCCGAGGCTTCGAAGATCGACCTTCTTCTTGGCCTCGGCTAGAGTTGCGGCGTAGGTGACGCCCTTTTGAACCGCCTCCGGCTGCAGCTTTAACACTACAGCCAAGGACCGGGGAGGGCGCGGCTTGCGCCTCCGCTGTCGTCCCTTCTTGGTCTGCGGAGCCTGCTGGGAGACAGGTACCGCAGACTGGGCCCTCCGTGGTTGAGACGGCAGGGCAGCACTCTTTGGTGCCGCCTTTGGACGCCGTCTCGCCACCACATTCCACCCCTCGTCCATAGACGCAGGAGCCGGCGGCAGTGGCCGGGGCTCCCGTTGGGGTGGGGCTGGGGCAGGTTGTTTGGCTTTGGCCTTTCCCTTCTTTCCCTTTTGGGACTTCGGGGATGGGCCGGGGCCAGACCTGCCCTGGGACGTCGGGACCGCTGGTGCCACAGGCTTAGGCTGGGGGGCAGCCTTGGCCTTGTCGGCAGCCAGTGGTGGGCGGAGGCGCGGTTCGGGCAGCAGCCTCTGCTGCAAGCCCTCGAACCGAGCGTCGAGCATCTTGCCCACACTGAGCAAGATGCTCCGCTCCAGCTCCTGCGCCTTGTCGGAGGACGGGGTCGGCGTTTGGCACGACCCCCCGACATTGACACGTGGCATTTCCTCTGCCACCGTGTCTGGGGCACGCCGCATGTCAGCCCGTAATGCGGCCAACTCGCGGCGTAGCTCCACCAACTCCGTTCGCAGCTGGTCATTGTCCGCTTTGTAGCGGTCATTGGCCAGCCGCAGACGGGTCAGCTCCTCCGACGCGGTGCGCTGGTGGAGCTCACCTACCAGCTCCTTAATGGAGGAGGCAGCATCTCGAAGAGCCTTAACATACGTCCCCTTAAGGTTCTTCGAGGTGCTCGCCACTTGGGTGATGACCTCGACGGAGCTCATCACTCGAGCTTCCAAGTCCGTCGCCGAGGTCTCATCCACTGCGGTACTCGCAATCTCCGGCGAGCCGGGTTTGGCTCTAGCCGTGCGGATTTTGCGAGCCGCCTCCTCCACTTCCTGCTCAGCGCGGAGCTCCATCTCCGCGCGCTGAGCCGCCACCAATTCCGCCTTGGCTTTGGCGAGGCCGACGTATTGCCCAGTGGTGGGCGGTCGGCCTCTGCCTCGGCGGGCGGTAGAAACCTTCGGAGCCTTTACAGGCTCCGACGCAGAGCTACTGTCCTCGTCGGACGTAGCATCTCTGGCGGAATGGCTGCGTTTCCGCTGCCACAGCCGCCCTTGAGTCCCTAGAGACTCCGCGACACTCATCGCCGATCCAGAGCTAAGCTCCTCGGCAAGAGAACTGTCCCCTTCTGAACCCGTTTTACGACCGGGTTCGCAGTCGGCTTGATCAGTAAAAGTCCGTGTAACATTGCAAGGGTCGTGTTTACGAAGACCAGCGCGTTGCTGGTCTACGGAGCAATTGTTGCCCCCCCCAGAGTACGAGGGGCGGCCCTCCACCGAGGTGGAGGGGTGGGATTTCCCGGCCTGAGCCGACGTACCCACCTGGGGACCATATTGGCAATTGCTGTTTTCCATCATTCATTCACCGATGACTCCACATCGTCGGCCCATTTTTTCAGGGGTTGGGCTCCCCTGTCAGGTGTCACTGCCGCCGGTTACCGGACAGACGCAGTGCACCCCAATCCCCCCAGCGAGGTATCCCTGCCGCCCATTATGGGTCAGACGCAGGGAACCGACGAGGCGCAACTGCCGCCCGATACGGGACAGACGCAATGCACCTCAACCACCAGTGAGCACCCTGCCGCCCACTATGGGTCAGACACAGGGTGCCGACGAGGCACGACTGCCGCCCGATACGGGACAGACGCAGCGCACCCCAACCACCAAAAGGTACCCCGCCGCCCATTATGGGTCAGACGCAGGGCACCGACGAAGCACGACTGCCATCCCATTGGGGACAGACAAGTCGCACCCCAACCACCGAAATATACCCTGCCGCCCACTATGGGTCAGACACAGGGCATCGACGAAGCAGACTGCCGCCCGATACGGGACAGACGCAGCCCACCCCAACCACCAAAGGGCACCCTGCCGCCCACTATGGGTCAGACACAGGGCACCGACGAAGCACGACTGCCGCCCGATACGGGACAGACGCAGCGCGCCCCAACCAGAGGAATGTTTTGGCTTCGCCCGTTGCTGGATTGCAACGGGTTACTGAGCCCCCCCGCCACGGCAAGGCACATTCCAATTCGGGGGGGAACCTAACCTAACCTAACCTAACCTAACCTAACCTAACCTAACCTAACCTAACCTAACCTAACCTAACCTAACCGATTATACAAATATATATATTTTGTTGAGTTTTTGCTGGCCGATTTTCGAGATTTTTACATTGAAATTTTTGTTTTATTGACGCCGACCTGTTTATAAGGTTCCGGTGAAATTTTCCGTGAAAAATCTCGTGGAAATCCCGGAAAACTCGTTTTTGATAAAAATTTTATAAGACAAGATACCGTTCTGACCGGTTCTAGTAGGTATTAGTAAATTATATTGTGATATTAGGTTTTTGTTGATCCGAGAAGGTTAAATAACACCTTTGGTACATCGTTGTTGACGGAAAACTCAATTTTTCATTGGTTTTTCATATAAAATAGTTAAATTTTTGTAGTTTTTGTTTTCAAAATTTTTATTGACACTTTGTTTTGCAATTATTCTTCAAACTTGTTATACCATCATCTGCGCCGTGTTCCTGCGCGTCTTTTAAGGCACTAAGGAACCCTCCACGGGAAAACGGTGTTGGAGAATTTTGCAAAACTTAGCGTAAATCCGGCATTTTTTGGTTAAAATTAGTGTTTTTCTTTAATATTTTCAAAATTTTTCATTGAGCCTCCCCATTTTTTAGTTTCAATAGTTTGCTTTTGACCGTCCGCATCGATTGAGACATCAACCGTCCCGATCGGACGACAAAAACTTCGAAAAATAGCCCGCCCCCACACCACCCATTTTCCTGGAGCTTAGGGAGTGAGGATTTGTTTACAAAAGTGTATGTGCGCCTTAATGTACTGGTAGCGCCATCTCTTTTTGTAAATCGAACTTATATTTTAATACTGTGATATTTGTGTTTTTCTGACTGGACTGTTTAAATTGAAGCTTACTGTGATATTTTTAACTAGTTTAGTATTATTAGATATATAGATAATTGACGTGGATAATTTATATTGGAATTCTAAATTTTATTTTATATTTTTAATTTTATTTTAGTTTTAGTATTTTTTACAACTTTTACAAACTTACGTTTTATTGAACTGACAACTACCTCCATCCTAATAAATATGTCTTTATACCGTACGCCGACAAAGCAGACTCGCAGGGATAGCGAAAGTCAATCTCCGCCAAAAACAGTTACGCTCACGTCTAAGGTGAGGAGGAGTATCGGGGAATGGGAGGCAGTCGGAGCGGATCCCATAAACACCTCCCCTATCTCAGCCAGGACTACGCACGCAGGACCTGCATATAAAAACAAATTGACCGAAGCGCGAGCCTGCCTCAGTAAGGTTACCACAAACTTGAGCATTTCACGTAATATCAAAACCGAAATAAAAGTAAGAATTACTGAGGCAGTCGAGCGATTATACCAAATCGTCAAAGAGCTGGAAAGTGAGCAGAGAGAAAACGAAAAAAGGTCCGCTCCAGAAGACACAACCCAGGATTTAAGGTCTCAATTACAAGAAACGACGAAAATTGTTCAAGAAAACAATAAGAAAATGGATGAACTTAGAATACTTCTGGAAAAGTCTAAAGAAGAAACGACAAAACAAGGGCAGACTTATGCTAATGTTGTCGCCCAGCGTTCAGGTGGAGAAACAGTGGAAAGGGGAGTGCTTCACTCAGTGGTGATTACGTCCGTGGACGAGATGGACACGGGCGAGCAAGTTCTGGACAGGGTCAGGGAAGTGATGGATGCTAAAGAGGGATGGGTCAGAGTGGAGAAGGTAAGAAAGGCTAAGGATCGTAAAATTATCATGAGCTGCCGTACAGAAGACGAAAGGAAAAAAGTTAGAGACAGAATTGAAGCAGCAGACAAACGACTGTTATGTGAAGATGTGGTCAACAAAGACCCAATGTTAATTTTAAAAGACGTCCTCCTAATCCACTCTGACCAAGACATAATTAAAGCGATAAAAAATCAGAACAGCGACATTTTCTCTGGCCTTGCACAGGAGGACGAGCGCATGAGGGTAAAATTCAGGCGGAAGGCCAGGAATCCACTCACTGGTCACGTAATCCTTACTGTCTCTCCACCCATCTGGAGAAGGGCGACTGAGTCTGGAGTGTTACACGTAGATCTCCAGCGTATCAGAACTGAGGACCAGTCGCCCTTGATACAGTGTACCAAGTGTCTGGGCTTCGGCCACAGTAAGCGCTTCTGCTCGGGGGAGGCTGACCTATGCAGCCATTGTGGAGGCCCCCATCTGAGGGCAGATTGCGCGGAATGGCTGGCGGGCACCGCTCCCTCGTGCAAGAATTGCACGACCGCTAAAAACGACCAAAGAGATCATAATGCCTTTAGCCAGATATGCCCGGTGCGCAGGCGATGGGACGCACTGGCTAGGGCATCAATAGCGTACTGCTAAGGTCTCCTTGGTCGTAAAAACAATGTATAATGTCGAACAGGGAACCCAAAACGACATGATTATTAGGGATTCTGGGTTAGCAGCGGCAAATTTAAATAATCGGGTGGAATGTAAGGGCCCAAAGATAAGAAGTTTGGCAGACCATAATCATCCTAAGAAAGGCAGAAGAGTACAACAGAGCCGACCGGTCTGCCGTGACTGGCTTTGGGCTCTGCATTTGATTTACAATAGAGGCGGTTTTGTTACCCCAAGGTTACAAAATAAGACTAGGCCTACTGCACTAAAGCGGGAAAATAAATGTATATCTTTATTTTTCATAAAAAGTCACATAACTGTTGGGGAGACAAAACTTGTAGACTTGTTTGCTGCTGCTGATAACAAGAATTTGAACAGACGGAGAGTTTTGGAGAGTTACTTGAAATTAAAAGGAAAATGCTACATCTGCTCGAATGTTATTATAGGGAATGTAAAGTAAAGTATAAGCTGGTAATGAAGGAAAGAAATATGTTGACAAAAAATATAATGAGTATATTTACGTATAACATATTTATGGTACGTTCAGAAAAAGGAATAATAACTAAATCGAGTAAATAAGTAAAATCACAAAAGTAACTATTGCAAACAAAGTATATTAGGAAATTACATAAATAGACAATAAAGATAGGAAATAAAACCCACATGTGTTGCTTCGTTGTCACCATACCTGTAACAATAAAAATAAGATTATGCAAGACCTTGAAATATCCTATATGAAAATGAGTGAAAGATGAAAGAAAGAATGGAATAAACAATAAATGAATGGGAAGTGTGAAAGTGAAATGGAATGAGAGACAAAAGAGAATAATAAAGTCTGCGGCCCCCATGCTGGAGGTAGGAGATATAAAAAAAAAAAAAAAAAAAAAAAAAAAAAACCTAACCTAACCTAACCTAACCTAACCTAACCTAACCTAACCTAACCTAACCTAACCTAACCTAACCTAACCTAACCTAACCTAACCTAACCTAACCTAACCTAACCTAACCTAACCTAACCTAACCTAACCTAACCTAACCTAACCTAACCTAACCTAACCTAACCTAACCTAACCTAACCTAACCTAACCTAACCTAACCTAACCTAACCTAACCTAACCTAACCTAACCTAACCTAACCTAACCTAACCTAACCTAACCTAACCTAACCTAACCTAACCTAACCTAACCTAACCTAACCTAACCTAACCTAACCTAACCTAACCTAACCTAACCTAACCTAACCTAACCTAACCTAACCTAACCTAACCTAACCTAACCTAACCTAACCTAACCTAACCTAACCTAACCTAACCTAACCTAACCTAACCTAACCTAACCTAACCTAACCTAACCTAACCTAACCTAACCTAACCTTTTTTTTTTTTTTTTTTTTTAACGCAGGAAAATCCTCATGGATACCCTACCCCAGCGGGGGCCGAGGTCGGGTTATGCCGGACTCTTACCGACTAAAAACCTGCGGCTTCCGTCTGGACGCACGGAGTCGGGTCACGAGGAGCTTGCGCATTCGTTCGCGGCCCGACAGCGTTGGCCGGCGCTCTGTGCAGCGCCGGCGACGTCCCGAGAGGGAGGGGTCCCTCTCTAGTCGTCCCTCATGAGATGGTGCGCAGGAAGCGCACGCGCCATCTCGACCACCGAAGGCTCATGGGACTGCGGGAGAGGGAGGCTTTCGGCAACGAAAGCCGCCCTCCGGCGTCCCGTGCGACGGCGACGAAGCGGAAGGGAGGATGCATCATCTTCCCTCGCCCTCTCCGCCGCCTCCTTCGCGAGCATTACGGCCTCGCAGAAGGATCGCACCGCCTGCCACGATCTCTCACTCTCGACCATAGCGCGAACCACGGTCGGGAGCGAGATGTCGGCACCCAATACAGAGCCGAGCGCGCTGCGCTCCGCATCCCACGCCGGGCATACCTCCAGCGTGTGCTGGGCCGTCTCGTCGAGGCAATCGTCGCAGTGGTGGCACCTGGCAGTCGGTTCCCGACCGATCCGAAACAGGTAACTCCCGAAACAACCATGTCCCGAGAGCACCTGAGTCAGACGGTAGGTCAGGAAACCGTGTCGCCTACCCAACCACTGCTGGAAGACCGGACGAATTGCCTCGATAGTCCAGAGTCCGGCGCTCGAAAGCGCCAGCCTGGACTCCCACGCTTCGGTAGCCCGTTGGCGCAGCTCAGCTCTGTGCCCCTCCTGTTCCTGCAGTGCAGGCGGGTGACCCCTGGCCCGGAGCGCCTCCACGCGCCACTCGTAGAGCGACGCGAGGGCTCTCGCTTCCAGGTCCCAGGGAATAGTACCCGCCAGCACGCAAGATGCCTCACCCGAGATCGTGCGATAACCCCGTACCACCCTGATCGCCATCACCCGCTGGACTCGCGTCAAGCGGGCGATATTGCTGCGACTCAGGGCGCTGCCGGCCCACACAGGGGCACCATACAGGGCCATCGATCTCACGATTCCCGCGTAGAGACGCCGACACGACGTCTCAGGTCCGCCGAGATTCGGCAGCAGCCTTCCCAGGGCCGCAGCCGCCCTCAGCAGCCGAGGCTCAAGGCACTCGAAGTGGGGGCCGAAGTTCCACCGGCTATCCAGGACGAGTCCCAGATAGCGCATCGACGGCCTCACGTCGATGCGGACTCCGGATACGACGATATGGGCACCCCGGGGCGGCGCGTTCCGCGGGCCATGGAAAACCACGGCCTCGGACTTTTCGAGCGCCACCCGCAAACCCAATCGCCGTATGCGGCCCACCACGAATGCCGCGCCGGCGGTGGCGCGCAAGGAAGCATCCCTGTGGCTTTTGCCTCGGGCAGTGACCAAGGTGTCGTCCGCGTAACAGACTACGCCGACACCCGGCACTGTGGCTCCTCGCAGCACCCAGTCGTAGCCGATGTTCCAGAGGAGTGGGCCTAGTACCGACCCCTGAGGAACGCCGCACGACATCTCCCGCCGACACCACCGGTCTCGACCGGGGTATTCCACCGCACGCCCAGACAGGTAGTCCCCGACGACCCGGCGCAGGTACGGAGGAACTCCGTGGAATCGGAGCCCCTCCCTGATGCAGCTCCAGGGGAGGGAGTTAAATGCGTTGGCGATGTCCAGAGACACCGCCAACACGACCTCACCCCGGGCGATCGCGTCCTGCGCCAAGGACTTAACCCGCTGAATCGCGTCTACGGCAGACCTACCCCTGCGGAATCCAAACTGGCAGTCTGCCAGATCCGGTCCGACATCCTCTAGGTGCTCGACGATCCGGGCGGCCACAACTCTCTCAAAGAGTTTGGCGTCCTCGTCGAGCATCACTATCGGGCGGTACGCAGATGGGGATTCCGCCGGACGCCCTTCCTTTCTGAGGAGAACGAGACGACCTGTCTTCCACCGCTGTGGAACCTGGCCTAGGGCCAGACAGGCGTCGAAGAGTCTCCTCAGACGAGGCTCGAGGGCATCCATGGCCAAGACCAACACCCGGCCGGGTACGCCGTCAGGACCGGGGGCGGTGTTTTTGGCTCGCAGCCGCAACACCGCAGCTCCCAGCTCTCCCGGGGTCACTGACGGCGCCACATCCGGGCCGGGCTCCGCGGCAACCGAAGGCATCATGGGGGGACTGGGATGGTCCCCCGTCCGCGGAAACAGGGCCGCAACGACTCTGTCCAGGATTTGCGGCTGGAGACTTCGCGTGAGTGGGGGTGCCCAGGGGCGAAGTTTGCACATCGCCAACCTGTACGGCCTCCCCCACGGGTCGCGGTTCAGCGTCCCCAGCAACTCCTCCCTCGCAAGAGCCTTAGCCCTGCCGATCGCTGCCTTCAGCTGCCGCCGGGACTCCTTGAAGGAAGCATGCAGGAGTGCAATCACATCCTCCTCCCGCATCCGCCGCCGCCTGTAATTGGTGTACTGGCGTCGTGCGACCACACAAGCTGCACGCAAATTCGTGAGCTCGGTGGACCACCAGTACACCTGGGGCTTCGGGGGACGACGCCTGGCTCGGGGCATTGACGCGTCGCAAACCTGCGACAACGCGCCCCGCAACCATTCCGCCTCGTCCTCCACCACCACGGGGCCCACAGGCGCGGACACCCACGATTGCACAATTGCAGCTTCCTTCGCGAGGTCCCTGTCGAGGTGCCTCAACTGCCACCTCGGGCCGTCGTCAACCGGGGGCCGGAAGGGACCGGCTGGATCTGACGGGGATACGGCTGCGAGATCGAACCGAATGTATCGGTGATCACACAACACCGCCGTATCCACCACTCCCCAGTCCCGAACACGGCGCGCCAGGGCGGGACTCGCGAACGTGATGTCCACGATCGACTCGCCCTGGGGTCGCACGCACGTGCTCATCGATCCCCGGTTGAGAAGGGCCAACCCTTGTCCGAGGGCAAACTCCTCCAGTGCCTCGCCAAATACGTCCGTTCTGACGGAACCCCAAGCCGTATTCCAGGCATTGAAGTCGCCAGCGAGGAGCACTTGGCGAGGGTGGCATTGGCCGATTAAGGCGCCCACCCGTCCGAGATAAATCTCGAACTCGGCGAGTGTGCGGTTCGGGGAAAAGTAGCCACCGACGACTACAAAATCCTCAAACCACACAGCGACGTATCCCGGACCCTTCGCTACCTTTTCGAAGGGTGGGGAGTTCGCCGCGCCCCATCGGACGATCGCGACGGAGCCGTCATTGTCCCGCACCCAGTTCTCACCAGGGGGGACGAAGTACGGCTCGCAGATCACTGCCACGTCTATCGACCACTCCGCGAAGCTCTGGAACAGGAGGTCCTGAGCTCGGGCGGAGTGCTCGATATTCGCCTGGAGGAATCGGAGCTTGTGGTCCATAACTAGGATTCCATGGCCACAAGTCCGTCCCCGGACACTCCAGCTGAGCTGCCGCTGGCCGACTGCGTTGAGGATGCAGTCGGTGGTGGTAGCCGCCTTTTAGGCCGAGGGGCATGGCACGATTTGCCCCCCAGCCTGTGATCGGCCGGCTTCTTGGCAGCCGCGCACACAGTGCAGTGTGCAGCGGCGGCGTTGCAGTCGCGGGCGACGTGGCCCGGCTTTCCGCAGCGGTAACAATTACTGCTGCGGTCAACCGGACTGCTGCACTGCTCCCGGACGTGCCCGAGTTGAAGGCACCGGAAGCAGCGCAGAGGTCTCGCTTCGAGGAGCGAGACCTTCGCCGACACCCACCCGACAAGCAACCGCCTGCCATCAGCCACCTTATTGGCGGCAGCCACCGGGCAGCTCAGCCAGAGCGTGCCCAGACCCGAATTGTCTCGGCGGATTTCGCCAGTCTTGACGGACGCAATTGTGCATCCGCCAATCCTGGCTACGACCGCCGCGACATCTGCAGCGGAGACTGCATCGTCCAACCCGGACACTCGCAGCTCCGCGCATTTGGTGGGCCTGGACACCACCACGTCCTCCCCAAGGGCGGCACGCAGCTTGTCCGCCAACGCGTCCGCCTTGTCGGTGCTAGTAGCACCGGGCACCTCCAGGACCCTAGCCCCGGTGGCGGACACCCTAAACCTGACGGACTCTATTCCGAGGCTTTGAAGATCGACCTTCTTCTTGGCCTCGGATAGAGCTGCGGCGTAGGTGACGCCCTTCTTCACTGCCTCTGGCTGCAGTTTCAGGACCACAGCCAGAGTTCGGGGAGCACGCGGTTTGCGCGCCCGCCTCCGTCCCTTCTTCTGCGGAGCCTGCTGGGAGTCAGGCACCGCAGATTGGCCCCTCCGTGGTTGCGGCGGCAGGGCAGCACTATTTGGTGCCGCCTTTGTACGCCGTCTCGCCACCACATTCCACCCCTCGTCCATGGACGCAGGAGCCGGCGGCAGTGGCCGGGGCTCCCGTTGGGGTGGGGCTGGGGCAGGTTGTTTGGCTTTGGCCTTTCCCTTCTTTCCCTTTTGGGACTTCGGGGATGGGCCGGGGCCAGACCTGCCCTGGGACGTCAGCACCGCTAGTGCCACAGGCTTAGGCTGGGAAGCAGCCTTTGCCTTATCCGCAGCCAGCGGCGGACGGAGGCGGGGTTCAGGTGGCAGCCTCTGCTGCAGCGCCTCGAACCGCGCGTTGACCATCTTGCCCACGCTGAGCATGATGGTCCGCTCCAACGTCTGCACCATATCGGAGGATGGGGTCGTAGTTGGGCACGACCCCCCGACACTGACAGGTGGCAGCTCCTCTGCCACCCTGTCCGGAGCTCGCCGCATCTCGGCACGTACTTCGGCCAGTTCGCGGCGGAGCTCCGCCAACTCCACTCGTAGCTGGGCGTTATCCGCTTTGAAGCGGTCGTTGGCCAGCCGCAGACGTGTCAGCTCCTCCGACGCAGTGCGTTTCTGGAGCTCTCTAAGCACCTCAGCAATTGAGGAGGCAGCATCTCGCAGGGCCTTGACGTAGGTACCTTTAAGGTTTTTAGAGGTACCTGCCACCTGCGAGATTACTGCCACCGAACTGCGGACCCGCTCCTCGAGTTCCGCAGCTGGGACCTCCTCAGCTGCAGCACCAAGGTTCACCGGCGAGCTAGGCTTAGCTCGAGCCGCGCGAACCTTTTGTGCTGCCTCCTCCACCTCTTGCTCGGCGCGGAGCTCCAACTCCGCGCGCTGAGCTGCCACCAGCTCCGCCTTGGCTTTGGCGAGGCCGACATACTGCCCGGTAGTGGGCGGTCGACCTCTGCCACGGCGGGCCGTGGACACCTTCGGAGCCTTAACAGGTTCCGACGCGGAACCACTGTCCTCATCGGAAGTGGTCCCCCTCGCGGAACGGCTGCGCTTGCGCCGCCAGAACCGCCCGGCCCTTTCGGACCCTTCGTCCAAGCTCATCCCCGAGCCGGAGCTGAGCTCCTCGGGGAGAGCATTCTGCCCCCTCGAACCTAATTTGCGACCGGGTTCGCGGTCGGATACTCCGCCCGTCGCGGGCCTAACATCTTCTCCGCCCGTCTCAGGCACAACGTCTGGGTTTGGGATAAGTTTCTCCATACAGTTCCCACGAGTATGGGGGATATAAAAAGTCCACCAAGGGAGTGCCCCCTGTCCCCTGGTAACTCTTATACTGTGCGGGGTCGAGTGGTCCCGCACAGGTGGCCGCTCGCGGGCAGACTTCTCCCAGCCTGCCACCTCAAAGAGGCGACCGAACGCCGTCGCAAGGCCCATAAGGGCGCCCCAACGTTCGGCCTTTGGGGATTTTTTATAGAGGTTTACTCCTCACGGACCGGGCGGTTAAGCCAAGTCCACCGTTCCGTCAAAGCCGCGAGACATGATCCACGACACTTTGA
This sequence comes from Marasmarcha lunaedactyla, assembly GCA_923062675.1. Classification (NCBI taxonomy): domain Eukaryota; kingdom Metazoa; phylum Arthropoda; class Insecta; order Lepidoptera; family Pterophoridae; genus Marasmarcha; species Marasmarcha lunaedactyla. Next base: position 29,241,406 of record OV281348.1, on the reverse strand, counting down.
CGGTTTACGGGTTCGGTGACGGTGACAATTTAATGTCTACGCGACGGCAGTGTTAGTGCACGCCACGCCCGTCACCCTTGACCCGGGCAAATACCCCGACAGTCAACACCTCCCTGGCCCGAGCAAATACTCCGACAGCCAGAACAACGAAGTACAACTGCCGCCCGATACGGAACAGACGCAGTGTACTGACGAGGTGCCACTGCCGCCCAATATGGGACAGACGCAAGGCACCTCAACCACCAGTGAGCACCCTGCCGCCCACTATGGGTCAGACACAGGGTGCCGACGAGGCACGACTGCCGCCCGATACGGGTCAGACGCAGCGCACCCCAACCACCAAAAGGTACCCCGCCGCCCATTATGGGTCAGACGCAGGGCACCGACGAAGCACGACTGCCATCCCATTGGGGACAGACAAGTCGCACTCCAACCACCGAAGAATACCCTGCCGCCCACTATGGGTCAGACACAGGGCATCGACGAAGCAGACTGCCGCCCGATACGGGACAGACGCAGCCCACCCCAACCACCAAAGGGCACCCTGCCGCCCACTATGGGTCAGACACAGGGCACCGACGAAGCACGACTGCCGCCCGATACGGGACAGACGCAGCCCACCCCAACCACCAAAGGGCACCCTGCCGCCCACTATGGGTCAGACACAGGGCACCGACGAAGCACGACTGCCGCCCGATACGGGACAGACGCAGCGCGCCCCAACCAGAGGAATGTTTTGGCTTCGCCCGTTGCTGGATTGCAACGGGTTACTGAGCCCCCCCGCCACGACAAGGCACATTCCAATTCGGGGGGGAACCTAACCTAACCTAACCTAACCTAACCTAACCTAACCTAACCTAACCTAACCTAACCTAACCTAACCTAACCTAACCTAACCTAACCTTTTTTTTTTTTTTTTTTTTTTTTTTTTTTTTGTCGAGGGGAAATCCATCATGGATACTCAGTCACTCGGGGAAGTGGCTGAGTTATGTCAGACTCATACTGACTAAAACCCCCCGGTTGCCATCCACAGCGCATGCAAGGTGACTCTGGGATCTCCAGCGGAACGCACCAGTGTCACCCTTGCGCAATGCTTGCGCTCGTCTCTAGCCAAATGTTGGCCCTGTTTCTCGTCACTGCGAGGCAGCAATGTTACCGAGGCAACTTGGTAACATTTCCTGCTACTGGGTTGATTGCAGTGGGTGACTAGGGTCCCCACCCTGATCACCCACAACCCGTGGCGCCCCCACTTGGGGCATTGTATCTCGTCCGGTACTGGCTCTGCTATGTGGAGCCCTTCGACGAGTCCTTCGTCGGGGATCTGCTCTTTCGCAGTCCCTCTCAGCTGCCTCCTTTTTGAGCATAACGTTCTCACAAAAGGTGACAGCTGCATCCCAGGAGGAACTACTCCTCAGCATCGCATCTATGAGGGCAGATGGGGAGAGGTCTTGTCCCACCTCTTGGGTCAAGATCTGACGCTCGGAGGCCCATGAAGGGCACTCCTCCAGCGTGTGCTGTGCAGAGTCTTGCCCTGCCCTGCAATGATGGCAGTTTGGTGCCTGCTCTTTGCCAATCCTGTGGAGATACTCACCGAAGCATCCATGCCCGGTGAGTATCTGAGTCAGGCGGTATGTTACGCGACCTCTCCGTTCTTGCCATGCTTGGAAGTTCGGGAGGATCGCAGCCACTGCTCTTTGTCGCTGCGCTCGCGGGTGGCAAAGCCGTTCGCGCCAGCAATTTAGTGCCCGTAGATGAGCCCTCCTACGAAGAACATTAGTCTCACGCCCGGGTGCGGGTACAATCCTCTGGCGAAGGACGTGGTAGACTCTGGCGTCCATTTCCGCCAAAATGTCTAGCGGGGGGAACCGCGATAAGACCGTAGCCGCCTCGTACGATACAGTCCTGTACCCTCGCACGATCCGTATCGCAATTTGGCGCTGCACAGCGTTGAGTTTAGCTGTGCTACGCTTGGCAGCAGCCAGTTTGTCGGACCAAACCGGTGCCCCGTAAAGTGCGATGGACCGGACTACCCCCGCATAAAGGCGGCGAACTCCTTCCTGGGGACCCCCGAGATTAGGGAGAATGCGTTGCAGCGCACCAGCAATCTTTTGGATCCTGGGGACAAGGCGATCGAAATGCTCTTCAAAGTTGAAGCGCCCATCTAGCACAAGCCCGAGGTATCTCATATTAAGTCCTACTTGGATTTCTACATCACCGACCAAGACTGAGGATGATGGAGGTTCCTCTCCTCGGGGAAGACCGTGAAACCACAAGGCTTCAGTTTTCTGGGGCGCTATTGCTAGCCCAAGGTCTTGGATCTTCCTCACAACGATAGCGATGCACAATTCTGCAAGTCTTATCGTCCTCTCAAAATCCTCTCCCTCGGCTAGGATGAGTGTGTCATCAGCATAACACACAACACTAACATCGTGGGGAAGATCCACACGAAGCACTGCATCGTATGCCAGATTCCATAATGTTGGCCCCAACACGGATCCTTGTGGAACCCCGCAGACAACTCGCCTTCGTTCTGTCGTGCCTTCTCGTCCAGTGTACTGAATGTACCTACTAGTTAGATAGCTGCCTATAATGGCCTGCAGGTACGGTGGCAATCTGTGGTAAATTAGCGCCGCTTTTATAGTATCCCAAGGAATTGTGTTGAAGGCATTTACAATGTCAAGACTGACCGCCAGCATTACTCTTCCTTGGGACACAGCCTGTTCTGCAAGACGACGCACCCTCAAAACTGCGTCAACCGTCGAGCGACCCTGTCGGAAACCAAATTGACTGTCCGACAAATCAGGACCTACACCTGACAGATGCGCATTGACTCGATAGGCAATGATACGCTCAAAAAGCTTACCCACCTCGTCCAACATACACAACGGCCGATACGCAGAAGGCGAATTCGAGGGCCTTCCTTCCTTTTTCAAGAGGATTAGTTTAGCCTCTTTCCAGCTCGAGGGGAATGTACCCGTACGAAGGCAAACGTTAAAGAGGCGCCTAAGTCTATTGCCTAGTACGTCCATAGTGACTACCCAAACCCTTCCTGGGATGCCATCTAGGCCCGGAGCAGTGTTTCGAGAGGCTAGACGCCTTACGACATTTTTAAGCTCTGCCTCTGACACCTCAAATTCATCCATCCATACGCTTTGCGGTGGGAGGATAACTGTTGTATTCCCTACGTTTGGAAAAAGGGTAGATATTATTCCTCTTGTGAGGTCGCGATCAAGAGTTTCCGTGAGCGGTGGAGCCCACGGTCGCAACTTCCCAATTACCATTCGATAGGGGCGTCCCCAAGGATCTCTGTTGAGGTCCATGAGCAGCTCCTCCCATGACCTAGCCTTAGCGTCGGCTATCGCTCGCTGGAGCGTTACTGTGGCCTCCCTATATCGGCCGTACGCAGAGACGATATCCTGCTGGGAGGACCGTCGACGGCGGCGGGTCCTAGTGTACTGTCGACGAGCGGCTAAACACGTCGAACGGAGTTGGGAGATGTGCTCCGACCACCAGTAAACAGCCCTCCGAGGTATCCCCGTGACTCGGGGCATGGCAGCGTCACAAAGTGACGTCATAGTGCCACGAAACCATTCTGCCTCCAATTCCGGCACAGGTCTCTGCTCATTAGGCGAGGCCCAAACAGCAACATGCGCAGCAGCAATTAGCATGTCCCGATCCAAACATTTTAGCGCCCAGTTTGGGGTTTTGTCTCTCTGGTAAGCAGCCAGCTGGCCAACAGTTACACAGAAAGTAATGTGTCTGTGGTCGGAGAGAGTAACTACCTCTTCAGCGACCACCCAGTCAGAGATTTTAGGGGCTACGGCTGGGGTAGCCCAGGTGAGATCAACTATTGATTCTCCCTGCCAGCGAACGCAAGTGGGAACTGAACCCCGGTTTAAAAGCCGAAGATCCAGAGTAGCAGCCCACTCTAAGACCGCTTCACCTTTGGCATTGTCAGTTCTGCTGCCCCAGGCTCTGTTGTGGGCATTAAAGTCACCCATAACAAGAACCTGGCGGGGCTGGTATGGCCTTATGCAAACTTCAAGTCTGCCCAAGAACGCTTCGTATTCTGATAAGCTGCAGTTCGGTGTAACGTAGCAGCCTATTATGACGATGCGTCCCCACTCCGCAATGACGATGCCTACCTCGGACGCCAGTTTGGTGCATGGAGGATCTCCTTTGTTCCCTCTCCAGTATATCGCAACAGAGCCTGAGTCATCTCCAAACCAGCGAGGATGGTTAGGGACATTATAAGGTTCTGAGGCAACGGCCAGGGCAACCGATCTCTCCGCCATAGCCTGCAGGAACAAGTCCTGAGAACCGCGGCAGTGATTCAGATTGCCCTGAAGAACATTTAGTTGGCGGTTGAATTTTAAGCCTCCATTACCTCCTCATGGCTTGTGCCAGGTTGAGGAGCCGCACCCCTCGCTTGGGCGGCCCTCCCATCATTTTTGTTAACAGTGACCGCTGCGGTTCTGTTGGATCGTCCCTTCTTACCAGTTTTGGGTGGAGAACAGTTCTTGCTCCCCATTCGATGTTCCGAAGAACGGCCTGCTTCCGTGCAAAGTGGACATTTTGGTGTAGGTGCGGCACATTGGCTTACTCCGTGTCCAGGTTGCCCACATCTGAAGCAGAGGTTGCTCCTGTCCACATCATTGGTGCATTGAGCACGGGCATGACCGAACTCTAGGCAGCGATAACACTGCAGTGGTCTAGCTGCAAGGATATCAACCCTCGCCGACACCCATCCGACTCTTATCCGTTTCTCCAGCGCAATTTTGCTTACAGCAGTTAACGGACATTTGACCCAGGCCGATCCTAAAGAGGTTGGGTTGGAGCGACGGATTGCACCTACTTTCACATCCGCAAGTTTGCACCCACCTGCCTCAGCAACGGCAGTGGCCACTTCCAATGGAGTGACCGATTCGTCAAGATCCAGGACCCGAACTTCACCCGATTTAACAGGGCGAGTCACAAAAACACCGAGTTCTTTAAGGGCATCCTGCATAGCAACAGCTAAGGCATCTGCTTTTGAAGCCCCGTCTTCACCAGTCAATTCCAGTAATATGCCTCCGTTAATAGCGCGTTTCTGACGGACATCTGTTATTCCGAAATCCGCCAGTTTAATCCGAGCTTTGACAGTCTCCATCGCCTTGGCATAAGTTACATCTAAGCCAGCCGGGACTGTGACTGATATAGCCGCTGTCCGAGGAGGCTTAGGGGGATGAACCTTTGCTTTTGCAGTCCCTCTATTATTAGTTTTAGTACTAGGCGAAGTCGGATTCTTTGAAACCAACTTCTGCCCAGGAGACTTCTTATTCCGCGCCTTTTTGCCGACAACTGTAGCCCAGGTCTCAGTGGTAGTAGGTGGCTGGCTCGGGGCACCAGGCCTCTCAGTTTGCGACTCTGTAACATTGTGAACAGCCGCGGGCGCGACTGAGATAGAGTTGTTCTTATTCTTCTTGGTTTTGGTGGCACTCTTAGACTGCATCGATGAAGCAGTAGACGGCACCATGGGTCCTACTTGTGTGTTTACCACAGGGGCATTGACTTTTTGGCCAAGAGGAGGCCTAATTGCTCTGTCCGGGAATAGCTGTGAACGGAAATGTTCCAGCTTGCCATCCATCATAATCCTGATCTGTTCTAAAAGAGCAGAGTCAGGGTTGCGATATTGTTGGGAAGCAGGTGGTGCTTCGGCTGCCTTTTGGTGACGAAGATCACTGACCTCGCGTCTCAGTGCATGGATTTCACTGATAAGTCGATCCACCTGCTGGCGGAGAGCCGCGTTCTCTTGCGCCAGTTTTTCCGTGTTAATGCGTTGCGAGATTTCAGTGGTCGCCGCTTTAACCGTTCGTACTGCCATCCTCAGTTTCCTGACCATATTGCCCTTTAAGCTGCCAGATTTATCCGAAACATACTCAACCTCGTTCAGACATTCAAAAATCTGGGCAGCTAGGTCAGCAGTGGGGTTCTCCCTCATCTCCTCCGCCAAGTCTTCCACGCTGGGTAAATTGGCTTTCGCTCTTGTTTGAGTAAGAGCACATTCAGGAGTAAGAAACGCTTCTCCCTCCTCTTCTTCATCGTCACGCATGATTTTGCGCTTTGGCTCTCGAGGTGCACTCGGCGGTTTCGATCGCTTCCTAGCCCTAGCCACAGTAGATGCAGCAGATGAGACCGACATCACTGAGCCATCCGACTCATTCCCACTTTCATAGAGAGAAGCAAGAGAGTTCGTCCGCGACAATTGTAACCGTGTATTCGGTCTTTGCATCTCATCTTTTTTCTCCCTAAATCCGCCTGCTCGGCCAACAACTCCGCCTTCTCGGCCAACAACAACTCTGCCTTCTCGGGCAACGTCTACTCCGCCTTCTCGGCCAACCTCTACTCCGCCATCTCGGCCAACGTCTACTCCGCCTTCTCGGCCAACATCTACTCCGCCTTCTCGGCCAACGTCTTGGGATTTGGGGTTTGTTTTTGAATACTCCATAAAGTTCCCACGAGTACCGTGTTTTTGATATTCACAAACATGGCAGTGACACGAATGCCAAGGTGAATCCTACTTACACCTGGGGGGCGGAAGGTACCCAGGGTTGGCGCTTGCAGGTAGCTGTGCCTCAGCTACCACCCCGGAGGGCGGCCGTTACCACGTCTCCCAATAACGGCCCTTTAGGGATTTTTAGAGAGGTTTACTCCTCGCGGTCCAGGCGGTAAAGCCAAGACCCCCGTTCCGTCAAAGCCGCGAGACATGATCCACGACACTTTGACGGTTTACGGTTTTGGTGATGGTGGCAATTGAATGCCAGCGCGGTGGCAGTGTAAGTGCACGCCGCGCCCAACACCCTTGACCCGGACAAAAGCCCCGGCGGTCAACACCTCCATGGTCCGGACAAAAGCCCACGCCGACCAAAACTCCCAGGCCCAGAGAACAGTCTCGAGGGCCCCAACGCAGAACAAACAAATGCCCCACGTTCCGCCGAACTATTGACGAAGAAGACTGCCGCCCGATACGGGACAGACACAGCCCGCCCCAACCACCAAAGGGTGCCCTGCCGCCCACTATGGGTCAGACGCAGGGTACCGACGAAGCAGACTGCCGCCCGATACGGGACAGACGCAGCCTGCCCCAACCGCCAAAGGGTGCCCTGCCGCCCACTATGGGTCAGACACAGGGCACCGACGAAGCAGGACTGCCGCCCGATACGGGACAGACGCAGCCCGCCCAACCATTCCCCCCTCCCCAGTGTTTGGTCCGCGGGGGCCCTTTCAAATAGAAAAAGCCCCTACCACTCTGGACCACTCTTCATAAAGAAGAGTGAGAAGAGTGGCCTCCTATCCGCCACCCGGAGACGCGCCGCGTAGGGGTATCACCTCCCCTCCCACTTGGACAACCAAGCAGGTCCGCGGAACCTAACCTAACCTAACCTAACCTAACCTAACCTAACCTAACCTAACCTAACCTAACCTAACCTAACCTAACCTAACCTAACCTAACCTAACCTAACCTAACCTAACCTAACCTAACCTAACCTAACCTAACCTAACCTAACCTAACCTAACCTAACCTAACCTAACCTAACCTAACCTAACCTAACCTAACCTAACCTAACCTAACCTAACCTAACCTAACCTAACCTAACCTAACCTAACCTAACCTAACCTAACCTAACCTAACCTAACCTAACCTAACCTAACCTAACCTAACCTAACCTAACCTAACCTAACCTAACCTAACCTAACCTAACCTAACCTAACCTAACCTAACCTAACCTAACCACACAATCACAAATACATATATTATATTGAGTTTTTGCTGGCCGATTTTCGAGATTTTTACATTGAAATTTTTGTTTTATTGACGCCGACCTGTTTATAAGGTTCCGGTGAAATTTTCCGTGAAAAATCTCGTGGAAATCCCGGAAAACTCGTTTTTGATAAAAATTTTTATAAGACAAGATACCGTTCTGACCGGTTCTAGTAGGTATTAGTAAATTATATTGTGATCTTAGGTTTTTGTTGATCCGAGAAGGTTAAATAACACCTTTCGGTACATCGTCGTTGACGGAAAATTCAATTTTTCAATTGTTTTTCAAATAAAATAGTCGTTTTTTGGTAGTTTTTATTTTCAAAATTTTATTAAACACTTTGTTTTGCAATTATTCTTCAAACTTGTTATACCATCATCTGCGCCGTGTTCCTGCGCGTCTTTTGAGGCACTAAGGAACCCTCCACGGGAAAACGGTGTTGGAAAATATTGCAATACTTAGTGTAAATCCGGCAAATTTTGGTTAAAATTAGTGTTTTTCTTTAATATTTTCAAAATTTTTCATTGAACCTCCCCATTTTTTAGTTTAAATAGTTTGCATTTGACCGTCCGCTTCGATTGAGACATCAACCGTCCCGATCGGACGACAAAAACTTCGAAAAGTAGCAAAATATCATAGTGCCACGCCCATCAAAAGTTTACCTAAGCGGTGCTAAATTTAGAAAATCATATCACAAATACATATATTATATTGAGTTTTTGCTGGCCGATTTTCGAGATTTTTACATTGAAATTTTTGTTTTATTGACGCCGACCTGTTTATAAGGTTCCGGTGAAATTTTCCGTGAAAAATCTCGTGGAAATCCCGGAAAACTCGTTTTTGATAAAAATTTTTATAAGACAAGATACCGTTCTGACCGGTTCTAGTAGGTATTAGTAAATTATATTGTGATCTTAGGTTTTTGTTGATCCGAGAAGGTTAAATAACACCTTTCGGTACATCGTCGTTGACGGAAAATTCAATTTTTCAATTGTTTTTCAAATAAAATAGTCGTTTTTTGGTAGTTTTTATTTTCAAAATTTTATTAAACACTTTGTTTTGCAATTATTCTTCAAACTTGTTATACCATCATCTGCGCCGTGTTCCTGCGCGTCTTTTGAGGCACTAAGGAACCCTCCACGGGAAAACGGTGTTGGAAAATATTGCAATACTTAGTGTAAATCCGGCAAATTTTGGTTAAAATTAGTGTTTTTCTTTAATATTTTCAAAATTTTTCATTGAACCTCCCCATTTTTTAGTTTAAATAGTTTGCATTTGACCGTCCGCTTCGATTGAGACATCAACCGTCCCGATCGGACGACAAAAACTTCGAAAAGTAGCAAAATATCATAGTGCCACGCCCATCAAAAGTTTACCTAAGCGGTGCTAAATTTAGAAAATCATATCACAAATACATATATTATATTGAGTTTTTGCTGGCCGATTTTCGAGATTTTTACATTGAAATTTTTGTTTTATTGACGCCGACCTGTTTATAAGGTTCCGGTGAAATTTTCCGTGAAAAATCTCGTGGAAATCCCGGAAAACTCGTTTTTGATAAAAATTTTTATAAGACAAGATACCGTTCTGACCGGTTCTAGTAGGTATTAGTAAATTATATTGTGATCTTAGGTTTTTGTTGATCCGAGAAGGTTAAATAACACCTTTCGGTACATCGTCGTTGACGGAAAATTCAATTTTTCAATTGTTTTTCAAATAAAATAGTCGTTTTTTGGTAGTTTTTATTTTCAAAATTTTATTAAACACTTTGTTTTGCAATTATTCTTCAAACTTGTTATACCATCATCTGCGCCGTGTTCCTGCGCGTCTTTTGAGGCACTAAGGAACCCTCCACGGGAAAACGGTGTTGGAAAATATTGCAATACTTAGTGTAAATCCGGCAAATTTTGGTTAAAATTAGTGTTTTTCTTTAATATTTTCAAAATTTTTCATTGAACCTCCCCATTTTTTAGTTTAAATAGTTTGCATTTGACCGTCCGCTTCGATTGAGACATCAACCGTCCCGATCGGACGACAAAAACTTCGAAAAGTAGCAAAATATCATAGTGCCACGCCCATCAAAAGTTTACCTAAGCGGTGCTAAATTTAGAAAATCATATCACAAATACATATATTATATTGAGTTTTTGCTGGCCGATTTTCGAGATTTTTACATTGAAATTTTTGTTTTATTGACGCCGACCTGTTTATAAGGTTCCGGTGAAATTTTCCGTGAAAAATCTCGTGGAAATCCCGGAAAACTCGTTTTTGATAAAAATTTTTATAAGACAAGATACCGTTCTGACCGGTTCTAGTAGGTATTAGTAAATTATATTGTGATCTTAGGTTTTTGTTGATCCGAGAAGGTTAAATAACACCTTTCGGTACATCGTCGTTGACGGAAAATTCAATTTTTCAATTGTTTTTCAAATAAAATAGTCGTTTTTTGGTAGTTTTTATTTTCAAAATTTTATTAAACACTTTGTTTTGCAATTATTCTTCAAACTTGTTATACTATCATCTGCGCCGTGTTCCTGCGCGTCTTTTGAGGCACTAAGGAACCCTCCACGGGAAAACGGTGTTGGAAAATATTGCAATACTTAGTGTAAATCCGGCAAATTTTGGTTAAAATTAGTGTTTTTCTTTAATATTTTCAAAATTTTTCATTGAACCTCCCCATTTTTTAGTTTAAATAGTTTGCATTTGACCGTCCGCTTCGATTGAGACATCAACCGTCCCGATCGGACGACAAAAACTTCGAAAAGTAGCAAAATATCATAGTGCCACGCCCATCAAAAGTTTACCTAAGCGGTGCTAAATTTAGAAAATCATATCACAAATACATATATTATATTGAGTTTTTGCTGGCCGATTTTCGAGATTTTTACATTGAAATTTTTGTTTTATTGACGCCGACCTGTTTATAAGGTTCCGGTGAAATTTTCCGTGAAAAATCTCGTGGAAATCCCGGAAAACTCGTTTTTGATAAAAATTTTTATAAGACAAGATACCGTTCTGACCGGTTCTAGTAGGTATTAGTAAATTATATTGTGATCTTAGGTTTTTGTTGATCCGAGAAGGTTAAATAACACCTTTCGGTACATCGTCGTTGACGGAAAATTCAATTTTTCAATTGTTTTTCAAATAAAATAGTCGTTTTTTGGTAGTTTTTATTTTCAAAATTTTATTAAACACTTTGTTTTGCAATTATTCTTCAAACTTGTTATACTATCATCTGCGCCGTGTTCCTGCGCGTCTTTTGAGGCACTAAGGAACCCTCCACGGGAAAACGGTGTTGGAAAATATTGCAATACTTAGTGTAAATCCGGCAAATTTTGGTTAAAATTAGTGTTTTTCTTTAATATTTTCAAAATTTTTCATTGAACCTCCCCATTTTTTAGTTTAAATAGTTTGCATTTGACCGTCCGCTTCGATTGAGACATCAACCGTCCCGATCGGACGACAAAAACTTCGAAAAGTAGCAAAATATCATAGTGCCACGCCCATCAAAAGTTTACCTAAGCGGTGCTAAATTTAGAAAATCATATCACAAATACATATATTATATTGAGTTTTTGCTGGCCGATTTTCGAGATTTTTACATTGAAATTTTTGTTTTATTGACGCCGACCTGTTTATAAGGTTCCGGTGAAATTTTCCGTGAAAAATCTCGTGGAAATCCCGGAAAACTCGTTTTTGATAAAAAATTTTATAAGACAAGATACCGTTCTGACCGGTTCTAGTAGGTATTAGTAAATTATATTGTGATCTTAGGTTTTTGTTGATCCGAGAAGGTTAAATAACACCTTTCGGTACATCGTTGTTGACGGAAAATTCAATTTTTCAATTGTTTTTCAAATAAAATAGTCGTTTTTTGGTAGTTTTTATTTTCAAAATTTTATTAAACACTTTGTTTTGCAATTATTCTTCAAACTTGTTATACCATCATCTGCGCCGTGTTCCTGCGCGTCTTTTGAGGCACTAAGGAACCCTCCACGGGAAAACGGTGTTGGAAAATATTGCAATACTTAGTGTAAATCCGGCAAATTTTGGTTAAAATTAGTGTTTTTCTTTAATATTTTCAAAATTTTTCATTGAACCTCCCCATTTTTTAGTTTAAATAGTTTGCATTTGACCGTCCGCTTCGATTGAGACATCAACCGTCCCGATCGGACGACAAAAACTTCGAAAAGTAGCCCGCCCCCACACCACCCATTTTCCTGGAGCTTAGGGAGTGAGGATTTGTTTACAGAAGTGTATGTGCGCCTTAATGTACTGGTAGCGCCATCTACTTCTTGTAAACTGAACATATTTTATAATACTGTGATATTTTTGTTTTTCTGACTGGACAGTTTTAATTGAAATTTACTGTGATATTTTTAACTAGGTTAGTATTATTAGATACATAGATAATTGACGTGGAGAATTTATATTGGAATTCTAAATTTTATTTTATATTTTTAATTTTATTCATTTACAACTTTTACAAACTTACCTTTTATTTTAATTGACGACTACCTCCTTCTCTTATAAGCATGTCGTTATATCGTACGCCGACCAAGCAGACTTGCAGGGATGGTGATAATCAATCTCCGCCGAAGACGGTTACGCTCAAGTCAAGAGTGAGGAGAAGTATCGGGGAATGGGAGGCAGTTGGAGCGGATCCCATAAACACCTCCCCCATCTCGACCAGGACAACGCAGGAAGGACCTGCATATAAAGACAGGTTGACCGAAGCACGAGCCTGCCTCAGTAAGGTTACTAAAAACTTGAGCATTTCACGCAATCTCAAAAGCGAAATCAAAGTAAGAATTACTGAGGCAGTGCAAAGACTTTATCAGATTGTCAAAGAGCTGGAAAGCGAACATGGAGACACTGAACAAAGGAGCGATCCAAGAGATCAGAGCGAGGAAATTAGGTTACAGCTACAAGAAACAACAAAAATTGTCCTGGAAAACAATAAGAAAATTGTAGACTTAAGAGAATATTTGGAGAAGGCTAGAGAGGATACTTCAACAAACAAACAAACGTACTCTAGTGTCGTAGCTCAGCGTCCTGGTGGAGTAACGACAGAGAGGGGAGCGCTTCACTCCGTGGTGGTGACGTCTGTAGACGAGATGGACACGGGCGAAGCGGTGCTGGACAGGGTCAGGGAAGTGATGGACGCTAAAGAAGGTTGGGTCAGAGTGGAGAAGGTACGGAAGGCGAAAGATCGGAAGATTATTATGAGTTGTCGGACAGTGGAAGAGAGGAAAAAAGTCAGGGAACGAATTGAAGCTGCAGATAAACGCCTACTCTGCGAGGACGTCGAAAATAAAGACCCGTTGATAATCCTAAAAGACATCCTCCTTCTTCACTCTGACGAAGACATACTAAAAGCTATTAAAAACCAGAATAAGGACATCTTCTCTGGCCTTGCGCCGAAGGACGAGCGCATGAAAATCAAATTTAGAAGAAGGGCCAGGAATCCTCTCACTGGGCATGTTATCTTGTCAGTTTCTCCGATCATCTGGAGAAGGGCGACTGAGTCTGGGGCTCTACTTATAGACCTGCAACGGATCAGGGTCGAGGACCAGTCGCCCCTCATACAGTGCACCAGATGTTTGGGTTTCGGGCACGGCAAGCGCTTCTGCACGGGGGAGGCTGACCTATGCAGCCATTGTGGAGGCCCCCACCTAAGGGCAGAATGTGCGGAATGGTTGGCGGGCACCGCCCCCTGTTGTAAAAATTGTACGACTGCTAAGAGCGACCAAAGAGACCACAATGCCTTTAGCCAGATATGCCCGGTGCGCAAGCGATGGGACGTACTGGCTAGGGCATCAATAGCGTATTGCTAAGGGCTCTTTGGTCTCAAAAGCTTTGCATAGTGCCCCCAAATTTTTATATAGATCACAAAACTTCGAGTCGGGTAGCAACATTAAATTATTAGCGGGAATTTTTGACAATCACGTCCGATGTGGGGGTGCAAAGATAAAACGTCTGGCAGGCCAAAAATATCACAATGAAGGTAGTAGAGATGACGGTATGGTCGGAATGGCCTCATCTCTTGGAGATGGGGCAGCCGAAACCGATGCCGATTCACTCCGAATACAATGGTGCCGACAGGTCTGCCGGGAGTGGCTTTGGGCTCTGCATTGGACTGGTAGAGGGCAGTTTTATTCCCCCACAGTTACGAATACGGAGATTAAGCTCAAAGCACTAATGCGGAAATATAAATTTAGCAATTTATTTTTCATCAAAAATCACAGTACTGTTGGGGAAATGGAACTTGTTGACTTACTAATTGCAACCGCTCAGTCAAAATTGAATAAAAGGAAGGTTTCGGAAAAAATTTTAAGAATCAAAAGTAAGTTGCAGGATCTACTCTTCAAATGTTATTATAATAAGGAAAGTAAAGTAAAGTATCAGTTGGAAAATAAAATAGAGGAAAGACATATGTTTACCAAATATAATGAGTATATTTTCGTTCAACATATGAGTAATGCATCAAAAGAAAGGAATAATAACATTTGAAGATTAAATCTATTGCTTTGTTTTTTGAAGGTAATATTTTGTATATTAGAAAACTGAATAAATAAATAGTCATTGAATAAATAGTTATAAAATATGTAAAGCTAAAATTATAACAGACTCGAATGTGCCACCTCGCTGTCCCCATGGAACCTGCAATAAAAGTGAAAGCAAAAATCATGTTAATCTAGAAATCCCTGTAAATGTTAGTAAAAACGTATAAATGAGCAAAAGAGGAAAGAAGGATTGGAGTGAAGAATAAAAGGATGGAATGCATAAAAAGTAAAGTGGAATGAGAGAAACAAGTGAAAAACAAAGTCTGCGGCCCCCATGCCGGAGGTAGGAGAATAAAAAAAAAAAAAAAAAAAAAAAAAAAAAAAAAAAAAAAAAAAAAAAAAAAAAAAACCTAACCACACAAAATCGCATATTTAACTGGGTTCCCGCTGGTCGATTTTCAAGATTTTTTCACAGTAATTTTTGTTTTGTTGACGCCCACCTGTTTTTAAGGTTCGGGTGAATTTTTCTTTTTGGAATTTCGAGAAAATCCCGGAAAACCCCAAATTTTATAGTAATTTAATAGACAGTGTACCGTTCTGACCGGTTGCAATTGGTATTAATTAATCTTAGTTAGTTTCTAGGTTTTTGTTGATCCGAGGTCGTTAAATAACACCTTTTGGTACATCCTTGCTGACGGAAAACTCAAATTTTCAATTGTTTTTCACGTAAAATAGTAAATTTTTGGTAGTTTTATTTTCAAAATTTCATAAAACGCTCTGTATTGTAGATTTTCTTCAAATTTCTTATACCATCATCTGCGCCGTGTTCCTGCGCATCTTTTGAGACGCTAAGGACCACTCTGCGGGAAATAGGTGTTGGAAAATTTGCAATACTTAGCTAATTCGTTTAGAATCAGTGTTTTTCATAAATATTTTCAAAATTTTCCATTGAACCTCCACTTTTTATAGTTTAAATAGCTTGCTTTTGACCGTCCGCATCGATTGAGACGTCAACCGCCCCGATCGGACGACGAAAACTTGGAAAATTTGAATTTAATCGAGTGCCACGCCCTCCTCAAAAACATTGTTTTTCCATAATAACTCTAAATTTTATTATTACGCGATTTTTGTTTTTATATCTAGCATATACTTCTCGATCGTCCGCATCGATCGAGACATCAACGGGTCTGATCCGACTGTAAAAACTTTGAAAATCTCAATAAAACCAGGGCCACACCCCCGCCCACCGCGCCCATCAAAAATCCACTTAAGCTCAAGTTTTTGCAGTAAAAATTCACACAAAATCGCATATTTAACTGGGTTCCCGCTGGTCGATTTTCAAGATTTTTTCACAGTAATTTTTGTTTTGTTGACGCCCACCTGTTTTTAAGGTTCGGGTGAATTTTTCTTTTTGGAATTTCGAGAAAATCCCGGAAAACCCCAAATTTTATAGTAATTTAATAGACAGTGTACCGTTCTGACCGGTTGCAATTGGTATTAATTAATCTTAGTTAGTTTCTAGGTTTTTGTTGATCCGAGGTCGTTAAATAACACCTTTTGGTACATCCTTGCTGACGGAAAACTCAAATTTTCAATTGTTTTTCACGTAAAATAGTAAATTTTTGGTAGTTTTATTTTCAAAATTTCATAAAACGCTCTGTATTGTAGATTTTCTTCAAATTTCTTATACCATCATCTGCGCCGCGTTCCTGCGCATCTTTTGAGACGCTAAGGACCACTCTGCGGGAAATAGGTGTTGGAAAATTTGCAATACTTAGCTAATTCGTTTAGAATCAGTGTTTTTCATAAATATTTTCAAAATTTTCCATTGAACCTCCACTTTTTATAGTTTAAATAGCTTGCTTTTGACCGTCCGCATCGATTGAGACGTCAACCGCCCCGATCGGACGACGAAAACTTGGAAAATTTGAATTTAATCGAGTGCCACGCCCTCCTCAAAAACATTGTTTTTCCATAATAACTCTAAATTTTATTATTACGCGATTTTTGTTTTTATATCTAGCATATACTTCTCGATCGTCCGCATCGATCGAGACATCAACGGGTCTGATCCGACTGTAAAAACTTTGAAAATCTCAATAAAACCAGGGCCACACCCCCGCCCACCGCGCCCATCAAAAATCCACTTAAGCTCAAGTTTTTGCAGTAAAAATTCACACAAAATCGCATATTTAACTGGGTTCCCGCTGGTCGATTTTCAAGATTTTTTCACAGTAATTTTTGTTTTGTTGACGCCCACCTGTTTTTAAGGTTCGGGTGAATTTTTCTTTTTGGAATTTCGAGAAAATCCCGGAAAACCCCAAATTTTATAGTAATTTAATAGACAGTGTACCGTTCTGACCGGTTGCAATTGGTATTAATTAATCTTAGTTAGTTTCTAGGTTTTTGTTGATCCGAGGTCGTTAAATAACACCTTTTGGTACATCCTTGCTGACGGAAAACTCAAATTTTCAATTGTTTTTCACGTAAAATAGTAAATTTTTGGTAGTTTTATTTTCAAAATTTCATAAAACGCTCTGTATTGTAGATTTTCTTCAAATTTCTTATACCATCATCTGCGCCGTGTTCCTGCGCATCTTTTGAGACGCTAAGGACCACTCTGCGGGAAATAGGTGTTGGAAAATTTGCAATACTTAGCTAATTCGTTTAGAATCAGTGTTTTTCATAAATATTTTCAAAATTTTCCATTGAACCTCCACTTTTTATAGTTTAAATAGCTTGCTTTTGACCGTCCGCATCGATTGAGACGTCAACCGCCCCGATCGGACGACGAAAACTTGGAAAATTTGAATTTAATCGAGTGCCACGCCCTCCTCAAAAACATTGTTTTTCCATAATAACTCTAAATTTTATTATTACGCGATTTTTGTTTTTATATCTAGCATATACTTCTCGATCGTCCGCATCGATCGAGACATCAACGGGTCTGATCCGACTGTAAAAACTTTGAAAATCTCAATAAAACCAGGGCCACACCCCCGCCCACCGCGCCCATCAAAAATCCACTTAAGCTCAAGTTTTTGCAGTAAAAATTCACACAAAATCGCATATTTAACTGGGTTCCCGCTGGTCGATTTTCAAGATTTTTTCACAGTAATTTTTGTTTTGTTGACGCCCACCTGTTTTTAAGGTTCGGGTGAATTTTTCTTTTTGGAATTTCGAGAAAATCCCGGAAAACCCCAAATTTTATAGTAATTTAATAGACAGTGTACCGTTCTGACCGGTTGCAATTGGTATTAATTAATCTTAGTTAGTTTCTAGGTTTTTGTTGATCCGAGGTCGTTAAATAACACCTTTTGGTACATCCTTGCTGACGGAAAACTCAAATTTTCAATTGTTTTTCACGTAAAATAGTAAATTTTTGGTAGTTTTATTTTCAAAATTTCATAAAACGCTCTGTATTGTAGATTTTCTTCAAATTTCTTATACCATCATCTGCGCCGTGTTCCTGCGCATCTTTTGAGACGCTAAGGACCACTCTGCGGGAAATAGGTGTTGGAAAATTTGCAATACTTAGCTAATTCGTTTAGAATCAGTGTTTTTCATAAATATTTTCAAAATTTTCCATTGAACCTCCACTTTTTATAGTTTAAATAGCTTGCTTTTGACCGTCCGCATCGATTGAGACGTCAACCGCCCCGATCGGACGACGAAAACTTGGAAAATTTGAATTTAATCGAGTGCCACGCCCTCCTCAAAAACATTGTTTTTCCATAATAACTCTAAATTTTATTATTACGCGATTTTTGTTTTTATATCTAGCATATACTTCTCGATCGTCCGCATCGATCGAGACATCAACGGGTCTGATCCGACTGTAAAAACTTTGAAAATCTCAATAAAACCAGGGCCACACCCCCGCCCACCGCGCCCATCAAAAATCCACTTAAGCTCAAGTTTTTGCAGTAAAAATTCACACAAAATCGCATATTTAACTGGGTTCCCGCTGGTCGATTTTCAAGATTTTTTCACAGTAATTTTTGTTTTGTTGACGCCCACCTGTTTTTAAGGTTCGGGTGAATTTTTCTTTTTGGAATTTCGAGAAAATCCCGGAAAACCCCAAATTTTATAGTAATTTAATAGACAGTGTACCGTTCTGACCGGTTGCAATTGGTATTAATTAATCTTAGTTAGTTTCTAGGTTTTTGTTGATCCGAGGTCGTTAAATAACACCTTTTGGTACATCCTTGCTGACGGAAAACTCAAATTTTCAATTGTTTTTCACGTAAAATAGTAAATTTTTGGTAGTTTTATTTTCAAAATTTCATAAAACGCTCTGTATTGTAGATTTTCTTCAAATTTCTTATACCATCATCTGCGCCGTGTTCCTGCGCATCTTTTGAGACGCTAAGGACCACTCTGCGGAAAATAGGTGTTGGAAAATTTGCAATACTTAGTTAATTCGTTTAAAATCAGTGTTTTTCTTAAATATTTTCAAAATTTTCCATTGAACCTTCACTTTTTATAGTTTAAATAGCTTCCTTTTGACCGTCCGCATCGATTGAGACGTCAACCGCCTCGATCGGACGACGAAAACTTGGAAAATTTGAACGAAGCGCCCACCCTCCCCCCCTTTAGTCTCGAGGCAAGGGAGAGGAGATTGATAAACAATAGTGTATGCGCGATTTAATATACCAGTAGCGCCATCTATATTTTTTGGATAGAAATTGAGCATTTTAGTTGTTTTATTGTCTTGTACTACTTTTTGTACTCATTTTTGTTCTTTTGACTTGGATACTTGACCTTTTATCCTATTACCTTTGACTAAGAGCTAGACTGGGACACTTTACATCCCTCGAAATTATCTATTTACATACAAAACTACTTTAGTTATTTATTCAACTTTTACAAACCTTACGTATACACATTTACACTCGACAACTACCTCCATCAAAAATGTACCGCACACCATTGAAGCACGCAGGCGGTGAAGGAGAAAGTCAAAAAACGCCTCCGCAAACAGTAACTCTCGCTCCTAACGTTCGACGAAGCATAGGGGAGTGGGAAGCGGTAGGTACTGACCCAATCGCCACCTCCCCTGTGACTAGTAAGAAATTCACGCAGACAGGAGTTGTCTACAAAGACAAAACTACAGAAGCGAGAGTATATTTTAGTAAGATTAAAAAACACCTTAGCTTGTCCAGAAATCTCAAGAGTGAAATAAAAACCGGCATAACAGAGGCAGTCGACAAACTTTATAGCATAGTAAAAGAGTTGGAAACAACTCTCAAAAGCAGTAACATCACTGGGCAAGCTAACACGACAGAGAATAATGTTGACTCTCCAGGAAATTTAGTCACCGACCTCAATGCGGAACTCATTCACCAATTGCAAGTGACAAACCTGAATATTATTCAAAATAACAAAGTAATTGAAGACTTGAAGGAAGAAATTGTGAAGCACAAAGAGACCATAGTGAATAACAGTAAACCACCCTTGACCTACTCTAATGTCGTGGCACAATCGCCAAAGGCGCCACGCGTATACAGACAAGCTCTTCACTCGATAGTTGTAGCATCTGTGGATGCGACGGAAACTGGTGACGAAGTGTTGAGCAGAGTGAGAGAAGCAGTGGACGCTAAAGAGGGTTGGGTTAAAGTGGAACGAGTCCGAAAAGCGAAAGACAGAAAAATTATCATGAGCTGCAGGACGGAACAAGAGAAGGAGAAAATAAAAGACCGGCTTCTTAAGTCAGGGCAACACCTCACATGTGAGGATGTTAAAAACAAAGACCCACTAATCATACTCAAAGACGTCCTGCAAATACATACAGACGAAGATATCACTAAAGCCATCCGAAACCAAAACAAGGAAATCTTCAAGAATCTGGACCCCGAGGAAGACCGCATGACAATAAAATATAGGAAGAGAGCCAGAAACCCGCTCACCGGGCACATTGTACTAAGCACGTCTCCGCAAATCTGGAAAAGGGCGACAGAGGCCGGTACGCTTCATATCGATCTGCAGCGTATACGTGTCGAAGACCAATCGCCCCTGGTACAATGTACCCGGTGCCTGGAATACGGGCATGGAAGGCGCTTTTGCAAAAGTGCCACCGACTTATGCAGTCATTGTGGAGGCCCTCATATGAGGTCAGAATGTGCGGACTGGCTCGCGGGAACAGCCCCGGCATGCAGGAACTGCGCCGCTGCAAAGTACGACCAGAGAGAACACAACGTGTTCAGCCAGGCATGCCCGATCCGGAAACGGTGGGACACACTGGCCAGATCATCTGTGTCGTACTGCTAAGGGCACCCAAGCTCCAACCAACTCCAACCCCTACCGTATAGTACAGGCTAATCTACAACGAAAAAAGTTGGCCACCGAGGAGCTTGTTCTGGAAGCAGATATGCGCAAAACAACTCTGGCGCTCATACAAGAACCTTATGTGGGAAGGGTCGGTTCGATGAAGAACTACAGGGGTGCAAGAATCTTTCAGTCTACTGGCGCGGGCACGGTCAAAGCAGCTATAGCTGTCTTTGACCCAAACCTTAAAATAACTCAATACCCACAATTATCCACACCTAACGTCATAGTGGTAGGTGCCCAAACCGGAGGCAAGAAGATTGCACTCGTGTCGTTCTACTTTGAACCAGACCAACCCATGGACCTGCACCTAGAACAACTCAAGAAAATTGTGGAAACTGTAGACACCAATATGCTTATACTGGGGGGCGACGCAAATGCGAAGAACACCTGGTGGGGTGGGAGCAAAAATGACAAAAGGGGAGAAGACATGTTGGGAGCCCTCGATGAACTCGACTTACACATTGTCAATGTCGGGAATAAACCGACATTTGACACTATTAGAGGTGGGGTGAGATATACTAGTAATGTTGACATCACGGCATGCTCGGCAAACCTGTTCGACCGGGTGGTAAACTGGAAGGTGGATGAGTCATTAACTAGCTCGGATCATAACGGCATCTCTTTTGAATTAGGGCTGAAAAGAACCAAGGGGCACAGTATAACTAGAACTACGAGGTTGTATAATACAAGAAAAGCGAATTGGGAAAAGTTTCATGGGAAACTCGAACAATTAAAGGCTGAAATCTGTCTGACGTCTGAGACAGTGAGAGCTGTTGCAGACACCGGACAACTAGAAAACCTCGTAGTTCAGTATACAAATTTAATAACAAAAGCATGTGAAGAATCCATACCCAAAATAAAAAGTAATGAGAAACTTACCTTGCCGTGGTGGTCCGAGCAACTTCAGCTGCTGAAGAAGGAGATGGTCACCCGGAAGAGGAGAATCAGCCGTGCAGCACCCTGCCGACGCGAAAAAGTCATCGAGGATTACCTGAAAAAGAAAAATGAATATGAATCAGAAGCAAAAAGGGCCCAAATACAAAGTTGGAAAAACTTTTGTGAAAAACAAGAAAAAGAAAGTATGTGGGATGGCATTTATCGTGTGCTGGGAAGAACAAAAAAGAGAACAGAAGATGTGCCTCTCCAATTGAATGGAAAAACTCTGGATGCCAGAAGCTCGGCTCAGCTTCTAGCCGAGACATTCTATCAAGAAGACAGGGAAGAGGAAGATAATAGACATCACAAAAGTGCAAGAAATTTAGCAAGTACAATAAATGAGATAAATCAAGATTCTGATGCTATGGATCCACCGTTTACGCAAACCGAACTACGATGGGCAACCGACTCTTTCAGTGCTAAAAAGGCCCCAGGCTCGGATGGACTCACAGCCGATATATGCAAAAACGCCATTGAACATGATCCCTCGCTATTCCTTGAGATCATGAATAAATGTCTGGAGCTCCACTACTTCCCTAGGCTGTGGAAGGAGGCCACTGTGATAGTACTTAGGAAGCCCGGAAAGGATAACTACAGTACTCCCAAATCTTACAGACCTATCGGCCTCTTGCCAATTTTTGGTAAAATTTTAGAGAAGCTGTTAATGAACCGTCTCAAATATCATCTACTTCCAGGGATGAGTACTCGCCAGTACGGATTTATGCCACAAAGGAGCACCGAGGACTCCCTCTATGATCTGATGCAACACATAAACACCAAATTAAACCAAAAGAAAATAATACTGATGGTATCACTAGACATAGAGGGAGCATTCGATAGCGCTTGGTGGCCAAAGATCAAAATCCGACTGGCTGAGGAAAAGTGTCCCTGGAACATGAGAAAGGTCATTGACAGCTACTTAAGTGACCGAAATGTAAGAGTAAAATATGCAGGAGAGGAGTACTGTAGGAAGTCCGAAAAAGGTTGCATACAGGGCTCTATAGGTGGTCCCCTTCTATGGAACCTTTTACTAGATCCTCTATTAAAAGGGCTCCAGACACATCAGCACTATGCTCAGGCCTTTGCTGACGACGTGGTCCTGGTGTTCGAGGGCGATACAGCCCTAGAAATTGAATTAAGAGCCAATCCTGCATTAGAATACGTTCGTGCGTGGGGTGTCGAAAATAAGCTAAGATTTGCACCACACAAAACCAGTGCGATGGTCATCACAAGGAAAATGAAATTCGACACCCCCCGCCTGAATATGGGTGGAATAGATATCGCCACAACAGGAGAAATCAAGTTGTTGGGTGTAACCATAGATCACAAGCTAACATTCAATACGCACGTTAAGAACATATGCCAGCGGACGATAGCCGCATACAAACAATTGGCCAGGGCGGCAAAAATCAACTGGGGACTACACCCTGAAGTGGTGCGCACCATCTATACTGCCACTATTGAACCCATAGTTTTGTATGCGGCTAGCGTCTGGGCACCAGCCACTAGGAAACAGTGCGTCAGGAAAAAGCTAGATTCGCTCCAAAGAAGCTTCCTACAAAAAATGTGTCGCGCGTATCGTACTGCTTCTCTGAACTCGGTTCTGTTGCTGACCGGGATGCTCCCACTTGATATCCGGGTTCGGGAGGCTGCTTTGCTCTATGAAGCCAAGAGGGGGGTATCCCTTCCGGTACTTGGAGACAGAGAGGTCGAGCGAAGAGCGTTGCCAAGTGAGAGTCCACATCCCGCAGACCATGCCGGTCGAGAGTTCCACAGTCTGGTAGATGAAGAACAGCTAGCAGCCAATAGCAACTTTGATATCCGCATTTTCACCGATGGCAGTAAGATTGACGGAAGGGTCGGTGCCTCGCTATCAATTTGGAATAGCGAGACCGAGACCAAATCCGTCAAGCTTACACTGCCATCGTACTGCACCGTCTACCAGGCAGAACTCTTGGCTGTGCACAAAGCATCCGAGGAGATGCTCAAACAGAAGCAACGCTCTTTCGCCTTATACAGTGACTCAATGGCCGCACTTCAATCTGTTGTTTCCTTGGACTGCCCCCATCCCCTTGCACACAGAACAAGAATAAACCTTGATCTTTTATCCAAACAAAATAAAACTGTTGCTTTATTTTGGATAAAAGCACACATAGGGCTTGCAGGGAATGAGCGGGCAGACCAACTGGCCAAGGAAGCGGCGCTAAACTCAAAGAGGAAGCCTCAATACGATAAATGCCCTGTTTCATTTGTCAAGCGATGCATTCGCACGCATTCGCTTGACGAATGGAACCAGAGGTACAAAAACGATAACTCGGGCAAAATCACTAAGATGTTTTTCCCTGATGCAATAGACGCATATAGAGTGGTTAGGAAAATCGAAACGTCAGGAATAACAACACAAATCCTGACGGGACACGGTGGGTTCTCGGAATACCTGTTTCGTTTCAAATGTAAAGAGAGCCCATCGTGCGCTTGTGAGCCCGGCACACTTGAAAACGTCCCACATATCTTAACTGAATGCCCAATGTACGCGATCCAGAGATACAACACCGAACAACTCATAGGCCACAAGATCTCTGAGAAAAATCTAACAGAAATAATAATGAGCAAAAGTGGAAAAGTGTTCTTGAACTACTGTTCGGAAATAGCTAAAATAGTAATTAATAAAAATAAATAGAATAAGGAAAATATGTTCGTAAAATATTGAAGTATTTTAATGAAACATATGACAAGTAAGGATACTGTAAAAAAAAGAATTAATGGGATAAAAGAATAAGTAGTTAGGACATAGATATAAAAAAAAAAAAAAAAAAAAAAAAAAATATGAACAAAATGTATAGCAGATATAAAGATAATAAAATAGCAATACAAACATGCAAACACGAAACCAAAAGTGTCACTACGACAGACACTCTCCTCTTTTCAAAGCCATAACTTCATAAAAAACTGTTATTTACAATCTAGTTAAATAAAGACTGCGGCGACTTAAGCCGGAGGTAGAAGTATAAAAAAAAAAAAAAAAAAAAAAAAAAAAAAAAAAAAAAAAAAAAAAAAAAACCTAACCTAACCTAACCTAACCTAACCTAACCTAACCTAACCTAACCTAACCTAACCTAACCTAACTTAACCATCAAGTATACCAAAGTAGGGTGGACATCACTGCATGCTCCCAAGACCTTATTGGCTTGATACAAGACTGGCAAGTGGATCCTGGAGTCACAAGCGCTGATCATAATGCGATAACATTTTCCATAAGAATGGTAAAAAGTACATCTCCGAAAACGACTGGAACCAAAAAATACAATACCAAAAAAGCTGATTGGCAGAAGTTCGCAGAAATACTACTAAAAGCATTAAAAGATGAAAACATACAGGCAATTAAAATAAGAAACATTGCGGATACACAAGAACTAGAAGAATACATTAAAAAGTATATAACGTGCATAGATGACACATGTAATAAAACAATGCCAAAAATACAATACAAAAGCAGAGTAAACTTACCTTGGTGGAATCCAGAGATCGAAACATTGAAGAAAGAGATGGTAACAGCGAAGCGTCGAATCCCCAATGCCGCAGCATGCAGAAGGTCACTCGTAGTCGATGCATATCTGAAAAAGAAAGAAACATATCAGTTACAGGTACAAGAAGCAAAGAATAATAGCTGGAAACAGTTTTGTAGTAAACAAAAAGGAGAGAGCATGTGGGACGGAGTGAAGAGAATCATACGCAAAAGCAGACTAAACTGCGAAGACCAGCTTTTGCGAAAAAATGGCAAATACCTCAACGCTAAACAGTCGGCTGAATTCCTGGCGCACTCGTTCTTCCCCGAGGATTCTGAAAAGGAAGACAACAACACTCATAAGAAAACAAGATCTAAGGCTCAGAAATTGTTGGAAGATAGCTATCATGATGATAACGAACCACAATTTACAATAGACGAGATAAGGAGAGCCTATAATAGCTTCAATCCCAAAAAATCACCAGGCTCCGATGGCTTTTCGGCGGACATCTGCATTAGAGCAATACAGACCGATGAAGACGTATTCTTAGCGATAGTAAACAAGTGCCTCGAGCTATCATATTTCCCAAAAGAGTGGAAGCTGGCGTCGATAGTGGTCCTAAGGAAACCCGGAAAATCTGATTATGCTGATCCCAAATCTTATAGACCTATAGGACTGCTGTCGATACTCGGGAAAATTTTGGAGAAGGTGATGGTCAATCGCATACGATGGCACTTGCTTCCAAAAATGAATCGCAAGCAATATGGGTTCATGCCTCAACGCTGCACGGAAGATGCTCTCTATGATTTATTAGCACGAATAAAACACAACCTTAAAAGGAAAAAAATCACTGTTTTGGTTTCACTAGACATAGAGGGCGCTTTTGACAGCGCTTGGTGGCCGGCCATAAGAATAGGACTGAGTGGAATGGGGTGTCCGCGGGGGCTTCAGAGACTGGTCAGAAGCTATTTTGAAGACCGAAAAATAAATCTTAGTTACGCAGGAGCGACAGTGTTGAAGGAGACAACTAAAGGGTGTGTTCAGGGTTCAATAGGGGGCCCTACTTTTTGGAATGTTCTGCTCGATCCTTTATTGAACAAACTGGAATCCGAAAATGTATACAGCCAAGCATTTGCGGACGATATCGTTATCGTGTTCGAGGGCGACAGCATGGGTGAGATCCAGAAACAGGCAAACAAAACGCTGAAAATGGTGTATGATTGGGGTGTCGAAAACAAGCTTAAATTTGCTCCACATAAAACAAACGCGATGACAATAACAAATAAACTAAAATTCGACAACCCAATCATACACATGGGAGGCCAGACAATCACACTCGTAGATGAGGTCAAAATTTTGGGTCTCATCCTAGATAAAAAACTAACATTTAACAAGCACGTGGCTTATGTTTGTAAGAAGGCCTGGAACATTTACAAGCTCCTGGCAAGAGCTGCAAAGATATCGTGGGGTCTTTGCCCGGAAACAATTAAAACTATATACGTGGCCGTCATAGAACCTACTATTTTGTATGCAGCCAGCACATGGGCTAGCGCGGTGAGTAAAATATCCGTAAGAAAACATCTCGATGCCGTTCAAAGGGGCTTTGCCCAAAAAATCTGTAAAGCTTATCGAACGGTATCGCTAAACTCTGCTCTTGTGCTGGCTGGCTTACTGCCATTGGACATGAGGATCAGGGAGGCGGCTACGTTATATGAGGCAAGGAGGGGAGAGCCGCAAAGGATTCTGGGTGATAGAGAAATCGAGCCAAAAGTCCCATTTGCCAAAATGCCACACCCAGCTGGCATACCAGCACTCAGTTTTAAAGCAGTGGGCTCTAGGGAGGAGGATCAGAAGCAAGACCAGGAGGAGGGGCTACTGAGAATATTCACAGATGGTAGCAAAATTGAAGGGAAAGTGGGAGCTGCTCTCACAGCAAGGCAGGGAGGCTCGGAAAGGCTGTGCAGAAAATTTCGATTGGAATCCTTCTGCACAGTGTTTCAGGCCGAGTTGTATGCCATACTTCAAGCAACAGAGACAGCCCGGAAGGAGAAAAACACTAAAGTGAATATTCTCAGTGACTCCAGATCTTCCCTAGAGCTCATCTGCAGTGGCAGAATCGACCACCCACTAGTGTTCGATATTGTGCGAAATTTGGTAGGACTAAAAGAGGAGGGAAAGCCGGTTTGTCTGTTCTGGGTAAAAGCCCATGTGGGAATCCCTGGAAATGAAAGAGCAGACGAACTGGCAAAATTGGCTTCAGCCCTCAAAACAAGAGCTGCTTACGATCTTTGCCCTAAGTCTTACCTCAAGCTGCACAATAGGCGGAGCACGGTAACAGAGTGGGAAATAAGATATAAAACGGAGCAAACGGCCGGAACCACGAAACTCTTTTTCCCAGAGGTAACCCAGGCCTTCAAGTATACAAAAACTAACAAAGTGGACAATGTTCTTACGCAGGTGTTTACGGGCCATGGCGGGTTCTCCGAATATTTAAATAACTTTAAATGTAAAGACAATCCGGCATGTGCTTGCGATGCAGAGATACCGGAGAATATCCCCCACCTGCTAAATGATTGTCCTATAAGTGCAGTAGAAAGATTCGAATTCGAACAAATCCAAGGTCTAAAAATGACAACCGAAAACTATGAAACTTTTCTAAAGGATAAAAACATAATTGAGAAATTTAAACTATACTGCAAAGTTGTAGCAAATAAAGCAATAGGAAGAAACAGCAATCAAAATAAGTAAAAGGTATGAAATATGGTATATCACACATTTATCATAAGAATAAATCAGTGTAATATCCAAAAAAAACATATAGAGTAATAATAAAAGTAAAATAAAAGTTAGTTACAATAAAATACATAAATATAATAAGCCACTTAATGCCACACAAAGGCGAAGCTGTAGATGCATATAATATAAACAAATTAATACAAAAGATGCAAAACGTCTTCGACCACAATATCGAAGGATTATTGTATAAAAAAAAAAAAAAAAAAAAAAAAAAAAAAAAAAAAAAAAAAAAAAAAACCTAACCTAACCTAACCTTTTTTTTTTTTTTTTTTTAACGCAGGAAAATCCTCATGGATACCCTACCCCAGCGGGGGCCGAGGTCGGGTTATGCCGGACTCTTACCGACTAAAAACCTGCGGCTTCCGTCTGGACGCACGGAGTCGGGTCACGAGGAGCTTGCGCATTCGTTCGCGGCCCGACAGCGTTGGCCGGCGCTCTGTGCAGCGCCGGCGACGTCCCGAGAGGGAGGGGTCCCTCTCTAGTCGTCCCTCATGAGATGGTGCGCAGGAAGCGCACGCGCCATCTCGAGCCCTGGACCGGAAGCGGATTCCCCCGAACCCGCCACCGAAGGCTCATGGGACTGCGGGAGAGGGAGGCTTTCGGCAACGAAAGCCGCCCTCCGGCGTCCCGTGCGACGGCGACGAAGCGGAAGGGAGGATGCATCATCTTCCCTCGCCTAACCTTTTTTTTTTTTTTTAACGCAGGAAAATCCTCATGGATACCCTACCCCAGCGGGGGCCGAGGTCGGGTTATGCCGGACTCTTACCGACTAAAAACCTGCGGCTTCCGTCTGGACGCACGGAGTCGGGTCACGAGGAGCTTGCGCATTCGTTCGCGGCCCGACAGCGTTGGCCGGCGCTCTGTGCAGCGCCGGCGACGTCCCGAGAGGGAGGGGTCCCTCTCTAGTCGTCCCTCATGAGATGGTGCGCAGGAAGCGCACGCGCCATCTCGAGCCCTGGACCGGAAGCGGATTCCCCCGAACCCGCCACCGAAGGCTCATGGGACTGCGGGAGAGGGAGGCTTTCGGCAACGAAAGCCGCCCTCCGGCGTCCCGTGCGACGGCGACGAAGCGGAAGGGAGGATGCATCATCTTCCCTCGCCCTCTCCGCCGCCTCCTTCGCGAGCATTACGGCCTCGCAGAAGGATCGCACCGCCTGCCACGATCTCTCACTCTCGACCATAGCGCGAACCACGGTCGGGAGCGAGATGTCGGCACCCAATACAGAGCCGAGCGCGCTGCGCTCCGCATCCCACGCCGGGCACACCTCCAGCGTGTGCTGGGCCGTCTCGTCGAGGCAATCGTCGCAGTGGTGGCACCTGGCAGTCGGTTCCCGACCGATCCGAAACAGGTAACTCCCGAAACAACCATGTCCCGAGAGCACCTGCGTCAGACGGTAGGTCAGGAAACCGTGTCGCCTACCCAACCACTGCTGGAAGACCGGACGAATTGCCTCGATAGTCCAAAGTCCGGCGCTCGAAAGCGCCAGCCTGGACTCCCACGCTTCGGTAGCCCGTTGGCGCAGCTCAGCTCTGTGCCCCTCCTGTTCCTGCAGTGCAGGCGGGTGACCCCTGGCCCGGAGCGCCTCCACGCGCCACTCGTAGAGCGACGCGAGGGCTCTCGCTTCCAGGTCCCAGGGAATAGTACCCGCCAGCACGCAAGATGCCTCACCCGAGATCGTGCGATAACCCCGTACCACCCTGATCGCCATCACCCGCTGGACTCGCGTCAAGCGGGCGATATTGCTGCGACTCAGGGCGCTGCCGGCCCACACAGGGGCACCATACAGGGCCATCGACCTCACGATTCCCGCGTAGAGACGCCGACACGACGTCTCAGGTCCGCCGAGATTCGGCAGCAGCCTTCCCAGGGCCGCAGCCGCCCTCAGCAGCCGAGGCTCAAGGCACTCGAAGTGGGGGCCGAAGTTCCACCGGCTATCCAGGACGAGTCCCAGATAGCGCATCGACGGCCTCACGTCGATGCGGACTCCGGATACGACGATATGGGCACCCCGGGGCGGCGCGTTCCGCGGGCCATGGAAAACCACGGCCTCGGACTTTTCGAGCGCCACCCGCAAACCCAATCGCCGTATGCGGCCCACTACGAATGCCGCGCCGGCGGTGGCGCGCAAGGAAGCATCCCTGTGGCTTTTGCCTCGGGCAGTGACCAAGGTGTCATCCGCGTAACAGACTACGCCGACACCCGGCACTGTGGCTCCTCGCAGCACCCAGTCGTAGCCGATGTTCCAGAGGAGTGGGCCTAGTACCGACCCCTGAGGAACGCCGCACGACATCTCCCGCCGACACCACCGGTCTCGACCGGGGTATTCCACCGCACGCCCAGACAGGTAGTCCCCGACGACCCGGCGCAGGTACGGAGGAACTCCGTGGAATCGGAGCCCCTCCCTGATGCAGCTCCAGGGGAGGGAGTTAAATGCGTTGGCGATGTCCAGAGACACCGCCAACACGACCTCACCCCGGGCGATCGCGTCCTGCGCCAAGGACTTAACCCGCTGAATCGCGTCTACGGCAGACCTACCCCTGCGGAATCCAAACTGGCAGTCTGCCAGATCCGGTCCGACATCCTCTAGGTGCTCGACGATCCGGGCGGCCACAACTCTCTCAAAGAGTTTGGCGTCCTCGTCGAGCATCACTATCGGGCGGTACGCAGATGGGGATTCCGCCGGACGCCCTTCCTTTCTGAGGAGAACGAGACGACCTGTCTTCCACCGCTGTGGAACCTGGCCTAGGGCCAGACAGGCGTCGAAAAGTCTCCTCAGACGAGGCTCGAGGGCATCCATGGCCAAGACCAACACCCGGCCGGGTACGCCGTCAGGACCGGGGGCGGTGTTTTTGGCTCGCAGCCGCAACACCGCAGCTCCCAGCTCTCCCGGGGTCACTGACGGCGCCACATCCGGGCCGGGCTCCGCGGCAACCGAAGGCATCATGGGGGGACTGGGATGGTCCCCCGTCCGCGGAAACAGGGCCGCAACGACTCTGTCCAGGATTTGCGGCTGGAGACTTCGCGTGAGTGGGGGCGCCCAGGGGCGAAGTTTGCACATCGCCAACCTGTACGGCCTCCCCCACGGGTCGCGGTTCAACGTCCCCAGCAACTCCTCCCTCGCAAGAGCCTTAGCCCTGCCGATCGCTGCCTTCAGCTGCCGCCGGGACTCCTTGAAGGAAGCATGCAGGAGTGCAATCACATCCTCCTCCCGCATCCGCCGCCGCCTGTAATTGGTGTACTGGCGTCGTGCGACCACACAAGCTGCACGCAAATTCGTGAGCTCGGCGGACCACCAGTACACCTGGGGCTTCGGGGGACGACGCCTGGCTCGGGGCATTGACGCGTCGCAAACCTGCGACAACGCGCCCCGCAACCATTCCGCCTCGTCCTCCACCACCACGGGGCCCACAGGCGCGGACACCCACGATTGCACAATTGCAGCTTCCTTCGCGAGGTCCCTGTCGAGGTGCCTCAACTGCCACCTCGGGCCGTCGTCAACCGGGGGCCGGAAGGGACCGGCTGGATCTGACGGGGATACGGCTGCGAGATCGAACCGAATGTATCGGTGATCACACAACACCGCCGTATCCACCACTCCCCAGTCCCGAACACGGCGCGCCAGGGCGGGACTCGCGAACGTGATGTCCACGATCGACTCGCCCTGGGGTCGCACGCACGTGCTCATCGATCCCCGGTTGAGAAGGGCCAACCCTTGTCCGAGGGCAAACTCCTCCAGTGCCTCGCCAAATACATCCGTTCTGACGGAACCCCATGCCGTATTCCAGGCATTGAAGTCGCCAGCGAGGAGCACTTGGCGAGGGTGGCATTGGCCGATTAAGGCGCCCACCCGTCCGAGATAAATCTCGAACTCGGCGAGTGTGCGGTTCGGGGAAAAGTAGCCACCGACGACTACAAAATCCTCAAACCACACAGCGACGTATCCCGGACCCTTCGCTACCTTTTCGAAGGGTGGGGAGTTCGCCGCGCCCCATCGGACGATCGCGACGGAGCCGTCATTGTCCCGCACCCAGTTCTCACCTGGGGGGACGAAATACGGCTCGCAGATCACTGCCACGTCTATCGACCACTCCGCGAAGCTCTGGAACAAGAGGTCCTGAGCTCGGGCGGAGTGCTCGATATTCGCCTGGAGGAATCGGAGCTTGTGGTCCATAACTAGGATTCCATGGCCACAAGTCCGTCCCCGGACACTCCAGCTGAGCTGCCGCTGGCCGACTGCGTTGAGGATGCAGTCGGTGGTGGTAGCCGCCTTTTAGGCCGAGGGGCATGGCACGATTTGCCCCCCAGCCTGTGATCGGCCGGCTTCTTGGCAGCCGCGCACACAGTGCAGTGTGCAGCGGCGGCGTTGCAGTCGCGGGCGACGTGGCCCGGCTTTCCGCAGCGGTAACAATTACTGCTGCGGTCAACCGGACTGCTGCACTGCTCCCGGACGTGCCCGAGTTGCAGGCACCGGAAGCAGCGCAGAGGTCTCGCTTCGAGGAGCGAGACCTTCGCCGACACCCAGCCGACAAGCAACCGCCTGCCATCAGCCACCTTATTGGCGGCAGCCACCGGGCAGCTCAGCCAGAGCGTGCCCAGACCCGAGTTGTCTCGGCGGATTTCGCCAGTCTTGACGGATGCAATTGTGCATCCGCCATTCTTGGCTACAACCGCCGCGACATCTGCAGCGGAGACTGCATCGTCCAACCCGGACACTCGCAGCTCCGCGCATTTGGTGGGCCTGGACACCACCACGTCCTCCCCAAGGGCGGCTCGCAGCTTGTCCGCCAACGCGTCCGCCTTGTCGGTGCTAGTAGCACCGGGCACCTCCAGGACCCTAGCCCCGGTGGCGGACACCCTGAACTTGACGGACTCTATTCCGAGGCTTTGAAGATCGACCTTCTTCTTGGCCTCGGATAGAGCTGCGGCGTAAGTGACGCCCTTCTTCACTGCCTCTGGCTGCAGTTTCAGGACCACAGCCAGAGTTCGGGGAGCACGTGGTTTGCGCGCCCGCCTCCGTCCCTTCTTCTGCGGAGCCTGCTGGGAGTCAGGCACCGCAGATTGGCCCCTCCATGGTTGCGGCGGCAGGGCAGCACTATTTGGTGCCGCCTTTGTACGCCGTCTCGCCACCACATTCCACCCCTCGTCCATGGACGCAGGAGCCGGTGGCAGTGGCCGGGGCTCCCGTTGGGGTGGGGCTGGGGCAGGTTGTTTGGCTTTGGCCTTTCCCTTCTTTCCCTTTTGGGACTTCGGGGATGGTCCGGGGCCAGACCTGCCCTGGGACGTCGGCACCGCTGGAGCCACAGGCTTAGGCTGGGAAGCAGCCTTTGCCTTATCTGCAGCCAGCGGCGGACGGAGGCGGGGTTCGGGCGGCAGCCTCTGCTGCAGCGCCTCGAACCGCGCGTTGACCATCTTGCCCACGCTGAGCATGATGGTCCGCTCCAACGTCTGCACCATATCGGAGGATGGGGTCGTGGTTGGGCACGACCCCCCGAAACTGACAGGTGGCAGCTCCTCTGCCACCCTGTCCGGAGCTCGCCGCATCTCGGCACGTACTTCGGCCAGTTCGCGGCGAAGCTCCGCCAACTCCACTCGCAGCTGGGCGTTGTCCGCTTTGAAGCGGTCGTTGGCCAGCCGCAGACGTGTCAGCTCCTCCGACGCAGTGCGTTTCTGGAGCTCTCCAAGCACCTCAGCAATTGAGGAGGCAGCATCTCGCAGGGCCTTGACGTAGGTACCTTTAAGGTTTTTAGAGGTACCTGCCACCTGCGAGATTACCGCCACCGAACTGCGGACCCGCTCCTCGAGTTCCGCAGCTGGGACCTCCTCAGCTGAAGCACCAAGGTTCACCGGCGAGCTAGGCTTAGCTCGAGCCGCGCGAACCTTTTGTGCTGCCTCCTCCACCTCTTGCTCGGCGCGGAGCTCCAACTCCGCGCGCTGAGCTGCCACCAGCTCCGCCTTGGCTTTGGCGAGGCCGACATACTGCCCGGTAGTGGGCGGTCGACCTCTGCCACGGCGGGCCGTGGACACCTTCGGAGCCTTAACAGGTTCCGACGCGGAACCACTGTCCTCATCGGAAGTGGTCCCCCTCGCGGAACGGCTGCGCTTGCGCCGCCAGAACCGCCCGGCCCTTTCGGACCCTTCGTCCAAGCTCATCCCCGAGCCGGAGCTGAGCTCCTCGGGGGGAGCATTCTGCCCCCTCGAACCTAATTTGCGACCGGGTTCGCGGTCGGATACTCCGCCCGTCGCGGGCCTAACATCTTCTCCGCCCGTCTCAGGCACAACGTCTGGGTTTGGGATAAGTTTCTCCATACAGTTCCCACGAGTATGGGGGATATAAAAAGTCCACCAAGGGAGTGCCCCCTGTCCCCTGGTAACTCTAATACTGTGCGGGGTCGAGTGGTCCCGCACAGGTGGCCGCTCGCGGGCAGACTTATCCCAGTCTGCCACCTCAACGAGGCAGCCGAACGCCGTCGCAAGGCCCATGAAGGGCGCCCCAACGTTCGGCCTTTGGGGATTTTTTAAAGAGGTTTACTCCTCGCGGACCGGGCGATTAAGCCAAGTCCACCGTTCCGTCAAAGCCGCGAGACATGATCCACGACACTTTGACGGTTTACGGGTTCGGTGACGGTGACAATCAAATGTCAACGTGACGGCAGGGTAAGTGCACGCCACGCCCGTCACCCTTGACCCGGGCAAATACCCCGACAGTCAACCCCTCCCTGGCCCGAGCAAATACTCCGACAGCCAGAACAACGAAGTACAACTGCCGCCCGATACGGAACAGACGCAGTGTACTGACGAGGTGCCACTGCCGCCCAATATGGGACAGACGCAAGGCACCTCAACCACCAGAGAGCACCCTGCCGCCCAATATGGGTCAGACACAGGGTGCCGACGAGGCGCAACTGCCGCCCGATACGGGACAGACGCAGCGCACCCAACCACCAAAAGGTACCCCGCCGCCCATTATGGGTCAGACGCAGGGCACCGACGAAGCACGACTGCCATCCCATTGGGGACAGACAAGTCGCACCCCAACCACCGAAGGATACCCTGCCGCCCACTATGGGTCAGACACAGGGCATCGACGAAGCAGACTGCCGCCCGATACGGGACAGACGCAGCCCACCCCAACCAACAAAGGGCACCCTGCCGCCCACTATGGGTCAGACACAGGGCACCGACGAAGCACGACTGCCGCCCGATACGGGACAGACGCAGCGCGCCCCAACCAGAGGAATGTTTTGGCTTCGCCCGTTGCTGGATTGCAACGGGTTACTGAGCCCCCCCGCCACGGCAAGGCACATTCCAATTCGGGGGGGTCCCTCGCCTAACCTAACCTTTTTTTTTTTTTTTTTTTTTTTTTTTTTTTTTTTTTTTTTTTTTTTTTTTTTTACGAGGGGAAATCCTTCATGGATACCCAGGCACGCGGGGACGTGGCGGGGTTATGCCAGACTCCTACTGGCTAAAACCCCTCGATGTCCCGACCTTGCCCGTGATGCGGCACATGGGTACGCTTTTGCATTCTTCCACGTGCCGCGGGCGTTCTCTGCGCAATGCAGAGCCTCCAAGAGAAACAGGGTGTACCTGCGCTCCTTGGTTCACGTGGTCTTCCGGAACATTTGGAAGACCACGTTCCTACGTGACATCGAGTGACGGAAGAGTCCCCGCTTCCGCCACCCGAGGTTTGTCGTCGCCAGGGTTACGACATTTGGGCGTAAGCCCTCCGTCGGCGCCCAAGCCGTCTACGGCGGATCGGAGCCGAGAGGGGGTCATCCTCGCGAATCCTTTCCGCGGCCTCCTTTTGGAGCATTACTGCTTCACAAAAGGAGACCATCGCCTCCCATGACCTCTCGTCACCGACCATGGCCTTGACCACGGCCGGCAAGGAAAGGTCTCCTCCAACAACGGCGACCAGAGCCGCCCGCTCCTGCGCCCACGCCGGACATGCCCCGAGCGTGTGTTCGGCAGTGTCATCTCTGTCACCACAGTGATGACACATCGCCAGGGGCTCCCTACCAACTATGTGGCACAAATATCGGCCGAAGCTGCCGTGCCCCGACAGAATCTGCACCAGCCGGTATGTGAGCGAGCCGTGACGTCTGTTCACCCACTGCTTTAGCACCGGGCGAACAGCACTCACAGTCCAGACACCCGCGGACGGCTCTGCAAGCCGTTCCTCCCAAACACGCAGCCGCCTTTCTTGGGCCCGCCGCATCCATCTCGACCTGCCCTCGGTCTCCCGCTCCCTCCGTTGGAAGTACGCCTCCGCTAGGATCTCTGCGTCGAGATCCCAGGGGGGCGTTCCTGCAAGTGCGCACGCCGCCTCATGTGATACTGTGCGGTAGCCACGTATGGCCCTGATGGCCATGACCCGCTGCGCTGCAAACAGCTTGGCCTTATTCGGGCGAGTCAGAGACCCGAACCACACAGGTGCCCCATACATCGCCATGGACCTCACTATGCCAGCGTACAAACGCCGACAGGTCCTACTTGGTCCACCCACATTCGGGAGAAGCCTGCCCAGGGCCGAAGCGGCCCCGTTGAGCTTCGGAGCCAGTCGGTTAAAATGCTCCCGGAAGCTCCACCGTGGATCGAGGTGAAGTCCAAGATACTTCATCTGGGACTTCACTCCGATCCGCATTCCTCCTATCGTAACGTTGGCACCTTCAGGAGGCCCCCGCCGAGGCCCGTGGAAGTACAGAGCCTCGGTTTTTGCGAAGGCCACCTTTAGGCCCAACGCTTCGATCCGTCCGACGATCATTTGCGTGCCAACTGCTGCAAGCCTGGACGCCTCCTCGTATTCCCTCCCCCGGGCCGTGACCAGCGTGTCGTCTGCATAACACACGACGTTCACTCCCGGGGGTAGCTCTCCTCTAAGAGCCCAGTCAAATCCTATGTTCCACAAGAGTGGCCCTAAGACCGACCCCTGCGGAACCCCACACTGGACCGATCGGCGATCGACGCTGCCATTTCTCCCTACATACATCACCACTCTGCCCCGGAGATAGTCAGAGACTAGCCTCCGCAGGTAGAGTGGTACGCGATGGTACTTAAGTGCCTCCTCGATACAGGCAAAGGGCAGCGAATTGAAAGCGTTGGAGATATCCAACGAGACTGCCATCAAACCGCTGCCCCTGGCCACCGCCTCATCCGACAAACCTTTCAAGCACAGTATAGCGTCGATCGTCGATCGCCTCTCCCTAAATCCATATTGGCAGTCCGCCAGATTCGGACCCACCTCTCGGAGATGCTCGACGACACGGGAGGCGATGACGCGCTCGAAGAGCTTTCCCGTGTCGTCCAGCAGCACAATCGGGCGGAAGGCAGAAGGAGACTCTGACGGACGCCCTTCCTTCCTGAGGAGCACGAGCCTGCCCTCTTTCCAGCAAGCCGGAAACCGACATGACGCAAGGCATGCGTCGAAAAGCCCGGTAATGTGGGCCCTCAACTCACCCAACGCCCTTGTCAACACCCGGCCCGGAACTCCATCCGGCCCGGGAGCGGTGTTCTTTGCCCGAAGCCTTCTCACAGCAATTACAAGCTCAGGCTGCGTGATGGGGGGAACCTCACCAACCTGGTCGGTTTCCTCGACGGGTTCCTCCGTCATCGTCGGTGGGACGAGAGCCGGCCCGTCCGGGAAGAGGGCCGACATCACTTCCCCCATCAGTTGGGGATGCATGGACACCGTGACTGGAGGGGCCTGAGTGCGCAGTTTATTTCGCGCCGCTCGGTACGGGCGACCCCATGGGTCTCGATCAAGCCCCTCCAGCATCTCCCTCCGTTTGGATTCTTTGGACCTGCTTATGGCCAGTTGAAGATCTTTTTTGGCCTCAATATGTGCTTGATGAAGCAGGTCCTCGAACTCCTCGTTCCGGTTAGGCCTCCTTCGGTGTCTGGTGAACTGACGACGAGCCGCGTTGCTGCGGGTCCGGAGAGCTGCTATTTCGTCAGTCCACCAGTATACTTGCCTCCTCGGAGCAAAACTCTTGGATCGGGGCATGGACGCGTCGCAGATATGCGTAAGCGCCCCCCGAAATTTAAGCGCCCCCTCATCCACCTCATCCAGCCCAAACGGCCGCATGGCCCAGGACTGGACAATTGCCGCCTCAGCCAACAGCTCATCGTCAAGGCGGGATAGAGCCCACCTCGGGAAGGCCGCATTCCGACCCTCCGCCCTTCGTCGAGTGAAGTCGATACTGGACAAGGAGGAGACCGCAAACCCTATGTATTGGTGGTCTGATAAGGTCTCCTCATTATCCAGGACCCGCCAGTTCAGCACGCGCGTAGCGAGAACGGGGCTAGCAAACGTTAAGTCTACTATTGACCCTCCCCGTCGTCGCACGCACGTGTTGACAGAGCCTTGGTTCAGCAGCACAAGGCCGCACGCTGACGCCCACACGTCTACCGCCTCTCCACGATCGTCGGTCTCCGGGGACCCCCAACTCGTGCTGTGGGCGTTGAAGTCGCCGAGGACAATGACCGGCATAGGTGCCGCTCGTCTCACCACCGCCCCAACCCGGTCGAGGAACAACTCGTACTCGACGAGTGGTCTGTTCGGAGAAAAATAGACCCCGACGACCAGGAAGTCACTCCAAACCGCTGCCACTATGCCAGGCTCTCGCTCCCTGATGGAGAGGGGCAAGGAGTCCGGGCCGGAAGCGGCAATAATCACCACGGAGCCATCCGTGGCCCCCACCCAGTTTGGCTGGGAGGAGACGTAGTATGGCTCCGATATTACCGCCACATCAACCGACCACTGTAGCACGGATTGCAGGAACAGGTCCTGCGAACCGGCACAGTGGTTTAGATTTGCCTGGAGGAAGCGATGTTGGCACGCCATTAATGACCGGTCAACATCGCCTCCGTAGGCGGCTCCCTGGACTGTAGAGGGACGGCTGGGGTCATTCTAGGCCACCCTGTACCCTTCTTGGGGCGTGCGCATTTGCGACCCCCTGGCGCGTGATTCGCCATCCTCCCTGCTGCCTTGCACATCGGGCAGTTCAGCTCGTTGCTGCATTCAGCCACCCTGTGGCCTGCTTCGCCACATCGGAAGCAGTTCTGGCTGCGGTCCACTTTGGACT
The DNA here is from genome assembly GCA_923062675.1 of Marasmarcha lunaedactyla. Classification (NCBI taxonomy): domain Eukaryota; kingdom Metazoa; phylum Arthropoda; class Insecta; order Lepidoptera; family Pterophoridae; genus Marasmarcha; species Marasmarcha lunaedactyla. Next base: position 29,202,448 of record OV281348.1, on the reverse strand, counting down.
GGCATTGGACCCCCGTATGGCCAATCTCGAAGCACTTGAAGCACTTCATGGGACGGGGATCCAGTGTTCGCACCCGCGCAGCACTCCACCCGACAAGAAGGCGCCCTTTAGCGGCAATTGCTTTGGCCGCTTCGATCGGGCACTGGATCACAGCACTGCCAGCGCCGAACATTCCAGACCGGATCGGCCCAACTCTCACCTGGTCGACTGGGCATTTCCCATCCCGGGATATGGCAGCTGCCAGGTCCACGCCAGACACCGAGTCGTCCAGCCCGGAAACGCAAAGATCGATGCATTTCACGGGCCGGGTGATCCGGACGGTCTCCGGGAGGATCTCCCTTAGCTTGACAGCCAAGGAGTCCGCTTTGCTGCCGCTCTCCTTGCCGGGGATTTCCAGGACTCGAGCCCCCGTAGCGGCCGAACGGATGTGGAGTCCATCGTCGATCTGCAGGGAGGTCAGATCGATGCCTCCCCTGGCCTCCTTGAGGACCCTCTCATAAGTGAGGCCCGTCTCAGCAGCCTCGGGCAACAGGGTGATTACCACCGCTGCTGTCCTCGGCCTTGCGTTGCCCCTAGCTGGCTTTCTACTCGCCTTTTTCTTTGGGGCCGGTGCCGGAGCGGCGCGTGGTCCCGGGGCATTCGCTGTCTTTTTCTTCTTGCCCTTGCGCACCACTGTAGTCCAGCTATCAGGTTGGGCCGTGGAGGTGCTCGGGCGGGCCACCGGTTCAAGATCCGGTACCCGGGTAGGTGCCATCCCCCTTTTCTGGCTCTTCGGCGCCGACTGTGCAGGAGGCACCAAAGAAGTCATCTCCATCCGGGCATCCGCCTTCAGAGGCGGGCGCAGCCTTTTTTCCGGGAGGAGCCGGCCACTGATGCTCTCCAGCATGGAGCGCATCATTGCGCCACACTCCAGGACGATACCTGCCCTGAGCTCCTCTTCAGGTGGAGCAGTTCTCGCAGGCCGAGTCTCCTCCCTAGTCTGGCACGCCGGCCGAGGCACCACCAGGGCCGAGGTGCGGCCCGTCTCCATCTCCACGCGCCATGTCGCCATTTCAGCGCGGAGGTTTTCGACCTGCGCGCTGAGGCGAGCGTTCTCCTCCCTCACGGCCTCCATGCGCTCTGCGTGCTCCGCAGTGAGGCGGGCGTTTTCAGCCCGGAGAGCTGCCACCTCTTCGGAATGATTCCTCTCGTAAATGGAGGCCATTTCTTCCCGGATCTGCGCCGCGGCCCTCTTAAGGGCATTTACAAAAGTGCCCTTAAGGTTTCCGGACTTAGCCGCCACCTCCAGAATCAAGTCCAGGCTCGCTTGGACTCGACCCTTCACTGTGTCCGCCGACGCACCCAGCGTCTTGGTGGACTCTGCGATCGCCAAGTTGGTCACCAACTCGAGCTCCTTTTTTTGGGCCTCAATTAGGGTTCGTTTGGCCTGAGCAAGACCAACATACTCTCCAGTGGTAGGAGGCCTACCACGTCCCCTCTTGCCCGCCGGCTTGCCACTACTTTTAGCAGCTAATCCTCCAACCGTGTCTTTACCGCTGCTAGAACTATTTGTCCTAGCTTGGCGCAATCGTTTCTTGCCCGCCGCCAAAATTTGGCAGGACACACTCCCCTCAGTGTCAGACGAGTTGGTGGACATCTCCTCCACCTCGCTTCCACTCCTCACTTCATCAAATCGCGTGCAATCATGATCTGATTTCCTCGCCGTTTCATTGACAGTTTCAGAGAGCACCGATGCCCTCGAAACTGCTCTTGCTCCTCCGGAGCTACTGCTCCCAGACCGACTCCTCGTAGCCGAATCCCCCCTCCGCACTTCCTTCCTCTGCCTAAGGGCACGGAAGCCACCTTCATCTTTAACTCCACCCTTCGCGGGCCTAACGTCTGTGGTTTTGGTTTTAGTATTTTTTCCCATATTGTTCCCACGAGTACCGTGTTTTTGATATTCACAAACATGGCAGTGACACGAATGCCAAGGTGAATCCTACATACACCTGGGGGGCGGAAGGTACCCAGGGTTGGCGCTTGCAGGTAGCTGTGCCTCAGCTACCACCCCAGAGGGCGGCCGTTACCACGTCTCCCAATAACGGCCCTTTAGGGATTTTTTAAAGAGGTTTACTCCTCGCGGTCCAGGCGGTTAAGCCAAGACCCCCGTTCCGTCGAAGCCGCGAGACATGATCCACGACACTCCAACGGACTACGGTTTTGGTGATGGTGGCAATTGAATGCCAGCGCAGTGGCAGTGTGAGTGCACGCCGCGCCCAACACCCTTGACCCGGACAAAAGCCCCAGCAGTCAACACCTCCATGGTCCGGACAAAAGCCCACGCCGACCAAAACTCCCAAAATCAACGCAGAACAAACAAATGCCCCGCGTTCCACCGATGAATTGACTAAGCAGACTGCCGCCCGATACGGGACAGACGCAGCCCGCCCCAACCACCAAAGGGTGCCCTGCCGCCCACTATGGGTCAGACGCAGGGTACCGACGAAGCAGACTGCCGCCCGATACGGGACAGACGCAGCCCGCCCCAACCACCAAAGGGCACCCTGCCGCCCACTATGGGTCAGACACAGGGCACCGACGAGGCAGGACTGCCGCCCGATACGGGACAGACGCAGCCCACCCCAACCTTACCCCCCCTCCCCAGTGTTTGGTCCGCGGGGGCCCTTTCAAATTGAAAAAGCCCCTACCACTCTGGACCACTCTTCATGAAGAAGAGTGAGAAGAGTGGCCTCCTATCCGCCACCCGGAGACGCGCCGCGTAGGGGTATCACCTCCCCTCCCACTTGGACAACCAAGCAGGTCCGCGGCGCCTAACCTAACCTAACCTAACCTAACCTAACCTAACCTAACCTAACCTAACCTAACCTAACCTAACCTTTTTTTTTTTTTTTTTTTTTTTTTTTTTTTTTTTTTTTTTTTTTTTTTTTTTTTTGACCAGGGGAAATCCTCATGGATACCAGGCCGTCCGGGGAAGCGACCAGGTTATGCCGGACTCTTACCGGCTAAAACCCCTGGGTTTTCCTTCGAGCACCAAATTGACGGAACGCGGGTTTCCTCTCGGAACCGTCCGCGAACACGCCGATGCCGCCGCAAGCGCAGCTCCTCCATCATCTGCGGCATGCCAGGAAAACGTGGCACGCCGCAGCTTCGTCCAGCGAAGCCCCTTGGCAGAAGACAACGGAAAGCTCCCCGTTTCCGCCGCCTAGAGGTTTCACTCAGGCCAGGTTGGCGAATGCCCTCCTTCTCCGACCGGCCCTCCTCCTGCGGATAGGATCCGAGAGAGGATCATCCTCTCTTGCCCTCTCCGAGGCCTCTTTCTGGGACATTACTTCCTCACAGAAAGAGACCACAGCCTCCCACGACCTCTCATTACCAACCATGGCCCTTGCCACGGCTGGCAAGGAGAGGTCACTCCCTACAACCGCCACGAGCGTCGCCCGTTCGCGGGCCCACGCCTGGCACTCCTCCAACGTGTGCTGGGCTGTGTCTTCGCAGCCGCTAGAGCAGTGAAGACACACCGCCACCGGCTCCCTCCGTGCTACGTGGCACAAGTATCTGCCGAAACTACCATGTCCCGACAGTACCTGCACCAACCTGTACGTGAGCGCCCCATGCCTTCTGTTTACCCACTCCTTTAGGACTGGGCGAACAGCTTCAATAGTGCGCAGGCCCGCGCCGGGCTCCTCGAGCCTATCCCTCCATCTTCGTAGCAGGGTCCGTTGGGCGGCCCTCCTCCAACGCTCAACCAGTTCGGAGCCTGGCTCCCCTCCTTGTGCGCGCGCCTCCGCGCGCCGCTCGTACACCTTCGCCATAACCTCGGCATCGAGGTCCCAGGGTGGCATACCCGCGAGCACGCAAGCAGCTCCATGGGACACCGTTCGGTATCCACGGATTGCTCTGACCGCGAGAACGCGCTGCGTTGACTGCAGAACTGTTCTATTGTGGCGAGTCAGAGCGCCGACCCATATTGGTGCCCCATAGAGCGCCATCGATCTGACCGCGCCGGCATAGAGCCGACGACAGGCCAGATCGGGTCCACCGACATTCAGCAAGAGCCTTCCAAGAGCAGATGCGGTCCCGATCAGCCTTGGTGCTAACCGCCGAAAGTGCTCCCGGAAGTCCCATCTGCCGTCGAGTAAAAGTCCCAGATATTTCATCTGGGGCTTCAACCCGATCCTCACTCCATTGATGGAGATGTTGGCACCTGCAGGAGGCCCCCGCCGAGGACCATGAAAACACAGAACATCGGTTTTGTCGAGGGCAACCCTAAGGCCCAACATCTCAATGCGCCCAACGACCTGCCGCACTCCCTCTTCAGCGAGGGATGCGGCCTCCGCCAAACTCCGCCCTCGAGCCGTGACCAGAGTGTCGTCCGCATAGCAGACGACACCGAGGCCAGGGCGAAGGTCACCCCGCAGAGCCCAGTCGTATCCGATGTTCCACAGAAGAGGACCCAGAACGGATCCCTGTGGAACACCGCAACGAATGCCGCGGCGATGGACTCTGCCGTCCTGTCCCTTGTACAGGACCACCCTGTTTCGCAGGTAGTCCGCGACCGTCCTCTGTAGGTAAAGAGGCACGCGGTGATACCGCAGTGCCTCCTCAATACAGCAGAAGGGCAGCGTGTTGAAGGCGTTGGCGATATCTAGCGACACCGCCAGCAACACGCCGCCCGACGCCACCGTCTCGTCCGAGAGACCCCTCAGACGAGCAACCGCGTCGATCGTCGAGCGGCCAAATCGGAAGCCGAACTGGCTGTCCGACAGGTCGGGGCCTACGCTGCGCAAGTGCTGGATGATGCGGGCCGCCACGAGGTTCTCGTAAAACTTTCCCGAATCATCCAGCAGCACGATGGGACGAAATGAGGATGGAGTATCCCCTGGGCGCCCCTCTTTCTTCAGGAGAACCAATCTTCCTTCCTTCCAACAGGTCGGAAATCGACCCGACGCTAGGCATCTGTCGAGGAGCCTGGTGAAGTGGGCCCCCAACTCGCCCAGCGCCACCGCCAAGACCCGACCCGGAACACCGTCTGGTCCCGGCGCGGTGCGTTTAGCCCTCAGCTTGCGCAGAGCCAAACGCAGCTCTGCCAACTCCAGAGGAGGTGGAGGAGGAGCTTCAACCTCCTGTGCAGCCTCATCCCTCGAGGAAGGGTCCGCCATTGTCGGAGGAGCGATATCGGGTGCGTCCGGGAACAACGCCGTCACCACACTCTCCAACAGCTGAGGCTGCATGGTCTCCGTGATTGGGACCGTTCGTGGGCGAAGTTTGTTGCGCACCGCGCGATACGGACGGCCCCATGGATCCCTGTTGAGCTCCTCCAACATCTCCTGCCGAGCACTGGCCTTTGCCTGCGCAATCGCCATCTGCAGGCTCTTCTTGGCCTCCTTGTAGAGGTCGTGCAGAAGCTGCCCCGTCTCCTCGCTCTGGAACCGCCGCCTCCGGTATCTGGTGTAGCGACGCCTCGTTGCGCAACACTCGTCGCGCAACTCGGCGATCCGTTGCGACCACCAGTATACCGCCCGCCTTGGAGGTGCGCGCTTAGCCCGGGGCATGGCCGCGTCACAGATTTGCGTCATGACCCCCCGGAGCCTAAGCGCCTCCTCGTCAACCTCCGCTGGCTCTGCCGACTGCAGGTTCCAGGACCAGACGACGGAGGCCTCCCTCAGCACGTCCTCGTCGAGCCGCGTCAGGGACCAGCGAGGGAAGATTCTTTCCCCAGCTCCCTCTCTCCGAAACGGCGTCTCGGTTGTGGACGAGGTGAAGAGGTCGAATCGGATATACCGATGGTTAGACAAGTTCTCCACCTCGGCCAGAACACGCCACCCTTGCACCCGCCGGGCTACAGCTGGGCTGGCGAACGACAGGTCTATTATCGACCCGATCGTCGCCCCACCCCGCTGCACTTCAAAGGTGTTGGTGCTGCCTCTGTTCAGCAGCACCAGGCCACACGTGGCGGCCCAGTCCTCCACAGCCAAACCTCGATCATCGGTCGCAGGGGACCCCCACGACACGCTCTTGGCGTTAAAATCCCCGAGCACGATGACGCGCCCGGAGGACGCCCGCCGAACAGCAGCAGCAACCCTATCGAGAAAAGCCTCGAATTCTGCGAGGGACCTGTTCGGTGAGAAATAAATCCCCACCAAGGTCAGGTCCCTCCAAGACGCCGAGACGAGACCCTCCTCCCTCACCTGTACAGAGAGAGACGAGTGAGGAGAGTCTGCCGCCACTGCGATCGCCACGGTGCCCTGTGAGTCCCCGGCCCAGCACTGCGATGTTGGGACAAAGTAGGGCTCCGCGACGATCGCAACGTCTATGGACCACTGCAGCATGGATTGCACGAAGAGATCCTGTGCCGCGCTGCAGTGGTTCAAATTCCCTTGTAGGAAGCGATGAGAGGTAGCCATTGCTAACCGGTCGTCATCGCTTCCTGTGGCGGCGCCGAGGGAGTGGGGCGCTTACCTCGCCTGGGTGGCGAACATTTCCTTCCCCCCATAGAGTGTCCGGAGGGCTTGCCGCTCTCCAGACAGACAGGGCAGGAAGGATTTGCTGCGCAATCGGCCGCTTTGTGGCCTGGCAGTCCGCACCGGAAGCAGAGCTGGCTGCGATCGACGGCCGACTTGCATTGGGCCCCCGTGTGACCGATTTCGCAGCATCGGTAACACTTCAAGGGCCGCGCCTCCAGTGGTCGAACCCGGGCAGAGCTCCAGCCAACTAGAATTTTGCCCAGGTTGACCACGACCTTTGCAGCTGCGACCGGCACCTGCACCAACACACGGCCGCTGCCGTAAGGGCCGGAACGTATTTCTCCGGCCTTGATCTGCTCAGCGGGGCAGCCCCCCGCCTTGGCCAACGCCTCGGACACATCCTGGGGTGACACGGAGTCGTCTAGGTCGGATACCAGGACGTCAATCCGCTTCACCGGCCTCGCCACACGAACACTAGGTGGGAGGGCTCGTCGGAGCTCCTCGGCCAGGCGGTCGGCCTTCTCTCCGCTGTCCCTCCCGGGGACCTCCAACATTCGGGCACCAGTCTTCGTTAGCCTAAAGGCCAACCCGCTGATACCCAAATCCTCCAGTTTCACGGCCTGTCTGGCCTGCGTCAGCACCTTCTCAAAGGTGATACCTTGCTCGGCCGCCTCAGCCTCCAGCGTCAGGACGACTGCTGACGACGTTGGTGGCCGCAGAGCAGTCCACTTGGCTGCGCTCGTGCTCGCAGACCCCTTCTTCTTCGGTACCGACGCCGGAGCAGGGCGTGGCCCTGGGGCGTTGGTGGCCTTCTTCTTTAGGCCCTTGTGCACCACCTCGACCCAGTCATTTGGCTGGGCCACGGGTGCGCTTGGGCGTGAGTCGGGGACAGGGTCCAGCAGCCGAGTGGGCGCCTTCGCCTTCTTCCCCCTTGCCTTCTTCTTCGTTGCCGACGGTACAGAGGGCGCCGAAGAATTTGTCTCCGTTCGGGTTGGAGCATCTGCCTTTAGAGGCGGGCGCAGTCTCTGCTCCGGGAGGAGCCGGCCGCCGATGCTCTGCAACATGGAGCGCATCATGGCGACCAAGCAGGTCCGCGGAACCTAACCTAACCTAACCTAACCTAACCTAACCTAACCTAACCTAACCTAACCTAACCTAACCTAACCTAACCTAACCTAACCTAACCTAACCTAACCTAACCTTTTTTTTTTTTTTTATCGCAGGAAAATCCTCATGGATACCCTACCCCAGCGGGGGCCGAGGTCGGGTTATGCCGGACTCTTACCGACTAAAAACCTGCGGCTTCCGTCTGGACGCACGGAGTCGGGTCACGAGGAGCTTGCGCATTCGTTCGCGACCCGACAGCGTTGGCCGGCGCTCTGTGCAGCGCCGGCGACGTCCCGAGAGGGAGGGGTCCCTCTCTAGTCGTCCCTCATGAGATGGTGCGCAGGAAGCGCACGCGCCATCTCGAGCCCTGGACCGGAAGCGGATTCCCCCGAACCCGCCACCGAAGGCTCATGGGACTGCGGGAGAGGGAGGCTTTCGGCAACGAAAGCCGCCCTCCGGCGTCCCGTGCGACGGCGACGAAGCGGAAGGGAGGATGCATCATCTTCCCTCGCCCTCTCCGCCGCCTCCTTCGCGAGCATTACGGCCTCGCAGAAGGATCGCACCGCCTGCCACGATCTCTCACTCTCGACCATAGCGCGAACCACGGTCGGGAGCGAGATGTCGGCACCCAATACAGAGCCGAGCGCGCTGCGCTCCGCATCCCACGCCGGGCATACCTCCAGCGTGTGCTGGGCCGTCTCGTCGAGGCAATCGTCGCAGTGGTGGCACCTGGCAGTCGGTTCCCGACCGATCCGAAACAGGTAACTCCCGAAACAACCATGTCCCGAGAGCACCTGCGTCAGACGGTAGGTCAGGAAACCGTGTCGCCTACCCAACCACTGCTGGAAGACCGGACGAATTGCCTCAATAGTCCAGAGTCCGGCACTCGAAAGCGCCAGCCTGGACTCCCACGCTTCGGTAGCCCGTTGGCGCAGCTCAGCTCTGTGCCCCTCCTGTTCCTGCAGTGCAGGCGGGTGACCCCTGGCCCGGAGCGCCTCCACGCGCCACTCGTAGAGCGACGCGAGGGCTCTCGCTTCCAGGTCCCAGGGAATAGTACCCGCCAGCACGCAAGATGCCTCACCCGAGATCGTGCGATAACCCCGTACCACCCTGATCGCCATCACCCGCTGGACTCGCGTCAAGCGGGCGATATTGCTGCGACTCAGGGCGCTGCCGGCCCACACAGGGGCACCATACAGGGCCATCGATCTCACGATTCCCGCGTAGAGACGCCGGCATGACGTCTCAGGTCCGCCGAGATTCGGCAGCAGCCTTCCCAGGGCCGCAGCCGCCCTCAGCAGCCGAGGCTCAAGGCACTCGAAGTGGGGGCCGAAGTTCCACCGGCTATCCAGGACGAGTCCCAGATAGCGCATCGACGGCCTCACGTCGATGCGGACTCCGGATACGACGATATGGGCACCCCGGGGCGGCGCGTTCCGCGGGCCATGGAAAACCACGGCCTCGGACTTTTCGAGCGCCACCCGCAAACCCAATCGCCGTATGCGGCCCACCACGAATGCCGCGCCGGCGGTGGCGCGCAAGGAAGCATCCCTGTGGCTTTTGCCTCGGGCAGTGACCAAGGTGTCGTCCGCGTAACAGACTACGCCGACACCCGGCACTGTGGCTCCTCGCAGCACCCAGTCGTAGCCGATGTTCCAGAGGAGTGGGCCTAGTACCGACCCCTGAGGAACGCCACACGACATCTCCCGCCGACACCACCGGTCTCGACCGGGGTATTCCACCGCACGCCCAGACAGGTAGTCCCCGACGACCCGGCGCAGGTACGGAGGAACTCCGTGGAATCGGAGCCCCTCCCTGATGCAGCTCCAGGGGAGGGAGTTAAATGCGTTGGCGATGTCCAGAGACACCGCCAACACGACCTCACCCCGGGCGATCGCGTCCTGCGCCAAGGACTTAACCCGCTGAATCGCGTCTACGGCAGACCTACCCCTGCGGAATCCAAACTGGCAGTCTGCCAGATCCGGTCCGACATCCTCTAGGTGCTCGACGATCCGGGCGGCCACAACTCAGCAGCCTCTGCTGCAAGCCCTCGAACCGAGCGTTGAGCATCTTGCCCACACTGAGCAAGATGCTCCGCTCCAGTTCCTGCGCCTTGTCGGAGGACAGGGTTGTCGTTGGGCACGACCCCCCGACATTGACAGGTGGCAGCTCCTCTGCCACCCTGTCTGGGGCACGCCGCATGTCGGCCCGTAATGCGGCCAACTCGCGGCGTAGCTCCGCCAACTCCGTTCGCAGCTGGTCATTGTCCGCCTTATAGCGGTCATTGGCCAGCCGCAGACGGGTCAGCTCCTCCGACGCAGTGCGCTGGTGGAGCTCACCTACCAGCTCCTTAATGGAGGAGGCAGCATCTCGAAGAGCCTTTACGTAGGTCCCCTTGAGGTTCTTCGAGGTGCTGGCCACCTGGGAGATCACCTCGACGGAGCTCATCACTCGAGCTTGTAGGTCCGCCGCCGAGGTTTCCTCCATTGCGGCACTCGCAATATCCGGCGAGCTCGTTTTGGCTCTAGCCGTACGGATTTTGCGTGCCGCCTCCTCCAGTTCTTGCTCAGCACGGAGCTCCATCTCCGCGCGCTGAGCCGCCACCAATTCCGCCTTGGCTTTGGCGAGGCCGACGTATTGCCCAGTGGTGGGCGGTCGGCCTCTGCCTCGGCGGGCGGTAGAGACTTTCGGAGCCCTTACAGACTCCGACGCGGAGCTGCTTTCCTCGTCAGACGTAGCTGCTCTGGCAGAATGGCTGCGTTTCCGCTGCCATAGCCGCCCTCGAGTCCCTACGGACTCCGCTACACTCATCGCTGAGCTGGAGCTTAGCTCCTCAGCATGAGCGTCTTCAGCCTCTGAACCCATTTTACGACCGGGTTCTTGGTCGGCAATTTTCGGTGTCCGTTGTTCGTGAGCATATTTTTCGTGTTTACGAGAGCCAGCGGTCTGCTGGCCCACGGAGTGATTGTTGCCCCCCCCCAGAGTACGAGGGGCGGCCCTCCACCGAGGTGGAGGGGTGGGATTTCCCGGCATCAGCCGACGTACCCACCTGGGAACTACATTTCCAATCACTGTTTTCCATCCTTCCTATCACCGATGACTCCACATCGTCGGCCCATTTTTTCAGGGGTTGGGCTCCCCTGTCAGGTGTCACTGCCGCCGGCTACCGGACAGACACAGTGCACCCCAAACCCCCCAGCGAGGTATCCCTGCCGCCCATTCTGGGTCAGACGCAGGGAACCGTCGAGGCGCAACTGCCGCCCGATACGGGACAGACGCAGCGCGCCCCAACCACCAAAACGGGAACCCTGCCGCCCATTATGGGTCAGACACAGGGCACCAACGAAGTGCGACTGCCGCCCGATACGGGACAGACGCAGCGCACCCCAACCACCAAAGGTACCCCGCCGCCCATTATGGGTCAGACGCGGGGTACCGACGAAGCAGACTGCCGCCCGATACGGGACAGACGCAGCCCACCCCAACCACCAAAGGGCGCCCTGCCGCCCACTATGGGTCAGACACAGGGCACCGACGAAGCAGACTGCCGCCCGATACGGGACAGACGCAGCCCACCCCAACCACCAAAGGGCACCCTGCCGCCCACTATGGGTCAGACACAGGGCACCGACGAAGCGCGACTGCCGCCCGATACGGGACAGACGCAGCGCGCCCCAACCAGAGGAATGTTTTGGCTTCGCCCGTTGCTGGATTGCAACGGGTTACTGAGCCCCCCCGCCACGACAAGGCACATTCCAATTCGGGGGGGAACCTAACCTAACCTAACCTTTTTTTTTTTTTTTTAACGCAGGAAAATCCTCATGGATACCCTACCCCAGCGGGGGCCGAGGTCGGGTTATGCCGGACTCTTACCGACTAAAAACCTGCGGCTTCCGTCTGGACGCACGGAGTCGGGTCACGAGGAGCTTGCGCATTCGTTCGCGGCCCGACAGCGTTGGCCGGCGCTCTGTGCAGCGCCGGCGACGTCCTGAGAGGGAGGGGTCCCTCTCTAGTCGTCCCTCATGAGATGGTGCGCAGGAAGCGCACGCGCCATCTCGAGCCCTGGACCGGAAGCGGATTCCCCCGAACCCGCCACCGAAGGCTCATGGGACTGCGGGAGAGGGAGGCTTTCGGCAACGAAAGCCGCCCTCCGGCGTCCCGTGCGACGGCGACGAAGCGGAAGGGAGGATGCATCATCTTCCCTCGCCCTCTCCGCCGCCTCCTTCGCGAGCATTACGGCCTCGCAGAAGGATCGCACCGCCTGCCACGATCTCTCACTCTCGACCATAGCGCGAACCACGGTCGGGAGCGAGATGTCGGCACCCAATACAGAGCCGAGCGCGCTGCGCTCCGCATCCCACGCCGGGCATACCTCCAGCGTGTGCTGGGCCGTCTCGTCGAGGCAATCGTCGCAGTGGTGGCACCTGGCAGTCGGTTCCCGACCGATCCGAAACAGGTAACTCCCGAAACAACCATGTCCCGAGAGCACCTGCGTCAGACGGTAGGTCAGGAAACCGTGTCGCCTACCCAACCACTGCTGGAAGACCGGACGAATTGCCTCGATAGTCCAGAGTCCGGCGCTCGAAAGCGCCAGCCTGGACTCCCACGCTTCGGTAGCCCGTTGGCGCAGCTCAGCTCTGTGCCCCTCCTGTTCCTGCAGTGCAGGCGGGTGACCCCTGGCCCGGAGCGCCTCCACGCGCCACTCGTAGAGCGACGCGAGGGCTCTCGCTTCCAGGTCCCAGGGAATAGTACCCGCCAGCACGCAAGATGCCTCACCCGAGATCGTGCGATAACCCCGTACCACCCTGATCGCCATCACCCGCTGGACTCGCGTCAAGCGGGCGATATTGCTGCGACTCAGGGCGCTGCCGGCCCACACAGGGGCACCATACAGGGCCATCGATCTCACGATTCCCGCGTAGAGACGCCGACACGACGTCTCAGGTCCGCCGAGATTCGGCAGCAGCCTTCCCAGGGCCGCAGCCGCCCTCAGCAGCCGAGGCTCAAGGCACTCGAAGTGGGGGCCGAAGTTCCACCGGCTATCCAGGACGAGTCCCAGATAGCGCATCGACGGCCTCACGTCGATGCGGACTCCGGACACGACGATATGGGCACCCCGGGGCGGCGCGTTCCGCGGGCCATGGAAAACCACGGCCTCGGACTTTTCGAGCGCCACCCGCAAACCCAATCGCCGTATGCGGCCCACCACGAATGCCGCGCCGGCGGTGGCGCGCAAGGAAGCATCCCTGTGGCTTTTGCCTCGGGCAGTGACCAAGGTGTCGTCCGCGTAACAGACTACGCCGACACCCGGCACTGTGGCTCCTCGCAGCACCCAGTCGTAGCCGATGTTCCAGAGGAGTGGGCCTAGTACCGACCCCTGAGGAACGCCGCACGACATCTCCCGCCGACACCACCGGTCTCGACCGGGGTATTCCACCGCACGCCCAGACAGGTAGTCCCCGACGACCCGGCGCAGGTACGGAGGAACTCCGTGGAATCGGAGCCCCTCCCTGATGCAGCTCCAGGGGAGGGAGTTAAATGCGTTGGCGATGTCCAGAGACACCGCCAACACGACCTCACCCCGGGCGATCGCGTCCTGCGCCAAGGACTTAACCCGCTGAATCGCGTCTACGGCAGACCTACCCCTGCGGAATCCAAACTGGCAGTCTGCCAGATCCGGTCCGACATCCTCTAGGTGCTCGACGATCCGGGCGGCCACAACTCTCTCAAAGAGTTTGGCGTCCTCGTCGAGCATCACTATCGGGCGGTACGCAGATGGGGATTCCGCCGGACGCCCTTCCTTTCTGAGGAGAACGAGACGACCTGTCTTCCACCGCTGTGGAACCTGGCCTAGGGCCAGACAGGCGTCGAAAAGTCTCCTCAGACGAGGCTCGAGGGCATCCATGGCCAAGACCAACACCCGGCCGGGTACGCCGTCAGGACCGGGGGCGGTGTTTTTGGCTCGCAGCCGCAACACCGCAGCTCCCAGCTCTCCCGGGGTCACTGACGGCGCCACATCCGGGCCGGGCTCCGCGGCAACCGAAGGCATCATGGGGGGACTGGGATGGTCCCCCATCCGCGGAAACAGGGCCGCAACGACTCTGTCCAGGATTTGCGGCTGGAGACTTCGCGTGAGTGGGGGTGCCCAGGGGCGAAGTTTGCACATCGCCAACCTGTACGGCCTCCCCCACGGGTCGCGGTTCAACGTCCCCAGCAACTCCTCCCTCGCAAGAGCCTTAGCCCTGCCGATCGCTGCCTTCAGCTGCCGCCGGGACTCCTTGAAGGAAGCATGCAGGAGTGCAATCACATTCTCCTCCCGCATCCGCCGCCGCCTGTAATTGGTGTACTGGCGTCGTGCGACCACACAAGCTGCACGCAAATTCGTGAGCTCGGCGGACCACCAGTACACCTGGGGCTTCGGGGGACGACGCCTGGCTCGGGGCATTGACGCGTCGCAAACCTGCGACAACGCGCCCCGCAACCATTCCGCCTCGTCCTCCACCACCACGGGGCCCACAGGCGCGGACACCCATGATTGCACAATTGCAGCTTCCTTCGCGAGGTCCCTGTCGAGGTGCCTCAACTGCCACCTCGGGCCGTCGTCAACCGGGGTCCGGGAGGGACCGGCTGGATCTGACGGGGATACGGCTGCGAGATCGAACCGAATGTATCGGTGATCACACAACACTGCCGTATCCACCACTCCCCAGTCCCGAACACGGCGCGCCAGGGCGGGACTCGCGAACGTGATGTCCACGATCGACTCGCCCTGGGGTCGCACGCACGTGCTCATCGATCCCCGGTTGAGAAGGGCCAACCCTTGTCCGAGGGCAAACTCCTCCAGTGCCTCGCCAAATACGTCCGTTCTGACGGAACCCCAAGCCGTATTCCAGGCATTGAAGTCGCCAGCGAGGAGCACTTGGCGAGGGTGGCATTGGCCGATTAAGGCGCCCACCCGTCCGAGATAAATCTCGAACTCGGCGAGTGTGCGGTTCGGGGAAAAGTAGCCACCGACGACTACAAAATCCTCAAACCACACAGCGACGTATCCCGGACCCTTCGCTACCTTTTCGAAGGGTGGGGAGTTCGCCGCGCCCCATCGGACGATCGCGACGGAGCCGTCATTGTCCCGAACCCAGTTCGCACCGGGGGGGACATAGTACGGCTCGCAGATCACGGCCACGTCTATCGACCACTCCGCAAAGCTCTGGAACAGGAGGTCCTGAGCTCTGGCGGAGTGTTCGATATTCGCCTGGAGGAATCGGAGCTTGTGGTCCATAACTAGGATTCCATGGCCACAAGTCCGTCCCCGGACACTCCAGCTGAGCTGCCGCTGGCCGACTGCGTTGAGGATGCAGTCGGTGGTGGTAGCCGCCTTTTAGGCCGAGGGGCATGGCACGATTTGCCCCCCAGCCTGTGATCGGCCGGCTTCTTGGCAGCCGCGCACACAGTGCAGTGTGCAGCGGCGGCGTTGCAGTCGCGGGCAGCGGTAACAATTACTGCTGCGGTCAACCGGACTGCTGCACTGCTCCCGGACGTGCCCGAGTTGCAGGCACCGGAAGCAGCGCAGAGGTCTCGTTTCGAGGAGCGAGACCTTCGCCGACACCCACCCGACAAGCAACCGCCTGCCATCAGCCACCTTATTGGCGGCAGCCACCGGGCAGCTCAGCCAGAGCGTGCCCAGACCCGATTTGTCAAGGCGGACCTCGCCAGTCTTGATGGACGCAATTGGGCATCCACCAATTCCGGCCACCGCCGCCGCGACATCTGCAGCGGAAACTGCGTCGTCCAACCCGGACACGCGCAGTTCCGCGCACTTCGTGGGCCTGGACACGGCCACGCTCTCCCCAAGGGCGGCCCGCAACTTCTCTGCCAGAGCGTCCGCCTTTTCGGTGTTTGAGGCACCGGGAATCTCTAGGATTCTGGCTCCTGTGGCGGACACTCTGAAATTGACAGAGTCAATGCCGAGGCTTCGAAGATCGACCTTCTTCTTGGCCTCGGCTAGAGTTGCGGCGTAGGTGACGCCCTTTTGAACCGCCTCCGGCTGCAGCTTTAACACTACAGCCAAGGACCGGGGAGGGCGTGGCTTGCGCCTCCGCTGTCGTCCCTTCTTGGTCTGCGGAGCCTGCTGGGAGACAGGTACCGCAGACTGGGCCCTCCGTGGTTGAGACGGCAGGGCAGCACTCTTTGGTGACGCCTTAGGACGCCGTCTCGCCACCACATTCCACCCCTCGTCCATAGACGCAGGAGCCGGCGGCAGTGGCCGGGGCTCCCGTTGGGGTGGGGCTGGGGCAGGTTGTTTGGCTTTGGCCTTACCCTTTGGCTTTGGCCAGACGAAGCACGACTGCCATCCCATTGGGGACAGACAAGTCGCACCCCAACCACCGAAGGATACCCTGCCGCCCACTATGGGTCTGACACAGGGCATCGACGAAGCAGACTGCCGCCCGATACGGGACAGACGCAGCCCATCCCAACCACCAAAGGGCACCCTGCCGCCCACTATGGGTCAGACACAGGGCACCGACGAAGCACGACTGCCGCCCGATACGGGACAGACGCAGCGCGCCCCAACCAGAGGAATGATTTGGCTTCGCCCGTTGCTGGATTGCAACGGGTTACTGAGCCCCCCCGCCACGACAAGGCACATTCCAATTCGGGGGGGAACCTAACCTTTTTTTTTTTTTTTTTTTTTTTTGACCAGGGGAAATCCTCATGGATACCCGGCCGTCCGGGGAGGCGACCAGGTTATGCCGGACTCTTACCGGCTAAAACCCCTGGGTTTTCCTTCGAGCACCAAATTGACGGAACGCGGGTTTCCTCTCGGAACCGTCCGCGAACACGCCGATGCCGCCGCAAGCGCAGCTCCTCCATCATCTGCGGCATGCCAGGAAAACGTGGCACGCCGCAGCTTCGTTCAGCGGAGCCCCTTGGCAGAAGACGACGGAAAGCTCCCCGTTTCCGCCGCCTAGGGGTTTCACTTAGGCCAGGTTGGCGAATGCCCTCCTTCTCCGACCGGCCCTCCTCCTCCGGATAGGTTCCGAGAGAGGATCATCCTCTCTTGACCTTTCCGAGGCCTCTTTCTGGGTCATTACTTCCTCACAGAAAGAGACCACGGCTTCCCACGACCTCTCATCACCAACCATGGCCCTTACCACGGCTGGCAAGGTGAGGTCACTCCCAACAACAGCCACGAGCGTCGCCCGTTCGCGGGCCCACGCCCGGCACTCCTCCAGCGTGTGCTGAGCTGTGTCTTCACAGCCGCTTGAGCAGTGAAGACACACCGCCACCGGCTCCCTCCGTGCTACATGGCACAAGTATCTGCCGAAACTTCCATGTCCCGACAGTACCTGCACCAACCTGTAGGTGAGCGCCCCGTGTCGTCTGTTCACCCACTCCTTAAGGACTGGGCGAACAGCCTCAATTGTGCGCAGGCCCGCGCCGGGCTCCTCGAGCCTCTCCCTCCACCTTCGCAGCAAGGTCCGTTGGGCGGCCCTCCTCCAACGCTCGACCAGTTCGGAGCTTGGCTCCCCTCCATATGCGCGCGCCTCCGCGCGCCGCTCGTACACCTCCGCCAGAACCTCGGCATCGAGGTCCCAGGGTGGCATACCCGCGAGCACGCAAGCAGCTCCATGGGACACCGTACGGTATCCTCGGATTACTCTGACCGCGACTACGCGCTGCGTTGACTGCAGCAGCGCTCTATTATGGCGAGTCAGAGCGCCGACCCATATGGGTGCCCCATAGAGCGCCATCGACTTGACCACGCCGGCATAAAGCTGACGGCAGGCCAGATCGGGTCCACCGACATTCGGCAAGAGCCTTCCGAGAGCAGATGCGGTTCCGATCAGCCTTGGCGCCAATCGCCGAAAGTGCTCCCGGAAGTCCCATCTGCCGTCGAGTAAAAGTCCCAGATATTTCATCTGGGGCTTCAACCCGATGCTCACCCCATTTATTGAGATGTTGGCACCTGCAGGAGGCCCCCGCCGAGGACCGTGAAAACAAAGAACCTCGGTTTTGTCGAGGGCAACCTTTAGGCCCAACATCTCAATGCGCCCAACGACTTGCCGCACTCCCTCTTCAGCAAGAGACGCCGCCCTCGCCAAATTCCGCCCTCGAGCCGTGACCAGAGTGTCGTCTGCATAGCAGACGACACCGAGGCCAGGGCGAAGGTCACCCCGCAGAGCCCAGTCGTATCCGATGTTCCACAGAAGAGGACCCAAAACGGATCCCTGTGGAACACCGCAACGAATGCCGCGGCGATGGACTCTGCCGTCCTGTCCCTTGTACAGAACCACCCTGTTTCGCAGGTAGTCCTCGACCGTCCTCTGTAGGTAAAGAGGCACGCGGTGATACCGCAGTGCCTCCTCAATACAGCCGAAGGGCATGGTGTTGAATGCGTTGGCAACATCTAACGACACTGCCAACAACACGCCGCCCGACGCAACCGTCTCGTCCGAGAGACCCCTCAAACGAGCAACAGCGTCAATCGTTGAGCGGCCCAATCGGAAGCCGAACTGGCTGTCCGACAGGTCGGGGCCTACGGTGCGCAAGTGCTGGATGATGCGGGCCGCCACGAGGTTCTCGTAGAACTTGCCCGCATCATCCAGCAGCACGATGGGACGAAAGGAGGACGGTGAATCCCCTAAACGCCCCTCCTTCTTCAGAAGAACCAATTTCCCCTCCTTCCAACAGGTCGGGAATCGACCCGACGCTAGGCATCTGTCGAGGAGCCCGGTGAAGTGGGCCCCCAACTCGCCCAGCGCCACCGCCAAGACCCGACCTGGAACACCGTCTGGTCCCGGCGCGGTGCGTTTCGCCCTCAGCTTGCGCAGAGCCAGACGCAGTTCTGCCAACTCCAAAGGAGGTGGAGGAGGAGCCTCAATCTCCGGTGCAGCCTCATTCTCCGAAGGGAGGTCCACCATTGTTGGAGGAGCGATATCGGGCGCGTCCGGAAACAACGCCGTCACCACACCCTCCAACAGCTGAGGCTGCATGGTCTCCGTGAGCGGGGCCGTTCGCTGGCGAAGCTTGTTGCGCACCGCGCGATACGGACGGCCCCACGGATCCCGATTGAGCTCGTCCAACATCTCCCGCCGAGCGCTGGTCTTTGCCTGCGCAATCGCGAGCTGCAGGCTCTTCTTGGCCTCCTTGTAGAGGTCGTGCAAAAGCTGCCCCGTTTCCTCGCTCTGGAACCGCCGTCTCCGGTATCTAGTGTAGCGACGCCTCGCAGCGCAACACTCGTCGCGCAACTCGGCGATCTGCTGCGACCACCAATATACCGCCCGCCTTGGAGGTGCGCGCTTGGCTCGGGGCATGGCTGCGTCGCAAATTTGCGTCATGACCCCCCGGAGCCTAAGCGCCTCCTCGTCAACCTCCGCTGGCTCTGCCGACTGCAGGTTCCAGGACCAGACGACGGAGGCCTCCCTCAGCACGTCCTCATCGAGCCGCGTCAGGGACCAGCGAGGGAAAGTTCGTTCCCCAGCTCCCTCTCTCCGAAACGGCGTCTCGGTTGTGGACGAGGTGGAGAGGTCGAATCGGATATACCGATGGTTCGACAGGTTCTCCACCTCGGCCAGAACACGCCACCCTTGCACCCGCCGGGCTACAGCTGGGCTGGCGAACGATAGGTCTATTATCGACCCGATCGTCGCCCCACCCCGCTGCACCTCGAAAGTGTTGGTGCTGCCTCTGTTCAGCAGCACCAGGCCACATGTGGCAGCCCAGTCCTCCACAGCCAAACCTCGGTCGTTGGTCGCGGGGGACCCCCACGACACGCTCTTGGCGTTAAAATCCCCGAGCACGATGACGCGCCTGGAGGACGCCCGCCGAACAGCCGCACCAACCCTATCCAGGAACGCCTCGAATTCCACGAGGGACCTGTTTGGTGAAAAATAAATCCCCACCAAGGTCAGGTCCCTCCAAGACGCCGAGACGAGACCCTCCTCCCTCACCTGTACTGAGAGAGACGAGTGAGGAGAGTCTGCCGCCACTGTGATCGCCACGGTGCCCTGTGAGTCCCCGGCCCAGCACTGCGATGTTGGGACAAAGTAGGGCTCCGCGACGATCGCAACGTCTATGGACCACTGCAGCATGGATTGCACGAAGAGATCCTGTGCCCCGCTGCAGTGGTTCAAATTCCCTTGTAGGAAGCGATGAGAGGTAGCCATTGCTAATCGGTCGTCATCGCTTCCTGTGGCGGCGCCGAGGGAGTGGGGCGCTTACCTCGCCTGGGTGGCGAGCATTTCCTTCCCCCCATAGAGTGTCCGGAGGGCTTGCCGCTCTCCAGACAGACAGGGCAGGAAGGATTTGCTGCGCAATCGGCCGCCTTGTGGCCTGGCAGTCCGCACCGGAAGCAGAGCTGGCTGCGATCAACGGCCGACTTGCATTGGGCCCCTGTGTGACCGATTTCGCAGCATCGGTAACACTTCAGGGGCCGCGCCTCCAGTGCTCGAACCCGGGCAGAGCTCCAGCCAACTAGAATTTTGCCCAGGCTGACCACGACCTTTGCAGCTGCGACCGGCACCTGCACCAACACACGGCCGCTGCCGTAAGGGCCGGAACGGATTTCTCCGGCCTTGATTTGCTCAGCGGGGCAGCCCCCTGCCTTGGCCAACGCCTCGGCCACATCCCGGGGCGACACGGAGTCGTCCAGGCCGGTGACCAGGACGTCAATCCGCTTCACCGGCCTCGCCACGCGAACACTAGGTGGGAGGGCTCGTCGGAGCTCCTCGGCCAAGCGGTCAGCCTTCTCTCCGCTGTCCCTCCCGGGGACCTCCAACATTCGGGCACCAGTCTTTGTTAGCCTAAAGGCCAACCCGCTGATACCCAAATCCTCCAGTTTCACGGCCTGTCTGGCCTGGGTCAGCACCTTCTCAAAGGTGATGCCCTGCTCGGCCGCCCCAGGCTCCAGCGTCAGGACGACTGCTGACGACGTTGGTGGCCGCAGAGCAGTCCCCTTTGCTGCGCTCGTGCTCGCAGACCCCTTCTTCTTCGGTACCGACGTCGGAGCAGGGCGTGGCCCTGGGGCGTTGGTGGCCTTCTTCTTAAGGCCCTTGCGCACCACCTCAACCCAGTCATTTGGCTGGGCCGCGGGGGCGCTTGGGCGCGAGTCACGAACAGGTTCCAGCACCTGAGTGGGCGGCGCCTTCGCCTTCTTTCCCCTTGCCCTCTTCTTCTTCGTCGCCGACGGTGCAGAGGGCGCCGAGGAAGCTGTCTCCATCCGAGCTGGAGCATCCGCCTTTAGAGACGGGCGCAGTCTTTGCTCCGGTAGAAGCCGGCCGCCGATGCTCTCCAACATTGAGCGCATCATGGCGCTACACTCCCGGATGATTCCGGCCCTTAAATCCTCCTCTGGAGTCTTTCGCCGTGGTCCGGTGCTTGTCGGCACCACCAGTGACGAGGCGCGAGCCTCCTCCATTTGGGCGCGCCAGGTCGCCATTTCAGTGCGGAGGGTTTCTACCTCCGCGTTTAGGCGAGCGTTATTTGCCCTCAAGGCCTCCAATTATTAATATTGTGATCTGAAGTGATCGGACGTGCTGATTAATGAGTACAATAAACAATTAACTGAAAAATTTCTTGACCTAGTATTAGGCGGAAGCAAGCCTTTTGTGTCTGATTGAATGATATAAGTTTTTGTGTTATAATTTATAATGTATTTATAACGTTAAAAAATAAAAAGGAATAATGGAAGGTAGTCCCTTCAATAGAAGCCTGCTGACGCGCCGCAGCCCGACGCGCTCCCCGGCGCCCGTGCCTCCCTGCGTCGCCGCAGCGCCCGTCGCCCCGCCGCGGCCTGTCCCGCGGGGCGCCCCGGAAGAGGAACAAGTCCACGAGTTGTTGTCCACGCCTGAGATCCAAAACTGGATGACAACTATCGAGCAATGCCTGAACGAAGTGTGCGTCATCGCTGAAGGCGGTAAATTGAATTCCGAGCAAAAAATGAGAGTCAGTAATCTTTGCCGAAAAGTTGGGCATGGAACATCTCAGATGGCTGTGAGATACCAGTCATTAAAACAAAAAACAATTTTAGCCCATAACAACCTGCAAGCCCTTCATGAAGAAAGAGACCTCTCAAAACAAATTTGTGCCCTCAAGCAGTCGCTCGAACAGTGTCCAAAACCAGTGACGGGAACAATATCGTTCGCAGACATGTTAAAGAAAAGCTCTAAGGACCTCATCCTGCCCAGGAATGTTAGCTCGGTAGCTATCTATCCAAGTGACGGAAAGAAATCGAGCGATGAAACAAAATCGCTTGTCCAAAAAATCATCTGCCCTGAAGACATGAAACTACAAGTGAGGGGATTACGCAAGACCAGAAACGGTGGAGTTATAATAAGCACAGAGAGTAAAGAGGATATAGAAAAGCTTAAGCAATCGGCACTACTGACATCTTCTGGTTTTACCGTTGATGAACCCAACAAGCGCAGGCCTAGAATTGTAGTCATCGGAGTACCGTCGGCCTTGAAAGAATCTGAAGTTTTTAGCTGCATTTACCACCAAAACTTGGCTGAAAAATCTGAGAGCATGACCATTGAAACTTTTTTAAAATCAATCAAGTTAAGTCATAAGTCAGGGAAAAAGAACACCGAGACCTGTAATTACGTTATAGAAGTTTCAGCCAATATTCGTAAAGCCCTGATATGTAAAGACCGATTGTTTGTAAATTGGTCATCGTGCCCAGTCCGAGACTATACCCTAGTAACACGTTGTTTTAAATGTCAGCAGTATGGACATGCAGCTAAGTTTTGTCGTGAAGAAAAAGACACTTGCGGTCATTGCGGAGAAAAAGGTCACACAATGAAGGAGTGTAAAAAACGAGGAGATCCACCAAAATGCGCCACATGTCTGCATTTTAAAAAGCCGTCCAACCACAAAACGGGCGATGGAGACTGTCCTGCGAAAAATATTGCAGAAAAAAGGTACATAAATTTAATTGACTATGAGGGCGCCTAAGAGCGCCATCTGTAAATATTTATCTAGATCTTTTATTAGTTAATAGAAATAATGGCTGAAAACTTAAATAATGACTTAGATAATTTCTCTGTATCTGAGTCAAAACTGTGTGAGGTTGAAAGTTGTGGTCAGTACATTTCCCGTTACAATAACCGATTTACAATAATTACACAAAATATACGCAGTATTGTTAAGAATTTTGATAATTTCAGTACTTTCCAACATAGACTTAATGTTAGCAACGATATAATTATCCTGACCGAGTGCTGGTTAGCTAAAAATTGTCATTTACCATCCATGCCAGGGTACGTTTTGTACAGCAGCAAGGAAAATTACAACCAAAACGACGGGATAGTAGTTTACGCCAGAAATGATCTAAACATATCAGTCGAGGAACCAAACATGTTAGAATGCAATCGCTTACTTATCAAAGTAGGTTCAGACACCGCAATTCTAGCCATATACAGATCTCCTTCATTTAAAAATATAAGTAATTTTATTCATTCTTTGCAAAACGTACTACAAAGTTTAAAATCATTTAAAAATATAATTTTAATAGGCGACATAAACATCAATATCATACCAGAGAATTTGGATTCCTGTGGACAGGAATATCTTAACCTATGCTCATTTCATGGACTACTTCCCGCCCATTCTTTACCTACACATCAAAGTGGCTCTTGTTTAGATCATATTATGCTTAAAACTACTTTTCCGTCACTAACCTTTGTAACTAACTCGACAATTACTGATCACAAGGCCGCCTTACTAACCTTAATTCGTAAAATGCCTAAACTAACAAATTGCTCACTAAATAGTTCGAAAATTAATTTACATAACCTTGAAGCGGATTTAAGCAAAATCGACTTTACTACTGTTTACAATTCTGATGACGCGAATTATTGTATGACATACTTTATATCACAGGTACAAAAAGCCATATTGCAAAATACTACGTACTCTCGTCTAAGTAAAAAATTTACCAACATTAAGCCTTGGATCACCCCGGGGCTTATTCGCTGCATGAGACATAGGGATAAGTTACATATGAAGGCCAAAGCTCAGCCTGATAACTTAATATTACAAATATCGTACAAAAGATACCGAAATTTTTGTAACGCTCTTCTTAAGAAAGTAAAAAATACTTACGATAAAAATGAATTAGAAAAGGCGGGAACAAACATTAAAAGGGTCTGGAAGTTTATTAAAAATGTTACGTTTTTGTCGAAGCAGCATAAATCCGCTACAGAGTTATTGCGCGGTGGATCATCTGAATCGCATTTTGAATCTGCTAACCTAGTAAATAATTTTTTTACTAACTTTGGGAAATCATTGGCTGAAAAAATGCTTCATAAATCGCATTCACCGTTCTTCACGTCCCACAATCAATTATCTAAATGCTCCTTTTTAAATTCATTTGTTTTATTAGATATTGACGAAACTGAGGTATCTAGAATTATCAAAGGCCTGAAGGACGATTCAGCAATAGGATGGGACAATATTTCTAACAAAATATTAAAACTCTTTCATCACATCCTTTGCACCCCACTAACCTATATCTTTCAAAAGTGCCTAAAAGACGGCATTTTTCCAAAATGTCTAAAGAAAGCTGTCATTATTCCAATTCACAAAAATGGCAAGAAAGATCAAACTACTAATTACAGGCCAATTTCACTATTAACAGGCATTTCAAAGGTTTTAGAAAAAATTATAAATAACAGACTTGTTCAATACTTGGAGAAACAGTCCATCCTGTCAAATACACAATTCGGTTTTAGGCACAAGCTGTCAACTGCCGACGCGGTGCTTGATCTTACTAACCACATAGTCCAGGAACTTGACAAAGGTAATCGGACTATGGGAATTTTCTTAGACCTCTCCAAAGCTTTTGATACAGTTTCTATTCCTATCCTATTAAATAAGCTTGAAAATTTAGGTATAAGGGGAACCCAACACAAACTTTTTGCAGATTACCTACACGATCGTTCGCAATGTGTAAAAATAGGAAATATCCTAAGTTCTGACCTAGTAAACACGGAATATGGAATTCCTCAAGGAAGTGTTTTGGGTCCCACACTATTCTTAATATACATTAACGAACTTTGTAACCTGAAAATAAACGGTGGTAAAATCATATCTTTTGCTGATGACACCGCTCTTTTGTTCTCTGCAAACTCAGATACAGAATTATATGAGCTTGCACAACGAGGCTTCAATGTAGTAAACAAGTGGCTACAGCAACACTTACTAACTCTAAATTCAGACAAAACTTATTTCATCCAGTTTTCTATGCGAAAATCAATTTCAGAAAACCCTAACCTATACGCGCACTATTGTATTGATCAAATCAATCATTCGTGTTCATGTCCTCACATTACTGCTACTAAAACAATAAAATACCTAGGTGTCATTATAGACGAAACTCTGTCTTTTAGACTACACATAGATGCGGTTAGCAACAGAATACGCAAGTTAATATTTGTTTTTAAAAAATTGCGCAGCATAGGACACTCTAAACTTATGAGGCAGGTATACTTTGCATTGTGTCAGTCGATACTAAATTACTGTATTACGTCATGGGGCGGAGCAGCTAAAACTCTTCTCCTTAACGTTGAAAGAGCCCAAAGAGCAATTTTGAAAGTTTCCCATTTCCGACCTTTCCTTTACTCCACTGAACTTCTCTATAAAGAGTGTAAAGTACTGACAGTCAGGCAGTTATTTATAATGAGCACAACTTTAAAACTTCATAGCACCCTTAACTATAGCACACAAACAGCTAACAAAAGACGGCTTGACATTGTTTGTCCACAAAGCACAAAAACGGCATTTTCTTCCAGATTTTACATTTTCCTATTGCGGCACCCTGCCGCCCACTATGGGTCAGACACAGGGCACCGACGAAGCAGACTGCCGCCCGATACGGGACAGACGCAGCCCACCCCAACCATTTCCCCCCCTCCCCAGTGTTTGGTCCGCGGGGGCCCTTTCTAATAGAAAAAGCCCCTATCACTCTGGACCACTCTTCATGAAGAAGAGTGAGAAGAGTGGCCTCCTATCCGCCACCCGGAGACGCGCCGCGTAGGGGTATCACCTCCCCTCCCACTTGGACAACCAAGCAGGTCCGCGGGGGGGAACCTTTTTTTTTTTTTTTTTTTTTTTTTTTTTTTTTTTTTTTTTTTTTGACCAGGGGAAATCCTCATGGATACCAGGCCGTCCGGGGAAGCGACCTGGTTATGCCGGACTCTTACCGGCTAAAACCCCTGGGTTTTCCTCCAAGCACCGAATCGGCGGAACACGGGTTTCCTCTCGGAACCGTCCGCGAACACGCCGATGCCGCCGCAAGCGCAGCTCCTCCATCATCCTGCGGCATGCCAGGAAAACGTGGCACGCCGCAGCTTCGTCCAGCGAAGCCCCTTGGCAGAAGACGACGGAAAGCTCCCCGTTTCCGCCGCCTAGGGGTTTCACTAGGCCAGGTCGGCGAATGCCCTCCTTCTCCGACCGGCCCTCCTCCTCCGGATAGGATCCGAGAGAGGATCATCCTCTCTTGTCCTTTCCGAGGCCTCTTTCTGGGACATTACTTCCTCACAGAAAGAGACCACGGCCTCCCACGACCTCTCATTACCAACCATGGCCCTTGCCACGGCTGGCAAGGAGAGGTCACTCCCTACAACCGCCACGAGCGTCGCCCGTTCGCGGGCCCACGCCTGGCACTCCTCCAACGTGTGCTGGGCTGTGTCTTCGCAGCCGCTAGAGCAGTGAAGACACACCGCCACCGGCTCCCTCCGGGCTATGTGGCACAAGTACCTGCCGAAACTGCCATGTCCCGACAGTATTTGTACCAGCCTGAAGGTAAGCGCCCCGTGCCGTCTGTTGACCCACTCCTTGAGGACTGGGCGAACAGCCTCAATTGTGCGCAGGCCCGCGCCGGGCTCCTCGAGCCTCTCCTTCCACCTTCGCAGCAAGGTCCGTTGGGCGGCCCTCCTCCAACGCTCGACCAGTTCGGAGCTTGGCTCCCCTCCATGTGCGCGCGCCTCGGCGCGCCGCTCGTACACCTCCGCCAGAACCTCGGCATCGAGGTCCCAGGGTGGCATACCAGCGAGCACGCAAGCAGCTCCATGGGACACCGTTCGGTATCCTCGGATTGCTCTGACCGCGAGAACGCGCTGCGTTGACTGCAGCAGCGCTCTATTATGGCGAGTCAGAGCGCCGACCCATATGGGTGCCCCATAGAGCGCCATCGATTTGACCACGCCAGCATAAAGCTGGCGACAGGCCAGATCGGGTCCACCGACATTCGGCAAGAGCCTTCCGAGAGCAGATGCGGTCCCGATCAGCCTTGGTGCCAATCGCCGAAAGTGCTCCCGGAAGTCCCATCTGCCGTCGAGTAAAAGTCCCAGATATTTTATCTGGGGCTTCAACTCGATCCTCACTCCATTGATGGAGATGTTGGCACCTGCAGGAGGCCCCCGCCGAGGACCGTGAAAACAAAGAACCTCGGTTTTGTCGAGGGCAACCTTTAGGCCCAACATCTCAATGCGCCCAACGACTTGCCGCACTCCCTCTTCAGCAAGAGACGCCGCCCTCGCCAAATTCCGCCCTCGAGCCGTGACCAGAGTGTCGTCTGCATAGCAGACGACACCGAGGCCAGGGCGAAGGTCACCCCGCAGAGCCCAGTCGTATCCGATGTTCCACAGAAGAGGACCCAAAACGGATCCCTGTGGAACACCGCAACGAATGCCGCGGCGATGGACTCTGCCGTCCTGTCCCTTGTACAGAACCACCCTGTTTCGCAGGTAGTCCTCGACCGTCCTCTGTAGGTAAAGAGGCACGCGGTGATACCGCAGTGCCTCCTCAATACAGCCGAAGGGCATGGTGTTGAATGCGTTGGCAACATCTAACGACACTGCCAACAACACGCCGCCCGACGCAACCGTCTCGTCCGAGAGACCCCTCAAACGAGCAACAGCGTCAATCGTTGAGCGGCCCAATCGGAAGCCGAACTGGCTGTCCGACAGGTCGGGGCCTACGGTGCGCAAGTGCTGGATGATGCGGGCCGCCACGAGGTTCTCGTAGAACTTGCCCGCATCATCCAGCAGCACGATGGGACGAAAGGAGGACGGTGAATCCCCTAAACGCCCCTCCTTCTTCAGAAGAACCAATTTCCCCTCCTTCCAACAGGTCGGGAATCGACCCGACGCTAGGCATCTGTCGAGGAGCCCGGTGAAGTGGGCCCCCAACTCGCCCAGCGCCACCGCCAAGACCCGACCTGGAACACCGTCTGGTCCCGGCGCGGTGCGTTTCGCCCTCAGCTTGCGCAGAGCCAGACGCAGTTCTGCCAACTCCAAAGGAGGTGGAGGAGGAGCCTCAATCTCCGGTGCAGCCTCATTCTCCGAAGGGAGGTCCACCATTGTTGGAGGAGCGATATCGGGCGCGTCCGGAAACAACGCCGTCACCACACCCTCCAACAGCTGAGGCTGCATGGTCTCCGTGAGCGGGGCCGTTCGCTGGCGAAGCTTGTTGCGCACCGCGCGATACGGACGGCCCCACGGATCCCGATTGAGCTCGTCCAACATCTCCCGCCGAGCGCTGGTCTTTGCCTGCGCAATCGCGAGCTGCAGGCTCTTCTTGGCCTCCTTGTAGAGGTCGTGCAGAAGCTGCCCCGTTTCCTCGCTCTGGAACCGCCGTCTCCGGTATCTAGTGTAGCGACGCCTCGCAGCGCAACACTCGTCGCGCAACTCGGCGATCTGCTGCGACCACCAATATACCGCCCGCCTTGGAGGTGCGCGCTTGGCTCGGGGCATGGCTGCGTCGCAAATTTGCGTCATGACCCCCCGGAGCCTAAGCGCCTCCTCGTCAACCTCCGCTGGCTCTGCCGACTGCAGGTTCCAGGACCAGACGACGGAGGCCTCCCTCAGCACGTCCTCATCGAGCCGCGTCAGGGACCAGCGAGGGAAAGTTCGTTCCCCAGCTCCCTCTCTCCGAAACGGCGTCTCGGTTGTGGACGAGGTGGAGAGGTCGAATCGGATATACCGATGGTTCGACAGGTTCTCCACCTCGGCCAGAACACGCCACCCTTGCACCCGCCGGGCTACAGCTGGGCTGGCGAACGATAGGTCTATTATCGACCCGATCGTCGCCCCACCCCGCTGCACCTCGAAAGTGTTGGTGCTGCCTCTGTTCAGCAGCACCAGGCCACATGTGGCAGCCCAGTCCTCCACAGCCAAACCTCGGTCGTCGGTCGCGGGGGACCCCCACGACACGCTCTTGGCGTTAAAATCCCCGAGCACGATGACGCGCCCGGAGGACGCCCGCCGAACAGCAGCAGCAACCCTATCGAGAAAAGCCTCGAATTCTGCGAGGGACCTGTTCGGTGAGAAATAAATCCCCACCAAGGTCAGGTCCCTCCAAGACGCCGAGACGAGACCCTCCTCCCTCACCTGTACAGAGAGAGACGAGTGAGGAGAGTCTGCCGCCACTGCGATCGCCACGGTGCCCTGTGAGTCCCCGGCCCAGCACTGCGATGTTGGGACAAAGTAGGGCTCCGCGACGATCGCAACGTCTATGGACCACTGCAGCATGGATTGCACGAAGAGATCCTGTGCCGCGCTGCAGTGGTTCAAATTCCCTTGTAGGAAGCGATGAGAGGTAGCCATTGCTAACCGGTCGTCATCGCTTCCTGTGGCGGCGCCGAGGGAGTGGGGCGCTTACCTCGCCTGGGTGGCGAACATTTCCTTCCCCCCATAGAGTGTCCGGAGGGCTTGCCGCTCTCCAGACAGACAGGGCAGGAAGGATTTGCTGCGCAATCGGCCGCCTTGTGGCCTGGCAGTCCGCACCGGAAGCAGAGCTGGCTGCGATCGACGGCCGACTTGCATTGGGCCCCCGTGTGACCGATTTCGCAGCATCGGTAACACTTCAGGGGGCGCGCCTCCAGTGGTCGAACCCGGGCAGAGCTCCAGCCAACTAGAATTTTGCCCAGGTTGACCACGACCTTTGCAGCGGCGACCGGCACCTGCACCAACACACGGCCGCTGCCGTAAGGGCCGGAACGTATTTCTCCGGCCTTGATCTGCTCAGCGGGGCAGCCCCCCGCCTTGGCCAACGCCTCGGACACATCCTGGGGTGACACGGAGTCGTCTAGGTCGGATACCAGGACGTCAATCCGCTTCACCGGCCTCGCCACACGAACACTAGGTGGGAGGGCTCGTCGGAGCTCCTCGGCCAGGCGGTCGGCCTTCTCTCCGCTGTCCCTCCCGGGGACCTCCAACATTCGGGCACCAGTCTTCGTTAGCCTAAAGGCCAACCCGCTGATACCCAAATCCTCCAGTTTCACGGCCTGTCTGGCCTGCGTCAGCACCTTCTCAAAGGTGATACCTTGCTCGGCCGCCTCAGCCTCCAGCGTCAGGACGACTGCTGACGACGTTGGTGGCCGCAGAGCAGTCCCCTTGGCTGCGCTCGTGCTCGCAGACCCCTTCTTCTTCGGTACCAACGCCGGAGCAGGGCGTGGCCCTGGGGCGTTGGTGGCCTTCTTCTTTAGGCCCTTGCGCACCACCTCGACCCAGTCATTTGGCTGGGCCGCGGGTGCGCTTGGGCGTGAGTCGGGGACAGGGTCCAGCAGCCGAGTGGGCGCCTTCGCCTTCTTCCCCCTTGCCTTCTTCTTCTTCGTTGCCGACGGTACAGAGGGCGCCGAAGAATTTGTCTCCGTTCGGGTTGGAGCATCTGCCTTTAGAGGCGGGCGCAGTCTCTGCTCCGGGAGGAGCCGGCCGCCGATGCTCTGCAACATGGAGCGCATCATGGCACCACACTCCCGAATTATACTGGCCCTCAAATCCTCCTCAGGCGGCGCAGTTGTCTTTCTCCTTGGTTGGGTGCATGGCTGAGACGTAGGCCCTACCGGCACCACCAGGGCCGAGGCGCGAGCCTCCTCCATTTGCGCGCGCCAGGTCGCCAACTCAGCACGGAGAGTTTCCACCTCCACGCTGAGGCGAGCATTATTCGCCTTCAAGGCCTCCATCTGCGCCGCGTGCTCCACTGTGAGGCGAGCGTTCTCAGCTCTAAGAGCTGCCACCTCCTCGGACTGGCTCCTGTCATATACGGAGGCCATTTCCTCCCCAATCACGGCCGTCGCTTTCTTAAGGGCACTCACGCAAGTGCCCTTAAGATTCTTGGACTTGGCCGCCACTTCCAGTATAATGTCCAGACTGGACTGGACCCGTTCCTTCACCGTGTCCGCGGAAGCTCCACTCCCCAGCCTCCTGACGGACTCAGACAACTCCATGTCAGTCACCAATTCCAGCTCTGCCCTCCGAGCTTCAACAAGCGCTTGCTTGGCCTTGGCGAGCCCGACATATTCGCCAGTGGTAGCTGGCCTACCACGGCCCCTCTTTTCCGCCGGTTTGCCGGAAGTTTTCGCGGCACCTCCTCCCTCTGCGACCTTCTCGCTGCTAGAGCTGGTCGTCCTGTTACGGCGGAGGCGTTTTTTACCCTTTGCCAGTATAAGGCGGGTCACGCTCCCCTCCGAGCTCTCCTCCGACAGATCCGCAGACATTGCTGCCGCCTCACTGCCACTATCCGTTCGCGTGCATTCAAAATCCTTGTTGGATACAGCCGAGTCATGTGTGTCCGTCTCAGACACCTCCTCCTCATCAACTCCGCCCTTCGCGGGCCTAACGTCGGTGGTTTTGGTTTGTTTTTCCATATTGTTCCCACGAGTATGGGGTAAGTAAGTTTCCACGGCGGCAGGGACCCCTGTGCCTAAAACCGTGACCGCAATTACGCCAGGGGGGCGGGAAAACCCCTGGGTTGGCGCTTGCAGGTAGCTGTGCCTCAGCTACCACCCCGGAGGGCGGCCGTTACCACGTCTCCCAATAACGGCCCTTTAGGGATTTTTAGAGAGGTTTACTCCTCGCGGTCCAGGCGGTTAAGCCAAGACCCCCGTTCCGTCAAAGCCGCGAGACATGATCCACGACACTTTGACGGTTTACGGTTTGGTGATGGTGGCAATTGAATGCCAGCGCGGTGGCAGTGTAAGTGCACGCCGCGCCCACCACCCTTGACCCGGACAAAAGCCCCGGCGGTCAACACCTCCATGGTCCGGACAAAAGCCCACGCCGACCAAAACGTTCCGCCGTAGTTTTGACGAAGCAGACTGCCGCCCGATACGGGACAGACGCAGCCCGCCCCAACCACCAAAGGGTACCCTGCCGCCCACTATGGGTCAGACACAGGGCACCGACGAAGCAGACTGCCGCCCGATACGGGACAGACGCAGCCCGCCTCAACCACCAAAGGGTACCCTGCCGCCCACTATGGGTCAGACACAGGGCACCGACGAAGCAGACTGCCGCCCGATACGGGACAGACGCAGCCAACCCCAACCATTTCCCCCGCGGGGGGGAACCTAACCTTTTTTTTTTTTTTTTTTTTTTTTACGTTGGAAATGCTTTTACGCACGGTCCCCCATTTGGGCGACTGGGGGGGTGTGTGGGACTCAGACCACAGGATTTCTACTACCCACTAAAACCAACGGTATTCCCCTTAGTCACTTTCAAAACCACCACCATCCCCGGTCCAGTCAGGGTCGTCTGATTCTGACAACGTTGACTGAGCAATGTGGGAGGGTTGGTTTTGTGACGGGGTTACGGGAAGCCTTAAAGATACGACCGCGACCTCGTCAGTGACTGCCCGCCATAGCAGGCCCGGCTGTGTGCCCCTGGTGTGCAATGGAGCGTTCACAGGAATGCAGTGGAGTGCGGGGACATTCCCGTCCGTCTGCAATGGCGGCGTGTGCAATGCGGGTGGAGGAGACCCATTTCCTAGTACCCGCGCGCCACCACTTGGGGGATGGAGTCGGTCTTGCAACCTCTTCCTTCGGCCTCTGCGACGTCGGCGAAGCGTTACAGCAGAAGAACTTTCTTCTCGCTCTCGTTCCGCCACCTCTTTGCGTAACATGACGTCCTGCGCAAAAGAGGCTACTGCTTCCCAAGCTGTCTCGCTGCCTACCATGGCCTCAACCACTTTAGGCAACGAGAGGTCTACACCGATAACTGTGCTGAGAGTGCGGCGCTGCTCCTCCCAAGCACTGCACTCTTTGAGAGTGTGCTCTGCCGTGTCATCTGCTGCACCGCAATCATGGCACATTGACGTTTCTTCCCTTCCGATCCGGTGCAGATAATGGCCGAAACAGCCATGTCCAGTAAGGATTTGCACCAGACGGAAGGTGAGGAAACCGTGTCTTCTTCTAAGCCACTCATCAAAGATAGGGGCCAGGGCTTCTAGAGTTCGTCTTCCTGAAGCGGAAGAGAACAGCTCAAGCTTCCAGAGGCGCAACAACTCAGTTTCTGCCTCTCGTCTGACTGCGCTTATTTCTTCAGGGGCAGGATTGTCCCCGTGGGCGCGCTGCTCTGCCTTCCAATGATACACTGCAGCTAAGACCTCCGCCTCAAGATTCCAGGGCGGGGTTCCTGCGAGTGCGCATGCCACTGAGCGAGCCACGGTGCCGTAGCAACGAGCCACTCTCTGAGCAATAGCCCGTTGTGGTCTCTGCAGGTGGACGATGTTAGTCCTGTTGAGGCAATTAGTCCAAATCGGAGCACCATACAGTGCCATGCTTTTTATGATGCCTGCATATAATCGTCGACATAGGGCACTGGGTCCACCGAGGTTTGGTAGCAACCAGCTTAAAGAGTCTGCCGCGCGAAGAAGTCTTGGTGCTAGCTGTTTTAGATGTTCACCAAAACTCAACCGACTGTCTAGTGTGAGGCCAAGGTATTTCATCTCCGTTTTCACTTCAACTCTGATACCGTTGACCGTCACGTGCGCGTCTCTTGGTGTGCGCTTTCTTGGACCGTGGAATGCAATAGCCACGGTTTTGTCAAGTGCCACCTTTAGTCCGAGTTGCGTTATACGGTCCGCAATAAGTTTACCACCAACGCAGGCAAGCTGGGCTGCCTCCCGATATGTCTTCCCTCGGGCTGTAAGCAAAGTGTCATCTGCATAGCAGGTGACGTTCATCCCGGGGAGAAGAGCACCGCGCAAAACCCAATCGAACCCGATGTTCCACAGGAGAGGACCTAGGACCGACCCCTGCGGAACACCAGACTCCATCCTGTGAGAGCGAAGGCTCCCGTCACGGCCAACATAGAGGACCTCGCGATTCTCTAAGTAATCAGTCAGAAGACGCTGGAGGTACTGGGGCACTCTATGATATCGAAGTGCCTCCAGTATAGTTGCGTGTGGAATGGTGTTGAAGGCATTGGCTATATCAAAAGATACAGCCAACACCCATTCTGACCTGCCCATTGCTTCCTCGACGATGGTCCTCAGTCTAGATAGCGCGTCTATTGTTGACCGACCCGCCCTGAAACCGAACTGGAATTCGGAAAGATCCGGTCCAGCCGAGGACAAGTGATCAACAATGCGCTCTGCCACAACGCGCTCAAACGTCTTGGCGTCTTCACCCAAGAGAATTATCGGGCGGTATGCACTCGGAGAGTCTGCGGGACGTCCTTCTTTTCTCAGCAAACAAAGCTGACCATCCTTCCAGATTTTCGGGAACTTTCCGGCTGTAAAACACGCGTTGAAGAGTTCCCGAATTCGAGAACCGAGCTGTACCACCGCGATACCCAGGACACGCGCAGGGATCCCATCAGGTCCGGGAGCAGTCCTCTTTAGACGCAGACATTGAAAGGCCGCAATCATTTCGCCTTCGGTGACTGGCGGAATTGGGGTCTGATCCGTGTTGACCACTGAGTGGCAAGACATGTTTGGTGGGGTGAACTCTAATCTGCCTGGAAACAGGTTACGAACTATCCTATCCAGCAGATTAGGTTCCAATGTTGAGGTCAATGGGGGACCAATCGAACGCAATTTATTGCGTGCGGCTCTATACGGTCTACCCCAGGGGTCATCATCTAGTTTTTGCAGCATTTCTGCTCGACAACGGTCTTTGGCACTACTAATAGCTGCCTGAAGGGATCGCTTGGCCTGCTGGTAAGCCTCGTAAAGACGATCCTCAGCAGCAAGGTCGCGGCGACGACGTCTTCGACTCCTCGCAAATGCTCTCCGGGCAGATATACATTCTGTACGGAGATCTGCAATTTCCTGCGTCCACCAATATACGGTCTTCCGTTTTGGTGGTGCGCGAGCACGCGGCATAGATGCATCGCAAATCTCCGTAAAGGAGTCACGCAAACGCACCGCAGAGGTGTCGATGTCGTGGCCAGTGGCAAGGACTGAGAACCATTCTTGAACAATGGCTGCCTCAGTTGCCATGTCCTTGTCCAGGCGAGTGAGTGCCCAGCGAGGGAAGTGAGATCCAGGTGTTCTTGACCTCTGAGAACCTTGGGCATCTACCTCGAATCTTATGAACCGATGGTCCGACAGACTTTCCGTTTGAGTGATGACGTGCCACCCTTTGATATGCGTTGCGAGAGCAGGGGAAGCGAACGTAAGGTCCACTATCGACCCTCCCTGCCGTCGAACGCATGTATGGACTGTTCCCCTGTTAAGAAGAGACAGTCCGCTAGCAGCCGCCCATGACTCCACTGCTCTGCCTTTGTTGTCAGTTGTTGGGTTTCCCCACATGGTAGACTTGGCGTTGAAGTCACCGAGCACCAAGATGTTATTGGGCTGTTGACGTGACACCACCGCCAGCAGAAGTGCGAGGAAATTTTCAAACTCTGCCAGCGGACGGGTAGATGAGAAGTATATCCCAACAATGACGAATCCCTCCCATGCAGCCACTACGTAGCCTGGGCCCTTCTCTTTAAGGCAAAGAGGTGGGGAGTCCGCGTATGACTGAGAGACAATGGCCACGAGGCCGTCACGATCTCCCAGCCAGTTTGGCCTGTCATGGACCATGAGCGGCTCAGAGGCGACGCCAATGTCAATGGACCATTCTGCCATGACCTGAACAAACAGGTCTTGGGACCTAGCACAGTGGTTCAGATTGGCCTGAAGCACACGCGCGTTTTTGTTGATGCTGAGAGCCATTAATCAGACATTTCAGCATCAACTGTCGCACTTGTGTGTGCGGTAGGCGCAACAGGTGGGGTCGGCACCTGGGCTCTGCCTTTTTTGGGTGGGGGATTACAATGTCTCCCACCCATTACGTGTCCAGCCGGTTTTTTAGCCTCTGTGCACACTGCACATTTAGGCGTTGCTTTGCAGCTGGTAGAGTTGTGCCCCTCACATCCACAGCGGAAGCACAAATGCTCCCTGATAACAGAGGACGGGCAACTTGGACGCATATGTCCGGTTCCAAGGCACTTAAAACAGCGCATTGGTCGGGCCTCTAACATCTGGATTTGGGCCGAGCTCCAACCTATGAGGAGACGACCACCCTGTATCACAGCCTTGGCAGCTGTGACTGGACACTTAATCAGGCACGATCCGGCACCTCCAGGGCCAGGACGAATGTTCCCGACCTTGATTGTGTCCTCCGAACATCCACCCTTAGTTGCCAAGGTCCTCGTCAGTTCCGACTTGGTGATGGAGTCATCCAAGCCAGAAATCTTGAGCTCGGCAGTCTTAACGGGCCTAGCGATAGTCGCAACATCTGAAATGGCCTCTCTTAACTTCGTTGCGAAAAGATCGGCCTTTTCATTGTTCTGAGGACCAGGAATCTCAAACATCCTGGCTCCCGTAGCAGTCTGCCGACATTTGATGGCGGTTATGCCAAGTTGGCTCGTGTCGACTGTCCTACGAGCACGTTCTATTACCGTGCAGTAGGTTTCACCTTTTGCAGCTGCCTCAGGGGTGATAGTGATGACCACTGCAGCTGCTTTTGGGGCCACCAATTTCGGCTTTCGAGCCGTCTTTTGAGCCGCCTTTGGTTTGGTTGCATGCGCCGCAGGCTGCTTGGTCTTTGCCTTCGGGGCAGAATCTTGGGCTTTCACCTCTTCTCGTTTCCTGCCTTTCTTGACGACCGTGGACCAGCCTTCGTTGGCCAGGGTAGTCGTCGGAAGCATGAGATCCTCCTCTGGTACATGAGTGGAGGTGGATGGTACTAAGGGGTCCAGCAAAGCACTGTTGATTGGAGAGGAATGCTTAGCCTTACCCTTTTTGGTCTTGGGCAAAGTTGGGGCTGACTTCTTTTTCTTGTCTGCCGCTAGCGGCGGACGAAGCCGTACCTCAGGCAGAAGCCTGTTCTCAAGTCCGTCAAGCCTAGCATTGAGCATAGTGCCCACCTCAGTCATCACTCTATGCATGAACTTGTCAAGCATAGAGGGCGACGCAGGATATTGAGTGGCGGGCTCAGTAGTATTGCCTGCTGAAACACGAACCATAGAAGATTCCATTTCTACTTCTGGAACCTCGACCGTGTTATCTCTACGTGAATTGTCCGAAAGCATTTTTCGAAGCTCCAACATTTCGGATTTCAGCTTCTCAAGCTCTTCCGCTTGAGCTTCTATCTGCCGCTGTTGGTGGTCTATAGTCGCCTCCAATCTCTCCGTCTCTTCAGTGACGGAGCGACTTATAGCCACCGATACAATTTCTTTAAGGGAAGAGGCCGCCTGCTTTAGTACCTTTTGGTAAGTCCCTTTAAGGTTAGAGGACTTGCAAGCGACCTCTATAATAAGGTCAGCTTCCTTTTCAGCCATTTTTAGGAGTTTAGCTGCCGGTAGCTCCTCTTCACTGGTCTTGCCAGTAGCCTTGAGGGCATGAAGTGTAGTCCGAGTATCCCGGGACTTTGCAGCCTTAGCCACAATTTCTTCTTCCAGTTGCAGCTGCAACTCTATGCGTTTTGCTTCAGCAAGCTGCTTTTTAGCGGCTGCCAAACCGACATACTCTCCAGTAGTTGGGGGGCGCCCACGGCCTCTCTTCGC
Organism: Marasmarcha lunaedactyla; assembly: GCA_923062675.1. Taxonomy (NCBI): domain Eukaryota; kingdom Metazoa; phylum Arthropoda; class Insecta; order Lepidoptera; family Pterophoridae; genus Marasmarcha; species Marasmarcha lunaedactyla. The sequence continues at coordinate 29,165,097 of OV281348.1, read as the reverse complement.
AGTTGTTGCCTTTCTGACCGGCCTCCCTTCTGTCTGGGAGCCTGAGTCTCCAGACTCTTGCCGACGGGAACGTTTCCCCAGCGAGGCCTTCATAAAGAAAGACCTTGAATCGGAGAGTGCTACGTCACTTCCAGATGAATCAGATATTGCCTCATCGGAAAAGTCCTTCGAGGACCAGATTATGCGGTCCTTTTCAGACATTAAAACTCCATCCATCTCGGACCTATTCTCAACTCCGTCCTTCTTGGACCTACTCTCAACTCCGTCCTTCTCGGACCTAACGACATCTCCGCCCTTCTCGGGCACTACGTCTTTTTGGGATTTGTTAGAATTCTGCATATTGATCCCACGAGTATGGGGTAATTAAATAGTCCACAAGCACGGCAGGGACCCCACTGCCGCGGTAACCCTATTACACCAGGAGGTCGGGCGGTATCCTGGGGTGGTCGCTTGCGGGCAGACTTAACCTAGTCTGCCACCTCAAGAGGCGACCGTCGCCACGTATCCCAACGACGGTCCTTTGAGAGATTTTTGAAGAGGTTGTCTCCTCGCGGTCCAGGCGGTGAAGCCCAGACCCCCGTTCCGTCAGAGCCGCGAGACATGATCCACGACACTCCAACGGACTACGGTTTTGGTGACGGTGGCAATTGAATGCCAGCGCGGTGGCAGTGTAAGTGCACGCCACGCCCGCCACCCTTGACCCGGACAAAAGCCCCGACAGTCAACACCTCCATGGTCCGGACAAAAGCCCACGCCGACCAAAATCTCTGAAGCCCGCAGAACAAAGATATGCACTGCGATCCGACAAGCCCAGAACCGTCAGGTCCAGGTATTGATGAAGCGCAACTGCCGCCCCATTGGGGACAGACGCAGTGCGCCCCAACCAACAAAGGGTGCCCTGCCGCCCACTATGGGTCAGACGCAGGGTACCGACGAAGCAGACTGCCGCCCGATACGGGACAGACGCAGCCCGCCCCAACCACCAAAGGGCGCCCTGCCGCCCACTATGGGTCAGACACAGGGCACCGACGAGGCAGGACTGCCGCCCGATACGGGACAGACGCAGCCCACCCCAACCATTCTCCCCCTCCCCAGTGTTTGGTCCGCGGGGGCCCTTTCAAATAGAAAAAGCCCCTACCACTCTGGACCACTCTTCATAAAGAAGAGTGAGAAGAGTGGCCTCCTATCCGCCACCCGGAGACGCGCCGCGTAGGGGTATCACCTCCCCTCCCACTTGGACAACCAAGCAGGTCCGAGGGGGGGAACCTAACCTAACCTAACCTAACCTAACCTAACCTAACCTAACCTAACCTAACCTAACCTAACCTAACCTAACCTAACCTAACCTAACCTTTTTTTTTTTTTTTTTTTTTTTTTTTTTTTTTTTAACGCAGGAAAATCCTCATGGATACCCTACCCCAGCGGGGGCCGAGGTCGGGTTATGCCGGACTCTTACCGACTAAAAACCTGCGGCTTCCGTCTGGACGCACGGAGTCGGGTCACGAGGAGCTTGCGCATTCGTTCGCGGCCCGACAGCGTTGGCCGGCGCTCTGTGCAGCGCCGGCAACGTCCCGAGAGGGAGGGGTCCCTCTCTAGTCGTCCCTCATGAGATGGTGCGCAGGAAGCGCACGCGCCATCTCGAGCCCTGGACCGGAGGCGGATTCCCCCGAACCCGCCAACGAAGGCTCATGGGACTGCGGGAGAGGGAGGCTTTCGGCAACGAAAGCCGCCCTCCGGCGTCCCGTGCGACGGCGACGAAGCGGAAGGGAGGATGCATCATCTTCCCTCGCCCTCTCCGCCGCCTCCTTCGCGAGCATTACGGCCTCGCAGAAGGATCGCACCGCCTGCCACGATCTCTCACTCTCGACCATAGCGCGAACCACGGTCGGGAGCGAGATGTCGGCACCCAATACAGAGCCGAGCGCGCTGCGCTCCGCATCCCACGCCGGGCATACCTCCAGCGTGTGCTGGGCCGTCTCGTCGAGGCAATCGTCGCAGTGGTGGCACCTGGCAGTCGGTTCCCGACCGATCCGAAACAGGTAACTCCCGAAACAACCATGTCCCGAGAGCACCTGCGTCAGACGGTAGGTCAGGAAACCGTGTCGCCTACCCAACCACTGCTGGAAGACCGGACGAATTGCCTCGATAGTCCAGAGTCCGGCGCTCGAAAGCGCCAGCCTGGACTCCCACGCTTCGGTAGCCCGTTGGCGCAGCTCAGCTCTGTGCCCCTCCTGTTCCTGCAGCTCCTCTGCCACCCTGTCTGGAGCTCGCCGCAGGTCAGCCCGCAATGCGGCCAACTCGCGGCGAAGATCCTCCAACTCCGTTCGCAGCTGGTCATTGTCCGCCTTATAGCGTTCATTGGCCAGCCGCAAACGGGTCTCCTCCTCCGAAGCGGTGCGCTTCCGGAGCTCACCCAGTGTCTCTGTTATGGAAGAGGCAGCCTCTCTGAGGGCCTTTACAAAGGTGCCCTTCAAGTTCTTGGAGCTGCTGGCTACCTGAGTGATAATGCCCACAGAGCTACGGACTCGCTCCTCGAGCTCCGTAGCGGACACTTCCCCAGGTGCAGAAGCACACTCAGCCGGCGAGCACTGCTTTACTCGTAAAGTACGAGACTTTCGGGCCGCCTCCTCCAACTCTTGCTCAGCGCGGAGCTCCATTTCTGCGCGCTGAGCCGCCACCAACTCCGCCTTGGCCTTGGCGAGGCCGACATATTGCCCAGTGGTGGGCGGTCGACCTCTGCCTCGGCGGGCAGTTGATACCTTCGGAGCCTTCACAGGCTCCGACGCAGAGCCACTATCCTCGTCGGATGTGGTCCCCCTCGCGGAACGGCTGCGCTTGCGCCGCCAGAACCGCCCGGTTCCTTCGGAACCCTCTTCTAAGCTCATCACCGAGCCGGAGCTGAGCTCCTCGGTGAGAGTTTCGCCGCCCGTCTTGGGCCTTTCATCTACTCCGCCCGTCTCAGGCTCAACGTCTTTTTTTTTGGGGTTTTTGGTTTATCCATACTGTTCCCACGAGTATGGGGGATATAAAAAGTCCACCAGGGAAGTGCCCCCTGTTCCCTGGTAACTCAAATACTGTGCGGGGTCGAGTGGTCCCGCAGAGGTGGCCGCTCGCGGGCAGACTTATCCCAGCCTGCCACCTCAACGAGGCAGCCGAACGCCGTCGCAAGGCCCATGAAGGGCGCCCCAACGTTCGGCCTTTGGGGATTTTTTAAAGAGGTTTTCTCCTCGCGGACCGGGCGATTAAGCCAAGTCCACCGTTCCGTCAAAGCCGCGAGACATGATCCACGACACTTTGACGGTTTACGGGTTCGGTGACGGTGATAGTCAAATGTCAACGTGACGGCAGGGTAAGTGCACGCCACGCCCGTCACCCTTGACCCGGGCAAATACCCCGACAGTCAACCCCTCCCTGGCCCGAGCAAATACTCCGACAGCCAGAACAACGAAGTACAACTGCCGCCCGATACGGAACAGACGCAGTGTACTGACGAGGTGCCACTGCCGCCCAATATGGGACAGACGCAAGGCACCTCAACCACCAGAGAGCACCCTGCCGCCCACTATGGGTCAGACACAGGGTGCCGACGAGGCAAAACTGCCGCCCGATACGGGACAGACGCAGCCCACCTCAACCACCAAAAGGTACCCCGCCGCCCACTATGGGTCAGACGCAGGGCACCGACGAAGCACGACTGCCATCCCATTGGGGACAGACAAGTCGCACCCCAACCACCGAAGGATACCCTGCCGCCCACTATGGGTCAGACACAGGGCACCGACGAAGCAGACTGCCGCCCGATACGGGACAGACGCAGCCCACCCCAACCACCAAAGGGCACCCTGCCGCCCACTATGGGTCAGACACAGGGCACCGACGAAGCACGACTGCCGCCCGATACGGGACAGACGCAGCGCGCCCCAACCAGAGGAATGTTTTGGCTTCGCCCGTTGCTGGATTGCAACGGGTTACTGAGCCCCCCCGCCACGACAAGGCACATTCCAATTCGGGGGGGAACCTAACCTAACCTAACCTTTTTTTTTTTTTTTTTTTTTTTTTAAAAAGCAGTAATGCTCCTTTTGGAGCATTACTGCTTCACAAAAGGAGACCATCGCCTCCCATGACCTCTCGTCACCGACCATGGCCTTGACCACGGCCGGCAAGGAAAGGTCTCCTCCAACAACGGCGACCAGAGCCGCCCGCTCCTGCGCCCACGCCGGACATGCCCCGAGCGTGTGTTCGGCAGTGTCATCTCTGTCACCACAGTGATGACACATCGCCAGGGGCTCCCTACCAACTATGTGGCACAAATATCGGCCGAAGCTGCCGTGCCCCGACAGAATCTGCACCAGCCGGTATGTGAGCGAGCCGTGACGTCTGTTCACCCACTGCTTTAGCACCGGGCGAACAGCACTCACAGTCCAGACACCCGCGGACGGCTCTGCAAGCCGTTCCTCCCACACACGCAGCCGCCTTTCTTGGGCCCGCCGCATCCATCTCGACCTGCCCTCGGTCTCCCGCTCCCTCCGTTCGAAGTACGCCTTCGCTAGGATCTCTGCATCGAGATCCCAGGGGGGCGTTCCTGCAAGTACGCACGCCGCCTCATGGGAGACTGTGCGGTAGCCTCGTATGGCTCTGATGGCCATGACCCGCTGCGCTGAGAACAGCTTGGCCTTGTTCGGGCGAGTCAGAGCCCCGAACCACACAGGTGCCCCATACATCGCCATGGACCTCACTATGCCAGCGTACAAACGCCGACAGGTCCTACTTGGTCCACCCACATTCGGGAGAAGCCTGCCCAGGGCCGAAGCGGCCCCGTGGAGCATCGGAGCCAGTCGGTTAAAATGCTCCCGGAAGCTCCACCGTGGATCGAGGTGAAGTCCAAGATACTTCATGTGGGACTTCACTCCGATCCGCATTCCTCCTATCGTGACGTTGGCACCTTCAGGAGGCCCCCGCCGAGGCCCGTGGAAGTACAGAGCCTCGGTTTTTGCGAAGGCCACCTTTAGGCCCAACGCTTCGATCCGCCCGACGATCATTTGCGTGCCAACTGCTGCAAGCCTGGACGCCTCCTCGTATTCCCTCCCCCGGGCCGTGACCAGCGTGTCGTCTGCATAACACACGACGTTCACTCCCGGGGGTAGCTCTCCTCTAAGAGCCCAGTCAAATCCTATGTTCCACAAGAGTGGCCCTAGGACCGACCCCTGCGGAACCCCACACTGGACCGATCGGCGATCGACGCTGCCATTTCTCCCTACATACATCACCACTCTGCCCCGGAGATAGTCAGTGACTAGCCTCCGCAGGTAGAGTGGTACGCGATGGTACTTAAATGCCTCCTCGATACAGGCAAAGGGCAGCGAATTGAAAGCGTTGGAGATATCCAACGAGACTGCCATCAAACCGCTGCCCTTGGCCACCGCCTCATCCGACAAACCTTTCACGCACAGTATAGCGTCGATCGTCGATCGCCTCTCCCTAAATCCATATTGGCAGTCCGCCAGATTCGGACCCACCTCTCGGAGATGCTCGACGACACGGGAGGCGATGATGCGCTCGAAGAGCTTTCCCGTGTCGTCAAGCAGCACAATGGGGCGGAAGGCAGAAGGAGACTCTGACGGACGCCCTTCCTTCCTGAGGAGCACGAGCCTGCCCTCTTTCCAGCAAGCCGGAAACCGACATGACGCAAGGCATGCGTCGAAAAGCCCGGTAATGTGGGCCCTCAACTCACCCAACGCCCTTGTCAACACCCGGCCCGGAACTCCATCCGGCCCGGGAGCGGTGTTCTTTGCCCGGAGCCTTCTCACAGCAATTGCAAGCTCAGACTGCGTGACGGGGGGAACCTCACCAACCTGGTCAGTTTCCTCGACGGGTTCCTCCGTCATCGTTGGTGGGACGAGAGCCGGCCCGTCAGGGAAGAGGGCCGACATCACTTCCCCCATCAGTTGGGGATGCATGGTCTCCGTGACTGGAGGGGCCTGAGTGCGCAGTTTATTTCGCGCCGCTCGGTAGGGGCGACCCCATGGGTCTCGATCAAGCCCCTCCAGCATCTCCCTCCGTTTGGATTCCTTGGACCTGCTAATGGCCAGTTGAAGATGTTTTTTGGCCTCAAGATGTGATTGATATAGCAGGTCCTCGAACTCCTCGTTCCGATTAGGCCGCCTTCGGTATCTGGTGAACTGACGACGAGCCGCGTTGCTGCGTGTCCGAAGAGCCGCTATTTCGTCAGTCCACCAGTATACTTGCCTCCTCGGAGCAAAGCTCTTGGTTCGGGGCATGGAAGCGTCGCATATATGCGTAAGCGCCCCCCGAAATTTAAGCGCCCCCTCGTTCACCTCATTCGGCCCAAACGGCCGCATGGCCCAGGACTGGACGATTGCCGCCTCTACCAACAGCTCATCGTCAAGGCGGGATAGAGCCCACCTCGGGAAGGCCGCATTCCGACCCTCCACCCTTCGTTGAGTGAAGTCGATACTGGACAAGGAGGAGACCGCAAACCCTATGTATTGGTGGTCTGATAAGGTCTCCTCATTATCCAGGACCCGCCAGTTCAGCACGCGCGTAGCGAGAACAGGGCTAGCAAACGTTAAGTCTACTATTGACCCTCCCCGTCGTCGCACGCACGTGTTGACAGAGCCTTGGTTTAGCAGCACAAGGCCGCACGCTGACGTCCACACGTCTACCGCCTCTCCACGATCGTCGGTCTCCGGGGATCCCCAACTCGTGCTGTGGGCGTTGAAATCGCCGAGGACAATTACCGGCATAGGTGCCGCTCGTCTCACCACCGCCCCAACCCGGTCGAGGAACAGCTCGTATTCGACGAGTGGTCTGTTCGGGGAAAAATAGACCCCGACGACCAGGAAGTCACTCCACACAGCTGCCACTATGCCAGGCTCTCGCTCCCTGATGGAGAGGGGCAAGGAGTCCGGGCCGGAAGCGGCAATAATCACCACGGAGCCATCCGTGGCCCCCACCCAGTTTGGCTGGGAGGAGACGTAGTATGGCTCCGATATTACCGCCACATCAACCGACCACTGTAGCACGGATTGCAGGAACAGGTCCTGCGAACCGGCACAGTGGTTTAGATTTGCCTGGAGGAAGCGATGTTGGCACGCCATTAATGACCGGTCAACATTGCCTCCGTAGGCGGCTCCCTGGACTGTAGAGGGACGGCTGGGGTCATTCTAGGCCATCCTCTACCCTTCTTAGGGCGTGCGCATTTGCGACCCCCTGGCGTGTGATTCGCCGTCCTCCCTGCTGCCTTGCAAATCGGGCAATTCAGCTCGTTGCTGCATTCAGCCACCCTGTGGCCTGCTTCACCACATCGGAAGCAATTCTGGCTGCGGTCCACCTTGGACTGGCATTGGACCCCCGTATGGCCAATCTCGAAGCACTTGAAGCACTTCATGGGCCGGGGGTCCAGTGTTCGCACCCGCGCAGCACTCCACCCGACGAGAAGGCGCCCTTTAGCGGCAATTACTTTGGCCGCTTCGATCGGGCACTGGATGACGGCACTGCCTGCGCCGAACAATCCAGACCTGATCGGCCCAACTCTCACCTGGTCGATTGGGCATTTCCCATCCTGGGAGATGGCAGCCGCCAGGTCCACGCCAGACACCGAGTCGTCCAGCCCGGAAACGCACAAGTCGATGCATTTCACGGGCCGGGTGATCCGGACGGTCTCCGGGAATATCTCCCTTAGCTTGGCAGCCAGGGAGTCCGCTTTGCTGCCGCTCTCCTTGCCGGGGATTTCCAGGACTCGAGCCCCCGTAGCGGCCGAACGGATGTGGAGTCCATCGTCGATCTGCAGGGAGGTCAGATCGATGCCTCCCCTGGCCTCCTTGAGGACCCTCTCATAAGTGAGGCCCGTCTCAGCAGCCTCGGGCAACAGGGTGATTACCACCGCTGCTGTCCTCGGCCTTGCGTTGCCCCTAGCTGGCTTTCTCCTCGCCTTTTTCTTTGGGGCCGGTGCCGGAGCGGCGCGTGGTCCCGGGGCATTCGCTGTCTTTTTCTTCTTGCCCTTGCGCACCACTGTGGTCCAGCTATCAGGTTGGGCCGTGGAGGTGCTCGGGCGTGCTACCGGTTCAAGATCCGGTACCCGGGTAGGTGCCTTCCCCCTTTTCTGGCTCTTCCTTCCTTCAGAGGCGGGCGCAGCCTTTTTTCCGGGAGGAGCCGGCCACTGATGCTCTCCAGCATGGAGCGCATCATTGCGCCACACTCCCGGATGATACCTGCCCTGAGCTCCTCTTCAGGTGGAGCAGTTCTCGCAGGCCGAGTCTCCTCCCTAGTCTGGCACGCCGGCCGAGGCACCACCAGGGCCGAGGTGCGGCCCGTCTCCATCTCCACGCGCCATGTCACCATTTCAGCGCGGAGGTTTTCGACCTGCGCGCTGAGGCGAGCGTTCTCCTCCCTCACGGCCTCCATACGCTCTGCGTGCTCCGCAATGAGGCGGGCGTTTTCAGCCCGGAGAGCTGCCACCTCTTCGGAATGATTCCTCTCATAAATGGAGGCCATTTCTTCCCGGATCTGCGCCGCGGCCCTCTTAAGGGCATTCACAAAAGTGCCCTTAAGGTTTCCGGACTTAGCCGCCACCTCCAGAATCAAGTCCAGGCTCGCTTGGACTCGACCCTTTACTGTGTCCGCCGACGCACCCAGCGTCTTGGTGGACTCTGCGATCGCCAAGTTGGTCGCCAACTCGAGCTCCTTTTTTTGGACCTCAATTAGGGTCCGTTTGGCCTGAGCAAGACCAACATACTCTCCAGTGGTAGGAGGCCTACCACGTCCCCTCTTGCCCGCCGGCTTGCCACTACTTTTAGCAGCTCCTCCTCCAACCGTGTCTTTACCGCTGCTAGAACTATTTGTCCTAGCTTGGCGCAGTCTTTTCTTGCCCGCCGCCAAAATTTGGCGGGACACACTCCCCTCAGTGTCAGACGAGTTGGTGGACATCTCCTCCACCTCGCTTCCACTCCTCACTTCATCAAATCGCGTGCAATCATGATCTGATTTCCTCGCCGTTTCATTGACAGTTTCAGAGAGCACCGATGCCCTCGAAACTGCTCTTGCTCCTCCAGAGCTACTGCTCCCAGACCGACTCCTCGTAGCCGAATCCCCCCTCCGCACTTCCTTCCTCTGCCTAAGGGCACGGAAGCCACCTTCATCTTTAACTCCACCCTTCGCGGGCCTAACGTCTGTGGTTTTGGTTTTAGTATTTTTTCCCATATTGTTCCCACGAGTACCGTGTTTTTGATATTCACAAACATGGCAGTGACACGAATGCCAAGGTGAATCCTACTTACACCTGGGGGGCGGAAGGTACCCAGGGTTGGCGCTTGCAGGTAGCTGTGCCTCAGCTACCACCCCGGAGGGCGGCCGTTACCACGTCTCCCAATAACGGCCCTTTAGGGATTTTTAGAGAGGTTTACTCCTCGCGGTCCAGGCGGTTAAGCCAAGACCCCCGTTCCGTCGAAGCCGCGAGACATGATCCACGACACTCCAACGGACTACGGTTTTGGTGATGGTTGCAATTGAATGCCAGCGCGGTGGCAGTGTGAGTGCACGCCGCGCCCACCACCCTTGACCCGGACAAAAGCCCCGGCAGTCAACACCTCCATGGTCCGGACAAAAGCCCACGCCGACCAAAACTCCCAAAATCAACGCAGAACAAACAAATGCAACGCGTTCCGCCAATGAATTGACGAAGCAAACTGCCGCCCGATACGGGACAGACGCAGCCCGCCCCAACCACCAAAGGGCGCCCTGCCGCCCACTATGGGTCAGACACAGGGCACCGACGAAGCAGGACTTCCGCCCGATACGGGACCGACGCAGCCCGCCCCAACCATTCCCCCCTCCCCAGTGTTTGGTCCGCGGGGGCCCTTTCAAATTGAAAAAGCCCCTACCACTCTGGACCACTCTTCATGAAGAAGAGTGAGAAGAGTGGCCTCCTATCCGCCACCCGGAGACGCGCCGCGTAGGGGTATCACCTCCCCTCCCACTTGGACAACCAAGCAGGTCCGCGGAACCTAACCTAACCTAACCTAACCTTTTTTTTTTTTTTTTTTTTTTTTGGGGGGGGAAAATGCATTACGCATACCACCCGGGCGCAGGGGGCACCCGAGTGGTTATGTGGGACTCCCGTATAGGCTAATGAGACCCACGGTATACCCACTAAAAACCCCCCCATCTTCCTCCTCGCCGCCCTGTGACGGGGCCACGGGAACGCTCTCGCACACATCCGCGACCCCGCCGGCGGCAGCCGCCCACAAGCGGCTCCATCGCCACAGCCCGAAGGCCCTCCACGATGGGCGCACCAGATGTTAAGGTGCGCCTCCCTCCTCGGCCTCCACCAGACCTTTTTTTTTTTTTTTTTTTTTGACCAGGGGAAATCCTCATGGATACCAGGCCGTCCGGGGAAGCGACCAGGTTATGCCGGACTCTTACCAGCTAAAACCCCTGGGTTTTCCTCCAAGCACCGAATTGGCGGAGCACGGGTTTCCTCTCGGAACCGTCCGCGAACACGCCGATGCCGCCGCAAGCGCAGCTCCTCCATCATCTGCGGCATGCCAGGAAAACGTGGCACGCCGCAGCATCGTCCAGCGAAGCCCCTTGGCAGAAGACGACGGAAAGCTCCCCGTTTCCGCCGCCTAGGGGTTCACTCAGGCCAGGTCGGCGAATGCCCTCCTTCTCCGACCGGCCCTCCTCCTCCGGATAGGATCCGAGAGAGGATCATCCTCTCTTGTCCTTTCCGAGGCCTCTTTCTGGGACATCACTTCCTCACAGAAAGAGACCACGGCCTCCCACGACCTCTCATTACCAACCATGGCCCTTGCCACGGCTGGCAAGGAGAGGTCACTCCCTACAACTGCCACGAGCGTCGCCCGTTCGCGGGCCCACGCCTGGCACTCCTCCAACGTGTGCTGGGCTGTGTCCTCGCAGCCGCTAGAGCAGTGAAGACACACCGCCACCGGCTCCCTCTGGGCTATGTGGCACAAGTACCTGCCGAAACTGCCATGTCCCGACAGTACCTGCACCAGCCTGAAGGTAAGCGCCCCGTGCCGTCTGTTGACCCACTCCTTTAGGACTGAGCGAACAGCCTCAATTGTGCGCAGGCCCACGCCGGGCACCTCGAGCCTCTCCCTCCACCTTCGCAGCAAGGTCCGTTGGGCGGCCCTCCTCCAACGCTCGACCAGTTCGGAGCTTGGCTCCCCTCCATGTGCGCGCGCCTCCGCGCGCCGCTCGTACACCTCCACCAGAACCTCGGCATCGAGGTCCCAGGGTGGCATACCCGCGAGCACGCAAGCAGCTCCATGGGACACCGTTCGGTATCCTCGGATTGCTCTGACCGCGAGAACGCGCTGCGTTGACTGCAGCAGCGCTCTATTATGGCGAGTCAGAGCGCCGACCCATATGGGTGCCCCATAGAGCGCCATCGATCTGACCACGCCAGCATATAGCTGGCGACAGGCCAGATCGGGTCCACCGACATTCGGCAAGAGCCTTCCGAGAGCAGATGCGGTCCCGATCAGCCTTGGTGCCAATCGCCGAAAGTGCTCCCGGAAGTCCCATCTGCCGTCGAGTAAAAGTCCCAGATATTTTATCTGGGGCTTCAACTCGATCCTCACTCCATTGATGGAGATGCTGGCACCTGCAGGAGGCCCCCGCCGAGGACCGTGAAAACACAGAACCTCGGTTTTGTCGAGGGCAACCCTTAGGCCAAACATCTCAATGCGCCCAACGACTTGCCGCACTCCCTCTTCAGCGAGAGACGCCGCCCTCGCCAAATTCCGCCCTCGAGCCGTGACCAGAGTGTCGTCTGCATAGCAGACGACACCGAGGCCAGGGCGAAGGTCACCCCGCAGAGCCCAGTCATATCCGATGTTCCACAGAAGAGGACCCAAAACGGATCCCTGTGGAACACCGCAACGAATGCCGCGGCGATGGACTCTGCCGTCCTGTCCCTTGTACAGAACCACCCTGTTTCGCAGGTAGTCCGCGACCGTCTTCTGTAGGTAAAGAGGCACGCGGTGATACCGCAGTGCCCCCTCAATACAGCAGAAGGGCAGCGTGTTGAAGGCGTTGGCGATATCTAGCGACACCGCCAGCAACACGCCGCCCGACGCCACCGTCTCGTCCGAGAGACCCCTCAGACGAGCAACCGCATCGATCGTCGAGCGGCCAAATCGGAAGCCGAACTGGCTGTCCGACAGGTCGGGGCCTACGCTGCGCAAGTGCTGGATGATGCGGGCCGCCACGAGGTTCTCGTAGAACTTGCCCGCATCATCCAGCAGCACGATGGGACGAAAGGAGGACGGAGAATCCCCTAAACGCCCCTCCTTCTTCAGGAGAACCAATTTCCCCTCCTTCCAACAGGTCGGGAATCGACCCGACGCTAGGCATCTGTCGAGGAGCCCGGTGAAGTGGGCCCCCAACTCGCCCAGCGCCACCGCCAAGACCCGACCCGGAACACCGTCTGGTCCGGGCGCGGTGCGTTTAGCCCTCAGCTTGTGCAAAGCTAAACGCAGCTCTGCCAACTCCAGAGGAGGTGGAGGAGGAGCCTCAACCTCCGGTGCAGCCTCATCTCTCGAGGAAGGGTCCGCCATTGTCGGAGGAGCGATATCGGGCGCGTCCGGAAACAACGCCGTCACCACGCCCTCCAACAGCTGAGGCTGCATGATCTCCGTGAGCGGGGCCGTCCGCTGGCGAAGTTTGTTGCGCACCGCGCGATACGGACGGCCCCACGGATCTCGATTGAGCTCCTCCAGCATCTCCTGCCGAGCACTGGTCTTTGCCTGCGCAATCGCGAGCTGCAGGCTCTTCTTGGCCTCCTTGTATAGGTCGTGCAGAAGCTGCCCCGTTTCCTCGCTCTGGAACCGCCGCCTCCGGTATCTGGTGTAGCGACGCCTCGTTGCGCAACACTCGTCGCGCAACTCGGCGATCCGTTGCGACCACCAGTATACCGCCCGCCTTGGAGGTGCGCGCTTGGCTCGGGGCATGGCCGCGTCGCAAATTTGCGTCATGACCCCCTGGAGCCTAAGCGCCTCCTCGTCAACCTCCGCTGGCTCTGCCGACTGCAGGTTCCAGGACCAGACGACGGAGGCCTCCCTCAGCACGTCCTCGTCGAGCCGCGTCAGGGACCAGCGAGGGAAATTTCGTTACCCAGCTCCCTCTCTCCGAAACGGCGTCTCGGTTGTGGACGAGGTGGAGAGGTCGAATCGGATATACCGATGGTTCGACAGGTTCTCCACCTCGGCCAGAACACGCCAACCTTGCACCCGCCGGGCTACAGCTGGGCTGGCGAACGACAGATCTATAATCGATCCAATCGTCGCCCCGCCCCGCTGCACCTCGAAAGTGTTGGTGCTGCCTCTGTTCAGCAACACCAGGCCACACGTGGCGGCCCAGTCCTCCACAGCCAAACCTCGATCGTCAGTGGCAGGGGACCCCCACGACACGCTCTTTGCGTTAAAATCTCCGAGCACAATGACGCGCCCGGAAGACGCCCGCCGAACAGCCGCACCAACTCTGTCGAGAAACGCCTCGAATTCTACAAGGGACCTGTTCGGTGAGAAATAAATTCCCACCAAGGTCAGGTCCCTCCAAGACGCCGAGACGAGACCCTCCTCCCTCACCTGTACTGAGAGAGACGAGTGAGGAGAGTCTGCCGCCACTGCGATCGCCACTGTGCCCTGTGAGTCCCCGGCCCAGCACTGCGATGTTGGGACAAAGTAGGGCTCTGCGACGACCGCAACGTCTATGGACCACTGCAGCATGGATTGCACGAAGAGATCCTGTGCCCCGCTGCAGTGGTTCAAATTCCCCTGTAGGAAGCGATGAGAGGTAGCCATTGCTAACCGGTCGTCATCGCTTCATGTGGCGGCGCCGAGGGAGTGGGGCGCTTACCTCGCTTGGGTTGCGAGCATTTCCTTCCCCCCATAGAGTGTCCGGAGGGCTTGCCGCTCTCCAAACAGACAGGGCAGGAAGGATTTGCTGCGCAATCGGCCGCCTTGTGGCCTGGCAGTCCGCACCGGAAGCAGAGCTGGCTGCGATCGACGGCCGACTTGCATTGGGCCCCTGTGTGACCGATTTCGCACTATCGGTAACACTTCAGGGGCCGCGCCTCCAGAGATCGGACCCGAGCAGAGCTCCAGCCGACTAGAACTCTGCCCAGGTCGACTACGACCTTTGCCGCTGCGACTGGCACCTGCACCAACACACGGCCACTGCCGTACGGGCCGGAGCGGATCTCTCCAGCCTTGATCTGCTCAGCGGGGCAGCCACCCGCCTTGGCCAATGCCTCGACCACATCACGGGGCGATACGGAGTCGTCCAGGTCGGCAACCAGGACGTCGACCCGCTTCACCGGCCTCGCCACGCGTACACAAGGGGGGAGGGCCCGTCGGAGCTCCTCAGCCAGGCGGTCGGCCTTCTCTCCACTGTCCCTCCCGGGGACCTCCAACATTAAGTTCAACCAGACCTAACCTAACCTAACCTAACCTTTTTTTTTTTTTTTTTTTACGTTGGAAATGCTTTTACGCACGGTCCCCCATCTGGGCGACTGGGGGGGTGTGTGGGACTCAGACCACAGGATTTCTACTACCCACTAAAACCAACGGTATTACCCTTAGTCACTTTCAAAACTACCACCATCCCCGGTCCAGTCAGGGTCGTCTGATTCAGACAACGTTGACTGAGCAATGTGGGAGGGTTGGTTTTGTGACGGGGTTACGGGAAGCCTTAAAGATACGACCGCGACCTCGTCAGTGACTGCCCGCCATAGCAGGCCCGGCTGTGTGCCCCTGGTGTGCAATGGAGCGTTCACAGGAATGCAGCGGAGTGCGGGGACATTCCCGTCCGTCTGCAATGGCGGCGCGTGCAATGCGGGTGGAGGAGACCCATTTCCTAGCACCCGCGCGCCACCACTTGGGGGATGGAGTCGGTCTTGCAACCTCTTCCTTCGACCCCTGTGACGTCGGCGAAGCGTTACAGCAGAAGAACTTTCTTCTCGCTCTCGTTCCGCCACCTCTTTGCGGAACATGAAGTCCTCCGCAAAAGAGGCTACCGCTCCCCAAGCTGTCTAGCTGCCTACCATGGCCTCGACCACTTTAGGCAGAGAGAGGTCTAGACCAATTACTGTGCTCAGAGCGCGGCTCTGCTCCTCCCAAGCACTGCACTCTTTGAGAGTGTGCTGTGCCGTGTCATCTACTGCAATGCACTCATGGCATATTGTCGTTTCTTCCCTTCCGATCTAGTGCAGATAATGGCCGAAACAGCCATGTCCAGTAAGGATTTGCACCAGACGGAATGTGAGGAAGCCGTGACGTCACACATCAAAAATAGGGGCCAGGGTTCTAGAGTTCGTCTTCCTGAAGCGGAAGAGAACAGCTCAAGCTTCCAGAGGCGCAACAACTCAGTTTCTGCCTCTCGTCTGACTGCGCTTATTTCCTCAGGGGCAGGATTGTCCCCGTGGGCGCGCTACTCTGCCTTCCAATAATACACTGCAGCTAAGACCTCCGCCTCAAGACTCCAGGGCGGGGTTCCTGCAAGTGCCCATGCCACTGAGCTAGCCACGGTGCCGTAGCAACGAGCCACTCTCTGAGCAATAGCCCGTTGTGGTCTGTGCAGATGGACGATGTTAGTCCTGTTGAGGCAATCAGCCCAAATCGGAGCACCATACAGTGCCATGCTTTTTATGATGCCTGCATATAGTCATCATAGGGCACTGGGTCCACCGAGGTTTGGTAGCAACCAGCTCATAGAGTCAGCCGCGCGGAGAAGTCTTGGCGCTAGCTGTTTGATATGTGCACCAAAACTCAAACGACTGTCTAGTATGAGGCCAAGGTATTTCATCTCCGTTTTCACTTCAATTCTGATACCGTTGACCGTCACGTGCGCGTCTGTTGGTGTGCGCTTTCTTGGACCATGGAATGCAATAGCCACGGTTTTGTCAACTGCCACCTTTAGTCCGAGATGCGTTATGCGGTCCGCAATAAGTTTTCCATCAACGCAGGCAAGTTCGGCTGCCTCCCGATATGTCTTCCCTCGGGCTGTTAGCAAAGTGTCATCTGCATATCAGGTGACGTTCATCCCGGGGAGAAGAGCACCGCGCAAAACCCAATCGAATCCGATGTTCCACAGGAGACCCCCACGGAACACCAGACTCCACCCTGTGAGTGCGAATACTCTCGTCACGGCCGATGTAGAGGACCTCGCGATTCTCAGCCAGGAGACGCTGGAGGTACAGGGGCACTCTATGATATCGAAGTGCCTCCAGTATAGTTGCGTGTGGAATGGTGTTGATCTTTATCATGATCTATGCTATATCAAAAGATACAGCCAACACCCACTCTGACCTCATTCTGACCTGCCAATTGCTTCCACGACGATAATGTTTGATAATGACCGAAAAATTCTCAGTCTTGATAATGCGTCTATTGTTGACCGACCCGCCCCGAAACCGAACTGAAATCCGGGATCTTTCCGGTCCAGCCGAGAACAAGTGATCAACAAGGCGCTCTGCCACAACGCGCTCAAACGTCTTGGCGTCTTCACCGAGCTGTACCACCGCGATACCCAGGACACGCGCAGGGGATCCCATCAGGTCCGTGAGCAGTCCTCTTTAGATGCAGACATTGAAAGGCCGCATTCATTTCGTTTCAAAGATATGCACTGCGATCCGACAAGCCCAGAACCGTCAGGTCCAGGTATTGACGAAGCACGACTGCTGCCCACTTTGGGTCAGACACAGGGTACCGACGAAGCAGACTGCCGCCCGATACGGGACAGACGCAGCCCGCCCTTACCACCAAAGGGTGCCCTGCCGCCCACTATGGGTCAGACACAGGGCACCGACGAAGCAGACTGCCGCCCGATACGGGACAGGCGCAGCCCGCCCCAACCGCCAAAGGGTACCCTGCCGCCCACTATGAGTCAGACACAGGGTACCGACGAAGCAGACTGCCGCCCGATACGGGACAGACGCAGCCCACCCCAACCATTTCCCCCCCTCCCCAGTATTTGGTCTGCGGGGGCCCTTTCTAATAGAAAAAGCCCCTACCACTCTGGACCACTCTCCTATATGAAGAGTGAGAAGAGTGGCCTCCTATCCGCCACCCGGAGACGCGCCGCATAGGGGTATCACCTCCCCTCCCACTTAGACAACCAAGCAGGTCCGCGGAGGTCCGCGGAACCTAACCTAACCTAACCATTATACAAATATATATATTTGGTTGAGTTTTTGACGGCCGATTTTCGCGTTTTTAAAACCAAAACGTTTGTTTTATTTGCGCCTACATAACTAAAAGCTTCATCCCCGACATGTAAGAACTGCACCGCTGCGACCAGAGAGAGCACAACGTGTTCAACCAGGCATGCCCGAACCGAAAACGGTGGGACTCTTCTGTGTCGTATCTGCTAAAGGCACTCAGGCTGTATTCAACCCCTACCACATACTGCAAGCGAATTTACAAAGAAAAAAGTTGGCCACTGAGAAGCTTGTTCTAGAAGCAGGTATACGCAAAACAACGCTGGCACTCATACAAGAGCCGTACGGTGGAGGAGTCGGCTCGATGAGGAATTACAGGGGTGCAAGGATCTTTGAGTCTACTGGCGCGGGCACGGTCAAAGCTGCAATAGCTGTCTTCGACCCTAACTTAATAATAACGCAGTACCCGCAACTATCCACACCTAACGTCATTGTGGTAGGTGCCCAAACTGGAGACAGGAAGATCGCAGTCGTGTCATTCAACTTCGCGCTAGACCAGTCCATGGACCTGCATCTAGAACAACTAAAGAAAATTGTGGAAACTGTCGATACTAATTTGCTTGTAGTGGGTGGCGATGCGAACGCGAAAAATATCTGATGGGGTGGGAATAAAAACGATAAAAGGGGAGAGGACATGCTGGGTGCCCTCGATGAGCTTGACTTGCATATTGTAAATGTCGGCAACAAACCGTCATTTGATACTGTTAGAGGTGCGGTGCGCTACTCTAGCAACGTAGATATCACAGCATGCTCGGCGGGCCTTTTTGACCGGGTGGCAAACTGGAAAGTGGATGAATCACTAACTAGCTCTGATCACAACGGTATCTCTTTCGAACTAGGACTTAAAAGAACAAAGGGTCATAGTATCACTAGAACTACGAGGTTGTACAATACGAAAAAGGCTAATTGGGAAAGGTTTCATGAGAAACTGGAACAATTAAAGGCTGAACGTTGTCTTGTACCTGATACCTTTAACTAATAAACACCAAATTAAACCAAAAAAAGATTATACTGTTCATTATACGGTATCATTAGACATAGAGGGAGCATTTGATAGCGCTTGGTGGCCAAAAATAAGAGTCCGGCTGGCTGAAGAAAAATGTCCGTGGAACCTGAGAAGGGTCATTGACAGCTACTTAAGTAACCGGTCTATATATACGGTCTACCCCAGGGGTCGTCATCGAGTGTTTGCAGCATTTCTGCACGACAGCGGTCTTTGGCACTACTAATAGCTGCCTGAAGGGATCGCTTGGCCTGCCGGTAAACCTCGTATAGACGATCCTCAGCAGCAAGGTCACGGCGACGACGTCTTCGACTCCTCGCAAATGCTCTCCGGGCAGTTGTACATGCTGTACGGAGATCTGCAATTTCCTCCGTCCACCAATACACGGTCTTCCGTTTTGGTGGTGCACGAGCACGAGGCATAGACGCATCGCAAATCTCCGTACAGGAGTCGCGCAAACGCACCGCAGAAGCGTCGATGTCATGGCCAGTGGCAGTGACAGAGAACCATTGTTGAACAATGGCTGCCTCAGC
Source organism: Marasmarcha lunaedactyla (assembly GCA_923062675.1). Taxonomy (NCBI): domain Eukaryota; kingdom Metazoa; phylum Arthropoda; class Insecta; order Lepidoptera; family Pterophoridae; genus Marasmarcha; species Marasmarcha lunaedactyla. The sequence continues at coordinate 29,146,301 of OV281348.1, read as the reverse complement.
TGCTATTTCCTTGTCCAGGCGAGTAAGTGCTCAGCGAGGGAAGTGTGATCCAGGTGTTCTTGACCTCTGAGAACGTTGGGCATCTACCTCGAACCTTATGAATCGATGGTCCGACAGGCTTTCCGTTTGAGTGATGACGTGCCACCCTTTGATATGCGTTGCGAGGGCAGGGGAAGCGAACGTAAGGTCCACTATCGACCCTCCCTGCCTTCGAACGCATGTATGGACTGTTCCCCTGTTAAGAAGAGACAGTCCGCTAGCAGCTGCCCATGACTCAACTGCTCTGCCTTTGTTGTCAGTTGTTGGGTTTCCCCACATGGTAGACTTCGCGTTGAAGTCACCGAGCACCAAGATGTTATTGGGCTGTTGACGTGACACCACCGCCAGCAGAAGTGCGAGGAAATTTTCGAACTCTGCCAGCGGACGGGTAGATGAGAAGTATATCCCAACAATGACGTATTCCTCCCATGCAGCCACTACGTAGCCTGGGCCCTTCTCTTTAAGGAAAAGAGGTGGGGAGTCCGCGTATGACTTCGAGACAATGGCCACGAGGCCGTCACGATCTCCTAGCCAGTTGGGCCTGTCATTAATCATGAACGGCTCAGAGGCGACGCCAATGTCAATGGACCATTCTGCCATGACCTGAACAAACAGGTCTTGGGACCTAGCACAGTGGTTCAGATTGGCCTGAAGCACACGCGCGTTTTTAATGATGCTGAGAGCCATTAATCAGACATTTCAGCATCAACTGTCGCACTTGTGTGTGCGGTAGGCGCAACAGGTGGGGTCGGCACCTGGGCTCTGCCTTTTTTGGGCGGGGGATTACAATTTCTTCCACCCATTACGTGTCCGGCCGGTTTTTTGGCCTCTGTGCACACTGCACATTTTGGTGTAGCTTTGCAGCTCGTAGAGTTGTGCCCCTCACATCCACAGCGGAAGCACAAATGCTCCCTGATAACAGGGGACGGGCAACATGGGCGCATATGTCCGGTCCCAAGGCACTTAAAACAGCGCATTGGTCGGGCCTCTAACATCTGGATCTGAGCTGAGCTCCAACCTATTAGGAGACGGCCACCCTGTATCACAGCCTTGGCCGCTGTGACTGGACACTTAACGAGGCACGATCCAGCACCTCCAGGGCCAGGACGAATGTTCCCGACCTTGATCATATCCTCCGAACATCCACCCTTAGTTGCCAGGGTGCTTGTCAATTCCGACTTGGTTATGGAGTCATCTAAGCCGGAAATCTTCAACTCTGCGCTCTTGACGGGCCTAGCGATCGTCGCAACGTCTGAAATGGCCTCTCTTAACTTTTTGACGCGAAAAGGTCAGCCTTTTCATTGTTTTGAGGGCCAGGAATCTCAAACATCCTGGCTCCCGTAGCAGTCTGCCGACATTTGATGGCAGTAATGCCAAGCTGGCTCGTGTCAATTGTCCTACGAGCACGCTCTAGTAACGTGCAGTAGGTTTCGCCTTTTGCGGCCGCCTCAGGGGTGATAGTGATGACCACCGCAGCCGCTTTTGGTGCCACCAATTTCGGCTTGCGAGACATTTTTTGGGCCACCTTTGGATCAATTGATTTTGATGTATTGGCAACAGGCTGTTTGGTTTTTGCCTTCGGGGCAGAATCTTGGGCTTTCACCTCTTGTCTTCTTCTGCCTTTCTTGACGATCATGGACCAACCTTCATTGGCCTGGGTGGTCGTCGGAAGCATGAGATCCTCCTCTGGCACTTGAGTGGAGGTGGATGGTACTGCGGTGTTGTTTGGAGAGGAGTTCTTAGCCTTACCCTTTTTGGTCATCGCCAAAGATGGGGCAGACTTCTGTTTCTTGTCTGCTGCTAGCGGTGGACGCAGCCGTACCTCAGGCAGGAGCCTGTTTTCGAGTCCGTCGAGCCTAGCATTAAGCATAGTGCCCACCTCGATCATCACTCTATGCATAAAATTGTCAAGCATAGAGGACGGCGCCGGATGTTGGGTGGCGGGCTCAGTTATATTCCCTGCTGAAACATGAACCGTAGAAGATTCTATTTCTTCTTCTGGAACCTTAAGCGTTTTGTCCTGACGCGATTTGTCCGAAAGCATTTTTCGGAGCTCCAACATTTCAGATTTCAGCTTTTCAAGCTCTGCCGCTTGGGCTTCTAATTGCCGTTGTTGGTGGTCTATGGTCGCTTCTAACCTCTCCGTCTCTTCAGTAACAGAGCGACTTATAGCCACCGAAACAATTTCTTTAAGGGAGGAGGCCGCCTGTTTAAGTGCCTTTTGGTAAGTCCCTTTAAGGTTAGAGGACTTGCAAGCAACCTCTACAATAAGGTCAGCTTCCTTTTCCGCCATCTTTAATAACTTGGATGCCGGTAGCTCCTCTTCACCGGTCTTGCCAGTAGCCTTGAGGGCATGCAGTGTTGTCCGAGTATCCCGGGACTTTGCAGCCTTAGCCACAATTTCTTCTTCAATTTGAAGCTGCAATTCTGCACGTTTTGCTTCAGCAAGCTGCTTTTTAGCGGCTGCCAAGCCAACATACTCTCCAGTCGTTGGAGGGCGCCCACGTCCCCTCTTCGCAGTTGGCGCTTTTCTGACCGGCCGTCCTTCCGTCTGGGGGGAAAATGCATTACGCATACCACCCGGGCGCAGGGGGCACCCGAGTGGTTATGTGGGACTCCCGTATAGGCTAATGAGACCCACGGTATACCCACTAAAAACCCCCCCATCTTCCTCCTCGCCGCCTTGTGACGGGGCCACGGGAACGCTCTCGCACACATCCGCGACCCCGCCGGCGGCAGCCGCCCACAAGCGGCTCCATCCAGACAGCCCGAAGGCCCTCCACGATGGGCGCACCAGATGGTAAGGTGCGCCTCCCCCCTCGGCCTCCACCAGTACTGTAGCAGACTCCCCCTAAGTCTGCTACTAGGAGACCATGGGTACCAGATAACTGGTACCCGGTGGCAGATCGGGTCTGTGGTTCTGCCACCGACCACACCTCGGCCGCAGAGGATAGGGCAAGCGGCGCACCGCAATACCGACATGCCTCTTCCTCTGCGGCCCCACCGGTGCCGTTTCCGCGGAACGGCCCCGCCGGCTCGCAGGGGTTAGGGAGAGTGGCGCACCGTGATACCAACACGCCTCTCCCCCTGCGATCCCTCCACGGCCGCAGAAGATAGGGAGAACGGCGCACCGTAATACCGGCACTCCTCTTCTTCTGCGGTCCCATCTCCTAGCGCGTCCACAGCGGACTTCTTCAGCCCGCTGGGAGCGCCCTCCTCGGGCCAGCCGGCGGCCCCAACAGGCCGGCCCTGGTTGCCTCTTAGTTCACCGTGGGTGACCAGTCCACGGTTACTAAGCCCCCCCGCCACGACAAGGCGGGCAACCATCGGGGGGGAACCTAACCTAACCTTTTTTTTTTTTTTTTATCGCAGGAAAATCCTCATGGATACCCTACCCCAGCGGGGGCCGAGGTCGGGTTATGCCGGACTCTTACCGACTAAAAACCTGCGGCTTCCGTCTGGACGCACGGAGTCGGGTCACGAGGAGCTTGCGCATTCGTTCGCGACCCGACAGCGTTGGCCGGCGCTCTGTGCAGCGCCGGCGACGTCCCGAGAGGGAGGGGTCCCTCTCTAGTCGTCCCTCATGAGATGGTGCGCAGGAAGCGCACGCGCCATCTCGAGCCCTGGACCGGAGGCGGATTCCCCCGAACCCGCCAACGAAGGCTCATGGGACTGCGGGAGAGGGAGGCTTTCGGCAACGAAAGCCGCCCTCCGGCGTCCCGTGCGACGGCGACGAAGCGGAAGGGAGGATGCATCATCTTCCCTAGCCCTCTCCGCCGCCTCCTTCGCGAGCATTACGGCCTCGCAGAAGGATCGCACCGCCTGCCACGATCTCTCACTCTCGACCATAGCGCGAACCACGGTCGGGAGCGAGATGTCGGCACCCAATACAGAGCCGAGCGCGCTGCGCTCCGCATCCCACGCCGGGCACACCTCCAGCGTGTGCTGGGCCGTCTCGTCGAGGCAATCGTCGCAGTGGTGGCACCTGGCAGTCGGTTCCCGACCGATCCGAAACAGGTAACTCCCGAAACAACCATGTCCCGAGAGCACCTGCGTCAGACGGTAGGTCAGGAAACCGTGTCGCCTACCCAACCACTGCTGGAAGACCGGACGAATTGCCTCGATAGTCCAGAGTCCGGCGCTCGAAAGCGCCAGCCTGGACTCCCACGCTTCGGTAGCCCGTTGGCGCAGCTCAGCTCTGTGCCCCTCCTGTTCCTGCAGTGCAGGCGGGTGACCCCTGGCCCGGAGCGCCTCCACGCGCCACTCGTAGAGCGACGCGAGGGCTCTCGCTTCCAGGTCCCAGGGAATAGTACCCGCCAGCACGCAAGATGCCTCACCCGAGATCGTGCGATAACCCCGTACCACCCTGATCGCCATCACCCGCTGGACTCGCGTCAAGCGGGCGATATTGCTGCGACTCAGGGCGCTGCCGGCCCACACAGGGGCACCATACAGGGCCATCGATCTCACGATTCCCGCGTAGAGACGCCGACACGACGTCTCAGGTCCGCCGAGATTCGGCAGCAGCCTTCCCAGGGCCGCAGCCGCCCTCAGCAGCCGAGGCTCAAGGCACTCGAAGTGGGGGCCGAAGTTCCACCGGCTATCCAGGACGAGTCCCAGATAGGTATATGTATAGTCCCAGATATATGGGCACCCCGGGGCGGCGCGTTCCGCGGGCCGTGGAAAACCACGGCCTCGGACTTTTCGAGCGCCACCCGCAAACTTAACCCGCTGAATCGCGTCTACGGCAGACCTACCAAAGGAGACGCACCACAGTGCAAAAACTGCATTTCAGCAAACGGAGCAGAGACGGCCCCGACACACAAACGACGACAAAAATGGGATGCAATAGCGAGATCCCGAATCTCTTACTGCTGCTAAGGGCCCCACAAATAACCAAACTTCCCCTCTCGGGAAAAAGATGACACAGGACTGCATTTCATCCAAGCAAATCTCCAACGCTCCAAATTGGCCACAACGGAACTGCTTCAAGTAGCCAAAGACAGGGGAATCTCAGTCGCCCTCGTACAAGAACCTTACGTCGGCAAGAGTGGCTCTTTACAGCAATACCCTGGAACCCAAATCATCCAGTGCACCCTGAGCAGAAACAAGCCAGTAAAAGCCGCCATCATAGTTTTCGACGACCGGCTGGAAGCTATCCATGATCCACAGCTGGTCACAGAAACGGAGGCTGCAGTACTGTTAGTTGGAGGGGGCATAAAACTAGGAGTGTTGTCGCTATACCTTGAGGGGGACGAAGACATCAAGCCCTATCTCGACAGGACCAAAAAAGTGTGCGAAGAGATCGGAACGAAGCACCTCATAGTGGGAGGGGACATCAACGCATGGAGCCATTGGTGGGGAAGTTCAGCAGAAGACCAAAGGGGTGTGGCTTACAATGCTCTCCTCAATGAGATGGATCTCCACATCCTGAACGTGGGAGATACACCCACCTTCGAGACGCTCAGAAACGGGAAAATGTGCACGAGCATAGTGGATGTCACAGCCTGCAGCGAACCCATCCTAACGAAAATAGAAAACTGGAGAGTGAACCGGAGTCTAATAACATCAGACCACAATGCGATAACGTTCACGATGCGAACGGCGAATAACCTGGAGCCGTTAAAACCCATCACAACGCGCATCTATAACACCAAAAAAGCGAAGTGGACAGATTTTGGAAGACACTTCAGTGAGTCGCTTCAGATGGAAAACATTAGTGTGGACTCCATTCAAGAGTGCAAAACCCAAGAGGAACTCGAGGCCATCATAGATAAGTACACCGACGCAATTCACCAAGCCTGCGAACACAGCATCCCAAAAGCAGGCAGCAGAAGACCAAACAGAACACCTCCGTGGTGGACACAAGAGTTGGAAAACTTAAAAAAAGAGGCCAAAAGGAAAAAAAGGAGAATCAAGAACGCAGCCCCCCAACGAAAACAATTGGTCATCGAAGAATACATAAATGCCATAACGGAGTACAAGAACAAAGCCGACAGAGCAAGCACAGAAAGTTGGAAGGATTTCTGCACGACCCAAGAAAAAGAAAGCATGTGGGACAAAATCTACAGGGTCATAAGAAACACCGCAAGAAGACAGGAAGACACCCTCCTAAGGAACTCGGAAGGAAATACCCTAACACCACAAAAATCTGCAGAACTCCTTGCAAACACTTTCTACCCAGAAGACTCAGAGAGCACAGACAAACCCATCCACATGGACATCAGGGAACAAATAAGGACGGCAAAACTATCGGACATGCCTGGAGATGACCCTTTTTTCACCACTGGGGAACTTGAACAAGTTCTCCAGTCGCTAAATCCAAAGAAAGCGCCGGGACCCGATGGGCTAACTGCGGATATATGCACAGCAGCCATACGAAGTCAAACGGAGATATTCCTGGCAATCGCAAACAGATGCTTGCTACTGAAATGTTTCCCAAGACAATGGAAAAAGGCACATGTGGTCATTCTCAAAAAACCAGGTAAGGAAGACTACACCCAACCAAAGTCACACAGACCGATAGGCCTCCTTTCAGTTCCCGGCAAAATAGTGGAAAAGCTCCTAATAGGTAGACTCCAATGGCACATCTTCCCAACCTTAAACACAAACCAATATGGCTTCATGCCCCAGCGAGGCACCGAGGACGCCCTCTATGACCTTGTCCAGAAAATAAAAAAGGAAGTGGAGAACAAAAAGATAGTCCTGGTGGTCTCACTGGACATAGAGGGAGCCTTTGACAACGCGTGGTGGCCGGTTCTTCAACAGCAACTAATGCAAAAAAAGTGTCCCAGAAACCTTTACGCGATGGTAAACTCCTACCTATCAGACAGAACAATTACAGTCAACTATGCCAGAGCAAAGTGTGAGAGATCGACAACGAAGGGGTGCGTCCAAGGATCTATCGGAGGACCCACCTTCTGGAACGTAATCCTCGACTCATTATTGCACAGGCTGGAAAAGGAGGGAGTTTACTGCCAATCGTTCGCAGACGACGTGACACTGGTCTTTGCAGAAAACTCAACTAAGAGCTTGGAAGAAAAAACGAACAACGCACTAAAAACAGTAGTACATTGGGGTGAATACAACAAACTTAGCTTTGCGCCACATAAAACCAGCGCCATGATATTGACAAAAAAGCTGAAGTACGAACAACCCAATCTCTACATGGCGAACACGAAGATTGAAATCGTCAAAGAAATCAAGCTCTTAGGCCTAATAATAGACTGCAACCTCACCTTCAAAGCACATGTAACGGCGACATGCAAAAAATCTGCCGACATCTACAAACAACTCGCACGTGCGGCAAAGGTGACCTGGGGTCTCAACGGAGAAATTGTGAGAACAATATACGTGGCAGTAATAGAGCCCATCGTGATGTACGCCTCGGGAGCGTGGTCGGATGCGACAGGGTTCCAGATGATACAAAATCAATTAAACGCTCTGCAAAGGGGCTTCGCACAAAAAATTTGTAAGGCATACAGAACTGTGTCTCTCACCTCAGCCCTCACACTATCAGCCCTCCTCCCGCTAGACCTCAGAATACAGGAATCAGCTAGTCTATTCAAGACCAAAAAAGGCATCTGCAAACAATATCTACCAAAAGATGGAGAACTGGAACGCCCAATACACTATCTCCAAAACGCACACCCGTCAAGGATCACATCAGTAGACTACCAGCTCCTAAACAGCCCGGACCAGAAAACCATCGAAAGTCTACAGAAAACAGGCCTCTTAATTTACACGGATGGTAGCAAAATGGACGAAAATGTTGGAGCCGCGCTCACTGCATGGGTGGCGGGAAAAGAAACGCAAAACGCCACCTTCAAACTACACCCCCTTTGCACGGTCTTTCAATCGGAACTTTATGCGCTCTGGAAGGCAACGGAACTGGCAAAGTCCAATGGGAATCAAACCGTGAATATCCTTAGTGATTCGAGATCTTCGCTGGACCTACTAAAGAGCCCCAAATCCAGCCACCCTCTAGCAAGAGCCATAAAGGAAAACATTGAAAGTACCAAAACGGAGGGCAGGGACGTACGACTCTTCTGGTTAAAGGCACACGTAGGAACAGCAGGCAACGAGAGAGCGGACGAACTCGCAAAAGCCGCTGCCGCAACCAACACCTCCTACGTATACAACAGCATACCAATGTGCAGCGTTAAAATGAGAATAAGGACAGAAACGGTTCAAAAATGGCAAAACCGCTACAATTCCTCAAGCACGGGGTCAGTCACGAAAACCTTCTTCCCCGACACGAGCAAAGCCTTCTCAATCGTAAGGAAAACAAGACTGACACCGACACACATCCAGGTATTGACTGGACATGGAGGGACCTCAGACTACCTTCACAGGTTCAACCTGAAAGAAAGTCCTGGATGCGAATGCGATGCAAACGTCAAAGAAACAGTATGGCATATAATACTGGAGTGCCCTCGCTTTGCATCAGCAAGGCAAGACTTAGAGGCTAAAATGGACAAAAGATTGGCCAGGTCTGAACTGCCAGAGATAATCGTAGACGCAGAAAAAAGACCAATATTCTTGTCCTTTGCCGAAAAGATCTTCCGCATCGCCTGCAGTAGAAACAGTTCACCTACCTCCATCTCCCAAACACCAAGTCACAATAAACCAGACAGTCTCCCGGAACCACAAAACCCCTCCGAAAACAATGAGCAGGCAACGCTCTCAACGTGCAAAATCTCAGCTGGCCAAATACTATCTTACGGCGAACCAGGAGAACCAGGCCTCAGAACAAGAGCAGTTGCATTGTTCATGGACAGCAACAGTGAAAGACTGGGTCTCAGTTACTACATAGACCGAAACCAGCGCTCCGTAGAAATATCCCCGGGTCTCGCGTCGCTGTTGAATGGGAGCACCAAACGAGTATCAATGAAGCGAAAGATATTTGCCGAACTTCCCACAACATCCATAGAAGGCAATTCATGCAGAATATTAAAAACAAAAAATAAAACTATTGTTTTATTGGGATGGAAGAACGGCCCTCCTTTCGCTCAAGCGAGCTCAATGCTCTCAAAAATGGCACAGATGAGAGTCGGAGAACGTACATCACCTCGGACCATAAGCGTAGACGCTATGTGGCTGGCGTACGAAAGAGGAGAAGCTGTAGACAGGATCGGATGCCTAAAACTCTCCGAATTCCACGACATCGTCGTGTACGAAAACAGAGGAGAGGACCTCAGCTACCTCAAACTCAGACGTACAGAAACAAAATCTCCCCCTCCGGAAGCCTGGGATACGCCTACACAAAGCGGCTCGGAAAAGCTACAGCAAAAGACCGCTACGGAAAAAGAAGCTGAATGTAGGAGCAGGGACACAGACACCACGAACAAGAAAGTAGGGCGGCTCCAGCAACTCGTAGATAGCATCTCCAAAATCGTCCAGAAAAAGAAAGGTCCCGGAACATCCACAGAGGAAACAAAGGGCGCTGCGCTTAAGAAATTTCTTGCACCTAAAAAGCCCCAAGTTACTTCAAAAATCCAGCGAACAAAAGCGGACATGGGCCTAGTGACTCCGCCGAACCTACGACCAGCCACGGAACTCTTTGACCACACAGTAAACGCATTCCTTGAATTTCTAGCAATAACAAAAGCAACAAAGCAGGCACACCATCAAACATGCGAAAACATCATGCAAGCCTTCACATACGGCAACGAAAACTTGTTAGATATCAGACTAAAGGAAGCAGAAGCCGCCATTTATAACAATGACACAGCCGTAATCATCAGAGGCTCTATGTCGGGAAAATATATGGCGGCTTACAACGCGACCGAGAAGTTTGTGGTCCAAGATGAAGAAAAAACATCGCGGAGTGCCAGGCTCACTTTTAAAACTCCCCCAAATGATCCAATTGTCATAACAGCCAGTTGCACTAAGATAATGCTGGACGACAGGATTTTAGAAATGGCGACCGCCCTGACAGGAAGCCTGGACGTCCATGCAGCCTGGTCGGAATGGAGTGCACCAAAAATCAACTGGATCAATGGAGTACCAGGTTGTGGAAAGACAACTTGGGTGATCTCAAACTTCGATGTAGAAAGCGACATCATAGTCACCACCACGACAGAAGCAGCCAAAGACCTGAAAGAGAAGCTATCGGAGCGAATAGGAAGCGAAGCGAAAAGGAGAGTTCGCACGATGGCTTCTGTCTTAGTAAATGGGTTCAGAGACTCGGAGAACTACATCAGAATGATGGTAGACGAGGCTCTCATGAACCACTACGGAGCCATTGTCATGGCTTGCAAACTGTCAGGATCAAAAGAAGTCCTTCTCATCGGAGACATCAACCAGCTACCATACATCGATCGGGAAAACCTCTTCAAGATGACATATTCTCGACCGACCATGGTAGCGTCAGTCACCCAAGAACTGTTGTGCACACACCGGAATCCGCAGGATGTGGCATACGCTCTCGCTGGAGTCTACTCAGGCATCTACTCAGCAAAACATCAAGTCAGGTCCCTCAGTATGGAGAGATACAGTGAATCGCAAATACTGAAAGATCTACCCAACACTCTTTTCCTCGTGCACACACAGGAGGAAAAGAAAACCCTCACCAACCAGGGTTTTGCGGTGGGCACAGGGTCGCGAATTCTCACCATACATGAGGCGCAGGGACTGACGTATGAAACTGTGAAGATCGTAAACACGAGGAAAGACATCACAAAGCTGCACGACAGCGTATCACACGCCGTCGTCGCAATATCTCGGCACACAAAAAGCTGTGTTTACTACACCGACAGAGAGAACGATGCGATCGGTAGATTTATAAGACGTGCGGTGGAAGCGTCAAGTTTTGAAGTAACCGACTACAATCTAAAAATGGCAATCGCAGACAGAAACGCAGCGGTCGTCGAGGCTTCGGTGGACCAAGTCCGGAAATACTCAAGATGGCAGGCAATGACGGAAGACACGAGACAAGACAAATAAAAAAAAAAAAAAAATAAATTAAAAAAAAAAACAATAACACATTATAGTAAGCAACAAAAACAGAGAGAATTGTAACAATTAAAAAAAAAAAAAAAAAAAATAAAATAAAATAAAAATATAAATTATGGTAATACTACGGACTCACTCAACCCTAGTTTTTAAGTTTTAGCATTAAAACTGTGAGTGCTTTGAGCACGAAATCTAAATGTAAAAAAAAAAAGAAAAATAATTAAACAACATTGTAATGAATTGACAAAGGGCACGGACTAATGTCTGTGGTGCATAAATTTGACTACATAAAAAAAAAAAAAAAAAAAAAAAAAAAAACCTAACCTAACCTAACCTAACCTAACCTAACCTAACCTAACCTAACCTAACCAGAGTCCGCGGACACCCCCCGCGACGAACACACGTGCCCAAGGCGACTCCGCGCATTTTTAAAGTTTCAAAAATCTCCACAAGTGGCAGTTTTTGTGATACAAGTGTCAAAAAGGTATCAAAAGTTGCGGAAAAATACGGCGCAAAAACTTATCTATCTAGTGTGTTGAAATAAATTTTTGCTTATTTGATTTTGCAAAAAACGGCAAAGTATTGTGAAAATTGAAAGTTCAAAAAATCATAGAAAGTGCTACAGCTTAGTGATCTTCAATAAATTTGTGCCTCCGGGAAGCTCTCGGTGGCCCCCACCTCCCTGACATCTGAACCGCCCAATTCCGCCCAAGGGCGAAGTAGGGGCAGCAAAAAAACAAGTCGCACGTGGTGGTGAAAATCGCCGTGCGCTTGTTTTCATCATTGAAAAGGCCTTGTCATCGTGCACCTTCGTCGGACAAGACACCCTGTTTTTTCAGAACTGAAAAAAGTTAAGTAGTTTTTAAGTTATTAAAGTTTAAAATTTTTGTAAAATTTCAAAAAATTATATTTAAAAAAGTAAAATAGATATTTCAGTAAAATTTATGTATTCCTTTAGCTATTAGTGGTTTCAACATTTGTGCAAAATTTTAGATTTCTAGGTTTTATAGTTTAAGCACAACGAAATTTTCAAAAATTGGGCGTGGCACGTGGGCGTGGATATAACAGCCCTAGCTTTTCATTTTTGCTATTAAAAAATCGTATTAACTGTAAGTAACGTAAAATAATTTTTTCAGATTTTTAAATTAATAATTTATATTTTTTATTCAAATTTTAGTATTTTATTTTGCATTTTTATGAAATTAAAATTCGGGGGTTGCATTTAAAAATTTTTTAGTGTTATAGTATTGTAGCGCTTAAAAAGACCTATACAACGAGCCCAAGCTCGACTAGTTTGTGACCGCCGAAACGGTAGAAATCTTCAAAAGAGTGTTTGGGCGGAAATTTCCGTTGATTTCGCCCAAGGTTGCCCAAAGTTTCTTTTGACGATTACTCGGTCAAATTTTGACCTGAGAAGTTGCGGTTTTGTGCATAGTTGTTTGCCTGAGCAGACCTACCCCCCCCACCCCCTCTTATAGAGCTGGGACATAAGTTGTCTGTATCGCGGATTTGACACTCTACAATTGTAGAGCGGACCGGGGGAAGAACGCAGATACCTCGCACGCTTCTGGGAGACGCCTGGTTCCTGTGTTATTGTGGTTTAAACATTTGGCGGCCATCTTGGTCCGCCATCTTGTTTTTACTTAAACCTGTATTGCGCGGGAACCGGTGGTCGTAGAGCTGCGGGGTTTTCACTGTTGGGATTCCCTTGAGGTCCTGCACCCCCCCCACCACCTTTGGGGCCGATACGGAGGCAAAATTTTTTAGTTCAAACTGACCACCTGGGGTGGTAGAGCTGGCCGGGGGAACCACTCAGAACTTTTTCCCGCTCCTCTGCGGTGCCTGGAAGCGGAATAAATCGATTTACAAGTTTCGGCGGCCATTTTGGTCCGCCATCTTGGAAAACTTTAACCGGCGATATCTCCGCAACCAGAAGTCGCAGAGTGACGCGGTTTGCTTTGCCAGTATTGGATGGGACAGATCTTTACTTCTAGACAGAACTGAACTCTACATAGAGTCGTTTTTATAAAAGTGTAAATTAATAATCCTAGTTATAAGTGTCTGATATAGAAGTGACCAAGCTAAACAAACAGCTGTTTTTGAGCGTTATTGACAGTCGGAGAGGGTATAAACGGACTCTACATTATTTTATTTTGCTTTATTTACATCTGTATTTTGTTTTATTGTTTTATATTGTTTTATTGAAGTTTTCTATTGAAAACACGGTATAAAAAATTTAAATTTAAAATTTTAAACGTGACGTTACACCTCCGAAATGGCCCTTTGCAGAACCCCGATTAAGACCCAAATTGAAAACGAACAAGAAACACAAAAGTCACCGGCAAAAACGGTAACTATTGCGTCTTCCATAGTTAGGCGCAGCATAGGAGAATGGGAGGCAGTAAATAGTGACCAGATCTCCAACATCACACCCACAACGAGCAGGACGGGGCAGGCAGGACCTAGCCACCAATATAAAGATAGGTTGACAGAGGCCAAAGCGTGCCTCAGCAAAGCTAGGAAGAACCTTAGCATTTCGCGCAACCTAAAAAGTGAATTAAAACAGTGCATAACTGAGGCATGCGAAAGGTTATACCAAATAGTGAAAGATCAGGAGCAAGAGCTGAAAGAAAAGGAGAAAGGAAAGGATGCACCAAGAAGAAATAATGAGGACACAAGTAGACAACAAGGAAACGAGAATGAAAAAACGGACACAAACAACCTGATAAGGCAGTTAAAGGAAACGACAGACTATTTAAGTGAGAATAGCAAGAAAATACAAGAACTGCAGATACTGATGGAGGAGCAAAAGACCATGCTCAAGTCGGTATCTTACGCGAGTGTAGTAGCCGGCCAAACAGGAAGTAAAATTTCTGAGAGGGTGGCTCTACACTCAATAGTGGTAGCATCCGAAGACGAAACGGATACCGGAGAAAGGGTGTTAGATAAGATAAGAGAGGTCGTGGACGCCAAAGAGGGATGGGTCCAAGTAGAAAAAGTACGTAAGGCTAAAGATAGAAAAATTGTTATGAGTGTTAGGACGAAAGAGGACAGGAACAAAATAAGGGAAAGAATAGAGAGATCAGGGCTTAAATGTGAGGAGGTTAAAAATAAAGACCCACTCATAATTATAAGAAACGTCTTAGCTATCCACACAGACCCGGACATAAAAATGGCCCTAACGAACCAAAATAGACAGATTTTTGAGGGGCTGGATCCTCAGGAGACTCGCATGGAAATAAAATATAGGAGAAGAACGAGAAACCCGCTAACCTGCCACCTTGTTATGAGCGTCTCTCCTCAACTATGGAAGCGGGCAACAGAGAAAGGTCAGCTCCATATTGATATTCAGAGGGTTCGGGTCGAGGATCAGTCCCCTCTGATACAATGCACGAGGTGCCTCGGCTACGGCCATGGAAAACGCTTCTGCAAGGAGGAGGTGGACTCATGTAGCCACTGCGGTGGGCCACACTTAAGAGCAGACTGCCTCGACTGGATTTCGAGTGCGCCTCCTTCGTGCAGGAACTGCAAAAAGGCCAAGATAGAACAGAACGACCACAACGCGTTTGGCCAGACATGTCCGGTGCGCAAGCGGTGGGACGATCTGGCCAGATCGTCTGTGGCTTATTGCTAAGGGCACCTCGATGCAAAACCATACATACGCTCTCATCCAAGCCAACCTACAACGCAAAAGACTTGCCACCGATGAACTTATCATCGAGGCGGGGAGGAGGAAATCCACCTTGGCCCTGCTGCAAGAACCATATGTCGGGTCGACTGGCTGCATGAAGAATTACCAAGGCGCAAGGATATTCCAGGTTAAAGGAGATGGCCCCGTCAAAGCGGCAATAGCCGTATTTGACCCTAACATAGATATAGTACAATACCCACATTTATCCACACCTAACATCTTAGTGGTGGGGGCCAGAACCAGAGCCTGGAATGTCACATTAGTCTCATTCTACTTAGAGCCTGACCAGCCAATCGACCCATACTTAGCACAGATAAGAAAGATAAAAGATGCAGTGGGGTCAGGGAGATTCCTTATAGGTGGAGATGGCAATGCCAAAAACATATGGTGGGGAAGTAAGAAGGACGACCCAAGAGGTATAGAAATGATGGGACTGATAGACGACTTGGAGCTTCATATCCTGAATATTGGGGACGCGCCGACATTTGATACGATCCGTGGTGGCAAACGCTACCAATCAAATGTTGATTTCACGGCGTGCACAACGAACCTGATGGATAGGGTATCTAATTGGAGAGTGGACGAAGCATTGACGAGCTCCGACCACAACGGCATCCTCTTCGATCTCGAATTGCGTAAATCATGTCGTGTGGGTGTTGCCAGGACCACCAGATTGTTCAACACTAAAAAAGTTAACTGGCTCCGGTTTCGTAAGAAACTGGACCAGTTGAACAAAGATAATAACTTAACTCCCTCTGAGATAACTAAGGTTACCACAGTTGAACATCTGGAGGAAATGGCAGTACTCTACACTAATAACATCATCAAGGCATGTATAGAAACTATCCCCAAGAAGAAAAAATCTCAGCAATTGGGGGTGCCGTGGTGGTCGGAGAAACTCGAGAGGCTGAAAAGAGAGATAGGTACCCTAAAGAACAGGATAAGGAGGGCAGCTCCCTGTCGTCGTGAATCAGTGGTAGCAACTTACTTAGCAAGGAAAGAACTTTACGAAGCAGAAGCCAAGAAAGCCCAAGTTGATAGTTGGAAGTCTTTTTGCGAGAAACAGGATGGAGAGAGCGTATGGGATGGCATTTATAGGGTCATTGGTAGGACAAAGAGGAGGGAGGAAGACCTTCCCTTGGAAAAAGACGGGGAATCATTAACGGACTCTGAATCAGCAAAATTATTAGCAGAGACTTTCTACCCCAATGATTCTAAGGAAGGGGATAGTAATTGGCACACTCATATCCGTAATAAAGCCGAAACTATAAACTTGTCTAGGAAGGAGAACGAGGAAATAGATCCCCCTTTCACACAAGACGAATTGCACTGGGTATTAAAAACGTTTAATCCGAAGAAGGCGCCTGGATCTGATGGCCTCACGTCAGACATCTGTTCGTGCGCAATTGACAACGACCCTGCGCTGTTTCTAGCACTCATTAATAAGTGCCTTGAGCTGTTCCTCTTCCCAGCGATATGGAAGGAAGCGACTGTAGTAGTACTCAGAAAACCTGGGAAGGGGAACTATCAGGATGCTAAATCTCATCGCCCCATTGGCCTTTTACCAATTCTGGGGAAGATATATGAGAAACTGTTAATGACCAGAATCAAGTACCACGTAGTTCCGAGGATAAGTACTCGCCAGTTTGGATTCATGCCACAGAAAGGCACCGAAGACGCCCTCTATGAACTGATGCAACACATTCGATCCAAGTTAAACCAGAAAAAAGTAATCACAATGGTATCGTTAGACATAGAGGGCGCCTTCGATAGCGCATGGTGGCCAATGATCCGAGTCCGACTGGCTGAGGAAAGGTGTCCATGGAACTTGAGGAAGGTCATTGACAGTTATCTCAGCAACAGGAAGGTGAAAGTGAGGTACGCAGGGGCAGAGCATCATAAAGACACGAACAAAGGGTGCGTACAGGGCTCCATAGGGGGTCCCATTTTATGGAACTTGCTGCTTGACCCACTGCTAAAACAGCTAACCGACAAAGGAGTATACGTGCAGGCATTTGCTGATGACGTTGCGCTGATTTTTGACGGAGAAACTGCTCTAGAGATAGAGGTGCAAGCCAACGCCATTCTCGAACATGTTCGGGCGTGGGGTGTTGACAATAAGCTGAAATTCGCACCGCATAAAACTAGTTCCATGGTAATTACGAGAAAGCTTAAATTCGACACCCCCCGCCTGACCATGGGAGGGATTGATGTGGCAAATTGCAAAGAAATTAAACTTCTAGGCTTAACCATAGATGCAAAACTCACATTCAATGCTCACGTCAAAAATCAGTGCAACAAAGCCATAGCAGTATACAAGCAGTTAGCAACAGCAGCAAAGGCGAGTTGGGGATTGCACCCTGAGGTCATCAGAATCATATATAGGGCTACCGTCGAGCCCATCATCCTATACGCAGCCAGCGTCTGGGCGCCTGCTGTAAGCAAAATAGGAACTAGGGACAAATTGAGGGCAGTACAGCGCAGATTTGTGCAAAAAATTTGTAGGGCATATCATACAGTGTCCTACAACTCAGCGTTAATATTAGCCAGGATTCTCCCTATCGACATCCGGGTGAAGGAGTGTGCCGCATTATACAAAGCCAAAAAAGGTGAAACTCAACTAGATCTGCTTGACAGGGAGGTGGAAAGGAGGGCTCCGATAACAGAGGCTCTACATCCGGCTGATTATACCGGTCTGAGATTCCGCGAATTGCAAGACCAACAACAATTGGAAGAAAACAGTAATTTTGACTTACGTATCTTCACAGACGGGAGTAAGATTGACTGCAGGGTCGGAGCCTCTCTATCATTATGGAATAGAGAGTCCGAAACTCGAGCCGTCAAGCTTACTCTCCCGTCTTATTCCACGGTCTTCCAAGCGGAACTCTTAGCTATATCAAAGGCTACAGCTTTAATACTCAACAGAGGTGAACATAGGATTGCAATATATAGTGATTCCAGGGCGGCCCTTGAGACAATAACGGGCCCCAATAACATGCACCCACTAGCCACTGCCACTAGAAGAAATCTAAAGAATTTATTGTCACAAGGTAAATCATGTGATTTATTTTGGATAAAAGCTCATATAGGCCTAGTGGGCAATGAGAGAGCAGATTTCTTGGCCAAGGAAGCCGCCCTGAAATCAAAAAGTAAACCAGAATATGACAAGTGTCCGATCTCATTCGTCAAGCGAAGCATTCGTATGCGCTCGCTTGACGAATGGAACGAGATTTACCAAATGAGTGCCACTGCAAGTGTCACGAAAATGTTTTCCCCGATGCTGTAACTGCCTTTAAAACAGTCGGTAAAATGCAAATCTCAGCCGTGAAAACGCAATTATTCACGGGACACGGGGGGTTTTCGGAGTATTTGGCGAGGTTCAAATGCAAAGAGGACCCCTCATGTTCTTGTGAACCGGGCCAACCAGAGACAATACCACATATCCTCTTCGACTGTCCAGTGAACGCGTTACATAGATATAATGTAGAACAAACACTTGGCACTAAAATTAGCTCCGAAAATATAGCCGAAATAATGATTAATAGAAATAGTGATGTATATTTAGAATATTGTGAAAAAATTGTAAAAATGGTAAATAATAGAAATAAGACTAAGTAAGGTATGTTAAACAAATATTTTGAATAATATATGGGATAACATACAAGTTAAAATGTATAAACAAATTAAATAAATATAGGCGATAATGGAAACACAAATGTAATATTATAATGGAAAGTAGGCTAGATATAATAAGGTACAATGATTGTAAAATAGTTTTAAGTAAAATAAGCAGTTATAATGTATGCATAGTATAAAAAATGTAAATTGTTAATAAAACAACATTTAATAAGATAAGATATGTAAATAGACTAAGATGATAGTGTCACAGAATTGTAATAATAAGCCAAAACATGAAGAAAAACAAAGAAACAGAAGAATAATATTATTGTAAGAAAACAAATAAAAAACCGTCTCAAACTTGTCCCTCACAAACCCTGAAAACATGAAATAAAGAGATCTGAAAAGTAGGTTAGATTTAGACAAGATAGGTGTTGACGCCTGAACTTTTTATTAAGCAACATTTTTCTTTGCGCCTATAAACGTACTACCCGCGCGCGATCACCATTCATTTTTATTTTTTTATTTTCCAACCCGTCAATTCATTAGCAGCTAACTTAACTTTGCATAAAATCACTTTTCGATCTGTCATCTATCATGAACGTGTAATGCTGTGTTTTTGAAAATTGAAATTAAAGTTTTTGCAAGAACTATCTGGGAATTTCATTTGTATCCGCATAAGAGGATACATTTATTGGCGACCGGAGACGAACCAAAATTGTAAAAACAAGAAACGAAGTCTGATTAAAAGACGTCGAGCCGCCGGTCTAGCTATTGCGCCGCAGCCTGCTTACGTCTTGACGAAATTTAAGAATCATCATCGGGTCCTGGGGTGTCCATCAAGCCATTGCAGCCATATAGCCGGTCAACGATCAGCAGTCAGCGTCGTGCCGCAGCCAGGCCAATGCAGCTAAGTGCCCTTCCTTTGTGATTCCCACGTAGTTAACCTCAAAACTATTCAAGTTTCCAGATAGTTCTATCCATCCATCTACTTGTGCAAAGTGAGTACTTAGTGCAAATATTTATCAATCTGTAAGATAGACAGCAAAACCTATATGCATATAAAGTTTGTAAACGTAAATACTTAGTTTAGTAACAATAAAATTCAGTTCTTTAGAATCCGTAAAAAGGTTATTTGTTTAGTTAGTATTGCAAAATAGTATTCAATATAGATACAATAATAAATCCATTATTTAAATACTGCAAGAATTAATTGCATAATACAACTCAGTTTTTAAAAGTAGAATTCATAAAATTTAAAGTCAAATAAAAGGTTATTTATTTAGGTCATTTCAGGTTTAAAAAAATTGTATTTACAAATATTTCAAAGTGTTTTGCCGAACAATTCCAGACGCTGCGTCATCGTTATAATATACCGGCTCCTGCCGTCCGGCCCGCTGCCGTGCCGGTTGCACCCGGCTGCACCCGGCTTGCGGGAGGCTTCTCGTCGTACAGGTGACACCAAAGCGAGGAACGTGAGCGATTTTAATTTCTTTTTATATTTATATATTAAATAAATACATTAGTAAAGTTTTAGTTCCATATTAAGTTTTAGTTATTTTTATCATTTCGTTCAAGTAAAATAACTTGAAATTGCTTCAATAATAACACATTTAAAAATAATTTATACTTCATATACCTATATTATCTACTAGTAGTTTGAATTTTCATTTAAATTAGTTGCTGATTGAGCTCACAATGCCTAAAGAATATGGAAGTGAAACTTGCCTAGGAGATCCACAAATATTGCAAGATCTTATTATAAAACGTAGCAGTATTAAAGGTCAAATTACCAAATTCAAAAACTATTTAACGCATACGCATAGTAAAGAAACGTTATCTTCGATTGAATTAGCTGAATTAACATTAAAATTAAATAAATTCGAGTCTCTTTCGAATCGTTTTGACGACTTGCAAAATCAAATAGAAATTTTAAATTCGGATAATTTAGCTAGAGAGATCGATGAACGTGACGACATCGAGCAATTATTTATATCTAACATTGCAACTGCGCAAAATATTATTCAAAAATATAACACAAGGCATGATGATAGCAATGTTAGAGATGTCAATTCCAGTCATATGTCCTCAGCACATGGAAGTAACTTAGAACATAACGATATAGGTTTTAAATTGCCTCAGATTCAAATAAATAAATTTGATGGTTCCTACTTCCGCTGGCTCGAGTTCCGTGACACATTTTTATCTTTAGTTCACAACAATGATCGTATCACACCTATTTATAAATTTCATTATCTTATTTCATATTTGATTGGAGATGCAGCGCGCATTATTTCAAACTTGGAAGTGTCCAACGCTAATTATAATAATGCTTGGAAATTATTATGTGATCGATATAATAATAAGCGACAATTAATAAACCATCATTTAAATTCTTTGTTAAACGTACAAACAATTACGCGCGAGTCTGATAAATCATTGAGATTTTTTGTAGACCACGTTAATAAGAATTTACGAGCCCTAGCTAGTCTCGGACAACCTACAAACAAGTGGGATGTGCTTATAGTTCATATGATGAGTTCCAAGCTTGACAGTCACACTCTAACAAAATGGGAAGAATTGCGTGGCTCGTTGGATGATGTCCCTAACTTACAACAATTTAATAAATTTTTAGTCGACCGCGCTGACGTTCTCGAATCTATATCACGTAATAATTCATTTCAAAGTAAATCTCATACAGCATCCAAGCCAAATAAATCTAACATTAAGTCAAATCAATATCAAACAAAATCTTTTGCTTCAACTAATTATGAAAACACGCTTTCCACTTTATCATGTGTATTATGCAAAGAAAAACATCGCATTTATGATTGCCCTACGTTTAAGGCCAAGAGTATAGATGAGCGTATGGCCGAAGTACACAGATTAAAACTATGTTCGAATTGCTTAAGACTCGGTCATTTTGTACATGACTGTAGACTAGGTCCATGTCGTATTTGTAAGGCTAGGCACAATAGTCTCTTACATAAATCAAATACAACTGAAAACAATTTAAATAGCATAGCTACTACAGAGATTATTGATTCTAACGATACAGTATCAAATTTTTCAAAGCAAAATACAAATCAAGTCTTATTATCTACCTCTTTAATTGAAGTAAGCAATCCTGATACAAATCAAACGGAAAGAGTTCGTGCTGTCTTAGATTGTGGTAGCATGTCTTCTTTTATGAGTCAATCATTAAAATCAAAACTTTGTTTACAAACTAATTCTAATTTTGTTGTCAATGTGATTGGCATAGGTAATAACACAACCAGTCAGGTCACAGAGACATGTGTAGCACAATTGAAGTCTCTACATGAGCACTTTAACGTCACATCTACCTTTCTGATTTTGCCAGCGATAACTGGTAACCTTCCTAAAGTACCCATTGATAGAAAACAGATAAATATTCCAAACAATCTTCTTCTAGCTGACCCTAACTTCCACCAACCAGCACCGATTGACATTTTGATCGGCGCCGATCTTTTTTGGGACATTCTTGGCCATGAGAAACGTTCTCTAGGTCCTAACTATCCTCAATTAAGAAGTTCCAAATTTGGATGGCTGGTCTCAGGTCCTATACACACAAGTGTTTCCGCCAAAGTGGCATGCAACAATAATATACAATGCAACCATACAACTACTTCTAGTCCATCCTCTGATGACATAATACATCGAGAACTTACTAAGTTCTGGGAATTCGAGCGAATTCCCCTAAAATCTAAATTAACTTCTAGCGAAAAGGAATGTGAAAGCCATTTTTTATCTCACACCTTTCGACTACAATCAGGTAGATTTTCAGTAAGTTTGCCTTTAAAGGATTCTCCCGATTGTCTAGGAGAATCTTATGCATTGGCAAAAAAACGGCTTCTGAACTTAGAGAAACGTTTTCGCAAGCATCCTCAATTGAAATCGCAATATATTGATTTCATGCGTGAGTACGCCGAGCTAGGTCATCTGTCGGAGTCCCCCATTCTTAAACCTGACTCCTCCTATTTTTTATGCCACCACGCGGTTGTTAAGGATAGTAGCGAGTCCACAAAAATTAGAGTCGTGTTCGACGGCTCGGCTCCTACATCATCTGGCCATTCTGTCAATGACATACTCTTGACTGGGCCCAATATACAAGACTCTCTTTTCTCTATTTTAATAAGAGCTAGGCAATACAAGTTTCTCTTGACTGGTGATATTGAAAAAATGTACCGACAAGTGGAAATTAATGAGAAGGATCGAAGGCTACAATTGATATTATGGAGAGAAGATGAGTCCATGCCCATCAAAACGCTACAGCTGAATACTGTTACTTATGGCATGGCAAGTTCCAGTTATTTAAGCACGCGTTGTCTTTGGCAACTTGGTGAAGAGTGTCCAGATCCTAGAATCAAATACATAATCCAGCACTGTTACTATATTGATGACCTGCTCACAGGAGCAGATACAGAAGATGACCTACGCTATATTCACCAATCCGTAACTGAAGCGCTAAAACAGGGCTGCTTCAACCTTAGAAAATTCAAAACTAATTTACCGTCTATTTTTGATCAAAACTCTCTAAAATCCAACGACAACTTACTGGTAAGTGAGTCTTCTAGCACTTTAGGCATGGGATGGAATCCTAAAACAGATCTATTACACTTTCCTATTAAAATTCCACTCCCGTCAAATAACCAATTAACCAAACGCATAATACTTTCGCATCTATTTAAGATATTTTTTGACCCTTTAGGCTTACTTAGTCCATGTGTCATTAAAATTAAAATACTATTACAACAATTGTGGCTTCAAAAATTATCATGGGATGAACCTGTTTCCTCACACATTAAACACGATTGGGATAGGTTCTGTGAGACTTTACCAACTCTTGCTAAACTTGAGGTTCCTAGACGTACCCTTTGCGACGAACCTATACAAATTGAACTTCATTCTTTCAGTGATGCTTCTCAAAAGGCTTACGGAGCTTGCATCTTCTTGCGCTCTGTTAATGCTCAAGGGGTTATCACAGTGAGACTGTTAACTTCAAAATCAAAGGTTGCTCCAATTAAAAACACTACAATTCCACGTCTTGAGTTAAACGCGGCTTTGACAGCAGCTGAGCTGTGCAAGGCTGTCGTTGAATCGCAGCAGTACGATATTAATCGTCAAGTCCATTGGTGTGACTCTACTGTCATGCTTGGATGGATAAATGCAAGCACTCGAAATTTAAAAACCTACGTAGCGAATAGAGTATCTGAGATCTGTGAATTAACAAGCGCTTCATCTTGGCGTTACGTGCCTACGTCTGTCAACCCTGCAGACCTCATATCTCGAGGTGTGAGTCCAGATCAGCTGAGTAGTACGCAGCTGTGGTGGTTGGGCCCTTCTTACCTCCTAGAGCCTGAACATGCGTGGCCTACACTAAAAAATAAAATAGATTTTGTCAATTTACCAGAAACCAAACTTAATACCATAACATCCAATATTGCAACTAAAGTTAATTCTATAATACAATTTAAAAATTATTCAAATTTTACAAAATTAAAACGCTCAATCGCATATGTGTTTAGATTTATAAACAATGTCAAAAATAAGAAAAATAAATTAACAGGTTATTTATCAGTTAACGAACTGAATAATTCATTTTTATGTGTGTGTCGTCTTGCACAACAAGAATCGTTTGCCTACGAGTATAATTTATTAAGTAATAATAAGCCTCTAAATCCTAAATCAAATATCTTATCATTGACACCTTTTTTAGATAATGACAAAGTTATCCGAGTCGGTGGACGATTAGAATCCGCTGGTTTAAGTTTTGACAAAAGGCATCCTGTGCTGCTTCATTCTTCTCATCATTTAACAAGTTTAATATTTGAACATGAACATAAACGATCATTGCACGCTGGCCCGCAACTACTACTTACTCTGGTTAGAGAGTATGTATGGCCAGTAAACGGTAGACATTTAGCTCGACAAACTGTTCGCAAATGTGTTAAATGTAGACGCTTAGAGGGCAAGACAATCCAACCTATGATGGGAAACTTGCCACCCCAACGAGTTACGCCAGGCTTTCCATTTCAAACTGTCGGCATAGACTACGCTGGACCTTTCTTAATTTTAGACAAAAAAGGACGCGGATCTAAAGTAATTAAATGTTATTTGGCACTATTCATTTGTTTACGATATAAATGTCTTCACCTAGAAGCGGTGAGTGATCTTTCCAAAGACGCATTTATATTGACGTTTCGCAGATTTGTGTCACGTAGAGGTCGGCCTGCGGAGGTATTCTGCGATAACGGTCGAAATTTTGTAGCAAGCGCAAAGGAAATAAGTCAATTTTTTAAATCTAACGTCGACTCTCTATCTGATTTTGCAAGTGAGGAAGGCATTAAGTTTATATTTTCTCCATCATACGCTCCTCACTTTGGTGGAATCTGGGAGGCCGGGGTAAAATCCGCCAAATATCACGTTAAAAGAGTCATGGGCAATTCGCATTTAACTTTTGAAGAAATATCTACTCTTTTTGCGCAAGTAGAATCTATCTTGAATAGTCGTCCGTTGAGTCCCTTATCGACCTCTCCTAATGATTTCCACTGCCTCACTCCTGGGCACTTTCTCATTGGTCGTTCACTCGCTGCACTTCCATCGCCTGCCTTGGAGGACAGCAATCCAAACAGTCTTCAACGCTACGCCAGACTACAGCAAATCCATCAACACTTCTGGCGTCGCTGGCAGCGTGAATATATATCTGAACTTCAACATCGCCGCAAGTGGAAAACTAATGCTTCAACCTTAAATATTGGAGACTTGGTAATTTTGCAAGAAGATAATGTTCCACCACTTTGCTGGAGACTTGGTCGCATCACAAGATTATTTCCCGGAGCAGACGGCATCACCCGCGTCGCTGAAGTAAATACTACACGAGGATGCGTACGACGTCCCCTGGTTCGCATCTGTCCTCTACCAACTACTGAAGAATTCAAGAGTTGAAAGCCTACGCCTTTCAACGGAGGGGAGGATGTTGACGCCTGAACTTTTTATTAAGCAACATTTTTCTTTGCGCCTATAAACGTACTACCCGCGCGCGATCACCATTCATTTTTATTTTTTTATTTTCCAACCCGTCAATTCATTAGCAGCTAACTTAGCTTTGCATAAAATCACTTTTCGATCTGTCATCTATCATGAACGTGTAATGCTGTGTTTTTGAAAATTGAAATTAAAGTTTTTGCAAGAACTATCTGGGAATTTCATTTGTATCCGCATAAGAGGATACAATAGGGTAATCGGGAAATCCCACCCGAATTGAAGTGTGAAAGAGATGTATGATAGAAGAACTGGTATGAAGCATGAAAGTGCGAGAAGCATAAAAGTGAGAACTGGAATGAAAGGAATATAGATATAAAAAGTCTGCGCCATTGCCGGCGGAGGTTGTAGAAAAAAAAAAAAAAAAAAAAAAACCTAACCTAACCTAACCTAACCTAACCTAACCAAACATATAATAGAAAATATAAAGAGTAAAAATTTAAAATAAAGACAAAGGAACAATAACAAAAGAAGAAGCCGAAAAATGAATAATATACGAGCAAGCTTAAAAAACAAATACATAAATAAATAGGATATAGGGCAAAACTTGAAAATAAAAGCAAAAGAAGATAATGAATAAAGAATATCCCTCCCCTTGTGTAACATGATAAAATACAATAAGAATAAATAGATGAATATACATACAGTAAGAAACAGATATAGAGTTATAGATAAATAAATTACATAAAAAGCACAAATAAATAAGTATTGGCAAAGTCAGCGGCCAAATGCCGGTGGTAGCAGAATTTAAAAAAAAAAAAAAAAAAAAAAACCTAACCTAACCTAACCTAACCTAACCTAACCTAACCTAACCTAACCTAACCTAACCTAACCTTTTTTTTTTTTTTTTTTGGTTTCGCGGGGAAAAGGTGCGTCACCTACCTGACACCCAAGGGGGGAGTGCCAGGTTATGTGGGACTCTTACCCACTAAAAACCACCGCGGTATACCTCTGCCGCCTTTGCTGAGGCTCACGGTATCGCCATTGGCATTACCCGCGAGCCCCGGCGACTACACCCGGCCGCAGGAGCCCAGCTCCTCAATCAGGGGATGTTCCGGTATACGGGACCATCCCTCCAGCCACCGCCATCGTAGTCGCAGCAGGTCCCCTTACCTGCTGCGATTGGCTAACAAGAGGAAGAAGGCGGGTGTACCTCCTTCTCCCTCCCCCCCTCCGCCTGCGACGGAGCGGCACTGCCGAGGCATCATCCTCCCTACGCCGCTCCGCCGCCTCCTTCTGCGATATCACCTCCTCGCAGAAGGAGACCATGGCCACCCAGGCCTCTCTGCTTCCCAGCATGGCTTTTACCACGTTGGGAAGCGAGAGGTCCCTCCCGACGACAGAGGTCAATTCGTGCCGCTGACGACTCCAAGCCGGGCACTCCTCCAAGGTGTGCTCAGTTGTGTCGTCAGCCGCCCCGCAATGGTGACATTCCGTCGTCACCTCCCTCTGCGCGACCCTGTGCAGGTAGTGACCGAAGCAACCGTGTCCGGTCAAAACCTGCACCAGGCGGAAGGAGAGAGTCCCTCTCCTCCGCTGCACCCACGCCCTTAGGACCGGACGAATCGCCTCAATCGTCCGGACCCCGTAGGCTGGTGCGACCAGGGACTCCTCCCACTCCCGCAGGAGTACCCTCTCGGCACTCCTACGCACGCTCGCCACCACCTCGGAACTGGGGCGCGTGCCCACCGCCCTCCTCTCCGCTCGGTACCGATAAACGGCACCAAGCACTACCGCATCGAGCTCCCACGGGGGGGTTCCTGCTAGGAGGCAGGCGGCCCCGTGGGAGATCGAGCGATACCCTCGGGATGCCCTCACCGCCAGGGTCCGCTGCGCCCTTCGCAGCTGGACTTGATTCTGGCGCGTGAGGGCATCCTCCCACACAGGCGCTCCATATAGGGCCATGCTCCTTAATATGCCGAGGTATAACCTCCGACATGAGGAGCCTGGCCCACCCACATTGGGCAACAGTCGCCCCAGCGCGACCGCTGCCTTTACGAGCCTTTCGGCCAGCAGCTTAAAGTGCTGGCCGAACGCCCAGCGGCCGTCAAGGATGAGACCCAGATATCTCATTTGCCTCTTGAGAGGTATCTGGGTGTCATCCACCCTTAGGGTCGCGCCTGGAGGGGGACCCTGCCGAGGCCCGTGGAACAACAGAGCCTCGGTCTTCTCCAGCGCGACCCTAAGCCCCAACTCCCTTATGCGGCCCACAACCAGGGCCGCACCCTCCTCCGCCCGAGTCGCTGACTCGGCGAACGTCCTCCCCTGGGCCACTATCAGGGTGTCGTCAGCGTAGCAAAATACGCTGACGTGGGGTGGCAGAACACCCCGTAACACCCTATCGTAACCCAAGTTCCACAAGAGTGGTCCGAGTACCGACCCTTGCGGAACCCCACACCTCATCGTTCGCCGAGACAACGACCCCCTCCCGTCGACGTAGACGACGTCTCTGTCCCGCAGGTAGTCCTCCAACAGCCGCCGCAGGTACAGAGGCACTCCGTGGTACCGGAGCGCCTCCAGGATTGCCCCGAACGGCAGGCTGTTGAAGGCATTGGCGATGTCCAATGACACCGCCAAAGACCTCTCCCCCATCGCGGACACCGCCACGGTGAGGGTCTTAAGGGCAGAGACGGCATCTATTGTCGACCGCCCCCTCCGAAACCCGAACTGGGCTTCGGACAGGTCAGGCCCTACCTCCTCGAGATGCCGGACTAGTCGGGATGCCAGAATGAATTCCAGCATCTTTCCGACTTCGTCCAGCAGTACCAAGGGCCGGAAAGCCGACGGATTGTCAGGCGTCCGACCCTCCTTCTCGAGGAGGCAGAGCCTCCCGTCCTTCCACAGCTTCGGGAACTGTCCATTTCTAAGCGAGAGATCGAACAGCTCCCGAAGCGGGCCTCCGAGGGATTCCATGGCAATCCCAAGGAGGTGTCCGGGTACTCCGTCCGGTCCAGGGGCCGTCTTCTTCCTCCCCAAGCGGGAAATGGCGCCTTCCATCTCAGCCCCCGTAATTGGGGGGGCCTCAATCTCCCACACTACTCCCACTGGGGGAGGAAGGGCGTGGTCCGAGCTGTCAGGGAACAGCTCGCCCACGACTACCTCCAGGAACTCCGGTTGGAGGGTCTCAGTGAGGGGACGTCCTGCGGCACGGAGTTTGTTCCGAGCCGCCTTGTACGGACGGCCCCATGGGTCCCTTTCAACACCTTCCAGCAGTTCCTGTCGAGCCCGCTCCTTGGCGATGCAGATGGCTGCTTGCAATGCCTTTTTGGTAGCTTTGCAAGCCACCATCAGCCTTGCCTCCTCCGCCGCATCACGGTGGCGCCGCCGGCGGAAGTGGTTACACTCCCGCCAGGCACGGCCGTGCACGTCCCGGAGATCCGCAATCTCCTGGGACCACCAGTACACGGCCTTGCGGCCATGATAAGCCCTCGATCGGGGCATAGAGGCGTCGCACACCGCCGTAAGGGCGTTGCGGAAGCGACCAGCCCCCTCGTCCACCGTGGCCGGTGTATTTGGCGGCACACACCACGCTTGGACGATAGCCGCCTCACATGCGATTTCGCGATCGAGGCGGCCCGTCGACCAGCGCGGGAAGGCCGGAGCATGCCGCGGAGGCTCGGCTGGTGGCTGGAGCGTGGTGACCTCGAACTGGATATATCGGTGATCCGATAGGGTCACCTCATGCTCCAGCACTCGCCAGTTGCGCAACCTGCCCGCAATCGAGGGGAAGGCGAACGTTATGTCCACCAGGGACTCCCCCTGCGGTCGCACACAAGTTGGCACTGTTCCTCTATTTATGAGGGACAGCCCAGCCTCCATGGCCCACTCCTCAAGGGCCACTCCGAACGCATCCGTGAGGGTGTCACCCCACATGGGCGACCTCGAGTTAAGGTCGCCCGTCACAATAACGGGGTCGGGCGCCATGCGCCCAACCAACGCTAAGAGGGAGTCCAGATAGGGTTCATATTCCGCAAGCGGCCTGTTCGGGGAGAAGTATACACCAATAATGGTGTACTCCCCCCACTTGGCCGCCACGAAACCTGGACCCCTCTCCCTGACAGTGAGTGTGTGACGCCCCCCCGACCGAACGGCAATGGCCACGTCGCCATTGGCGGAGCCAGCCCAGTGCGGTCGCGGAACCACGGAGTACGGCTCGGCCGCGACCGCCACCTCAATCTCCCACTGCGCCATGGCCTGGAGGAACAAATCCTGGGCCCCGGCACAGTGGTTTAGGTTCCCCTGGAGGAAAGGAAGTTGAATGACCGAACCATTATTCGTTCATTTCAACCTCCTCAATTGCCGAACGGCGCCCAACAACAGGAGCGGCCCTTGTCCCTGGGGCCACTCTACCCTTGGTAGGGGGAGGGTTACAATCCCTTCCTCCCATTACGTGCCCTGACGAGCGCCCTATGTCTGCGCACACTGCACAGCGCAACGTGCTACTGCATGTGGAGAGCTTGTGCCCCGGCCTTCCACACCGGAAACACAGTTCTCCACGCTCCGCCTGAGAGGGGCACATCTGGCGCGTGTGCCCCAGTCCCATGCACTTATAGCAGCGCATGGGGCGTGCTTCCAGTACAGCAACAGATGCGGAGCTCCAGCCTACCAGGAGCCGTCCACCTTCTGTCAATTTCTTGGCCGCGACCACTGGGCAGCGGACCAACACTGATGACACCCCGTACGGGGCAGGCCGCAAGTTACCAGGCTTGATCTGCGAGACTGAACAGCCCCCCTTCGCTGCGACTGCCGCCACCACTTCTTCAATAGTGACGGAGTCATCGAATCCTGATATGCGAAGGTCAGCCAGCTTTTCTGGGCGGTCAACACGGGCTACCTCAGCTAGCGTGACTCGTAACCTTTCTGCCAGCTGGTCGGCCTTCGCAGCACTCTGTGAGTCCGGGAGCTCGAGGATTCGGGCTCCAGTCGCTGTGCGCCTAATTTTGATCTGGCTGATACCCAGTTCATTCAGATCAATGCCCTGACGGGCTCTCGTCAGGGCTGTTTTGTAGTCGACCCCCTTATTGACGGCCTCAGACTGTAGCGTTATCACTACAGCTGTGGATCGTGGGGGGGTTAACTTTGCCTTAGCTCTCGATGGCTTCGGTACTGGTTTAGTCGATCCAGTCACCTTGGCCACAGAAACTGTCAGTGCCGCAGTGCGTGTCGGGGGGGAGGACTTCTTCCCCTTCCCTTTTCCCTTCCGGACTACAGTGGCCCAACTCTCCGCAGATTTTTCTGTAAGTTCAGCAGGTGTGGTTGGGAGGACCAGTGACTGGGTGGGCCGCCTTGACCTTACCTCTCTGTCATGTGCCAGGGGCGGACGCAACACCTGTGGTGGGAGAAGACGGTCTTGGATGCCCGCTAATTTCGCATCCACCATCGTCCCAACAGAGCGAATTATGCTACCTTTTAATTCTTCCAGCAGTGTTACTTTAATATCCTCAAGGAAATTCGCTTGAGTAGCCTGTGAAGCCTCTGGAGGTTGAGTGGACCTTCGATCTGAAAAGTCTCGCCTTAGCGCGGCTACCTCAGATTTGAGGTCTTCTAAATGCCGCTTAAGGCGGGCATTCTCCTTATGCACCCTCTTTGTTTCCTCGGTCTCTGAGCGCCTAGTTAGGCTCTCAATTATCTCATGGAGATCCTTGGCACAAGACCTAAGATCCTTCACAAAGCCACCCTTCAGGTTGTTTGAGGTGGTGGCCACAGAGAGGATCCTAGCCACGCGCTGGCCCGCCTTCTCCTTAATATCCTCGATACCGAGGTCGTCGGCATCTATAATCGCCTCCATTACAGGAGGGGGGGACTTTTCCTTTCGGAAAGATCGGCTTTTAAGGTGGCGCTCAAGAGCCTCCACAGAACCCTTCTTTCCAGAGGGTCCAGCCTTGGGGGATCCTGGCTTCTTGAATTTAGGAACCGGCACCGATACCTTCCCCGCCATTCTTGCTTCAGTCTCAGTATCTGAGCCCGAACCCTCAGTGGTGGAAAGAGTCAAAAATGAACGCTTGCGGCACCAATTCTTAGCGGTTTCGGAACCGCTACTCTCTAGCTCCTCAGAAAGAGTGGTTGGGCCCATGATTTCAATGGGACACCAACCTATTCACAAAAAGCTAACCAAATTAGTGAAAAACAACAAACAACTAATATGCACAAAAAACAAAAACAAAATAACAACTAAAAGTAACCCTCAAAATAAGAAAACGAAAAACTTCAAAAAACAACCCTAAGATAACAAACTCCAAATCCAAAGGCAAATCAAATTCCAATACGTAAAAGCCAAAGTCGTCGGTGAACATCAGTGTCAGAAGTCCCTCACGAGACGGAAACCTAGACAACGAATACAGTTAACAGTAGATTATCTGCCGGCCACCCACTGCGTTACCGTGAGTGAAACCGTTGCCCAGAGCGCGCCACGTGGAGGCTATCTACCCAGCGCCCCAACCTAACCTAACCTAACCTAACCTAACCTTTTTTTTTTTTTTTTTTTTTTTTTTTTTTTTTGTCAGGAAAATGCTTTACGCATGCCCCGCCATTGATAGTATGACGGGGTTATGTGGGACTGCCTTTAAGGCCTACCCACTAAAAACCTGACAATGGCCCTCTAACACCTTGGGTGAGGTCACGGGAACCCATTCAGGACACTTCCGCAACCACACCGGTGATTGTCCGCCTACGCAGACTCCTCTCCGTCTACCGCTCTAGAATACCCCGGGGCATCAAGGGCATTCTCAGTCATTGAGGGCCAAACCAATGCAGGGATTTCCTCACCTGAACCCTGCTGACCCCTAACGTTCAAAAGAATTTGACCATGTTGTCGAATTCTCCGTCCTGTCCTCCTTCTACGACATGGATCGGCAAGTAAGTCTTCTTCTCTTGCCCTTTCAGCTGTTTCCTTCATGGTCATCACTTCTTCACAGAAGCTAGTGACGGCCTCCCACGTCGTTGTGCTTTGGAGCATGCTCTGTATTAGTTTTGGCAGCGACAAATCACTACCTACTGCAGCTATCAGGAGTTGACGTTGACGTTCCCAGGCAGAGCACTCTTCGAGCGTATGTTGGGCCGTATCCTCCTCAGCCCCACATTCTCGACAAATCGGGATGTTTTCCCTCCTTGCAATCTTGTGCAGGTATTTCCCGAAACATCCGTGTCCAGTAAGTACCTGCACAAGGCGGAACGTTAATGTCCCATTCTTTCTTTCTACCCAATTCTTCAGGACCGGCAAAATCGCGTCTAAAGTGCGCCTTCCTGCTCCGGAGTCTCTAAGTATTTCAGCCCATTTTTGGACCAGCACTTCCCTTCCCTCACGCCTGATCCGGGCAAGGTCTTCGATTGAAAGGTTCTCGCCCCTCTGTCTGGCGTTTACTTTCTGGCGGTACACATTTGCAAGCGTCGCCGCCTCCAGCGCCCAAGGTGGCATGCCCGCCAAAAAATTTTCGGAGCCCGCAGGTCTCGAACCCACGACCTAATGATTGAAATCCTCTACGTTTACTATTCGTGCACGACCGCTTTTTAACCTAACCTAACCTAACCTAACCTAACCTAACCTAACCTAACCTAACCACCGCTAAGAGGGAGTCCAAATAGGGTTCGTATTCCGCAAGCGGCCTATTCGGGGAGAAGTATACACCGATGATAGTGTACTCCCCCCACCTGGCCACCACGAACCCTGGACCCCTCTCCCTGACCGATAGGCTGTGACACCCCCCCGACCGAACGACAATGGCCACGTCGCCATTGATGGACCCAGCCCGCTGCGGTCTCGGAGCTACGAAGTATGGCTCAGCCACGACCGCCACCTCTATATCCCACTGCGCCATAGCCTGGAGGAACAAATCCTGGGCCCCGGCGCAGTGGTTTAGATTACCCTGGAGGAAGTTGATTGACCGGACCATTATTCGGTCATCTCAACTTCCTCCATTGCCGAGCGGCGTGAGACTATGGGAGCGGCCCTTGTCCCTGGAGCCGCTCTCTTTTTAGTGGGGGGAGGGTCGCAGTTCTTGCCCCCCATCACATGCCCGGATGGCCTACCTGCGTCTGCACACACTGCGCATCGCAGGGCACCACTACAGGTGGAGAGTTTGTGCCCCGGCTTTCCGCACCGGAAACACAGCTCCCCACGTTCTGCCTCAGAGGGGCACATCTGGCGCGTGTGCCCTAGCCCCATGCACTTATAACAGCGCATGGGGCGTGCCTCCAGTATGGTAACGGAGGCAGAGCTCCAGCCCACCAGGAGTCGGCCCCCCTCCTTTAATCTTTTAGCAACTGCCACAGGGCAGCGGACCAATAAAGAAGTCGCCCCGTAGGCAGCCGGCCGCATAGTTCCAGGTCTGACCTGGGACGGTAGACAGCCTCCCCTAGCTGCAACTGCTGCCACCACTTCTTCAGTGGTGACGGAGTCGTCCAGTCCGCTAATTCTCAGGTCAGCCACCTTTTCAGGGCGGTCGACTCGGGCAATTTCCGCGAGGGTGAGCCGCAGCCTCTCCGCAAGCTGATCGGCTTTTTCCCTGCTCTGGGATCCCGGCAATTCTAACATTCGGGCCCCCGTGGCCGTCTGTCGAACCTTAATCTGGCTGATACCAAGTTCAGCCAGATTGATTTCTTGGCGCGCTCTGGTTAGGGCCGCCTTGTAGTCCACTCCGTTTTGAATGGCGTCTGGCTGTAGCGTAATCACTACAGCCGAGGACTTAGGAGTTGTGAGCTTCGGCTTAGCTGCTTTGGCCAGTGGGGCGACAACGGAAGCATGGGCCGTAGAACTGGCCATAGGTTTAGGCACCGCCCGAGTCGTTGCACGACCCGTAGATTTAGGCGCATGTTGGGCTGCGGGTGGGGAGGATTTCTTACCTTTCCCTTTGCCCTTCCGTACCACAGTGGTCCAGGATTCAGCTGGCTGTGTCTGGGATACGGCTTTTGTCTCTGGAGTGGCCGGGTTAACCACATCCGTGGTCCTCGCTCCAGACCTTGGCTTCGAACCAGATGGCCCTGGGGCAACCCGGCACTCGTGTGCGAGCGGCGGGCGAATAACAGGCGAGGGAAGAAGGCGATCCTGGATGCCAGCAAGCTTGGCATCCACCATATTCCCCACAGAGCGAAGAATTCCACCCTTCAGCTCTTCCATCAAGGCAGACTTAATTTGTCCCACCAGTTCGGTGGGATTAATTTCCTCTGAAGGATCATTCCGGAAGGACTTCCTTTCGGAGTAGTCCCGTCTCAGAGCGGCAACTTCGGATTTAAGGTCCTCAAGGTGCCGCCTTAGGCGATTATTCTCCCGCCGGAGCATTTTGGTTTCTTCCGCCTCCGTGCGGCGGGACAAACACTCCACGATCTCCCCTAGGTCCTTTGCGCAGGCTTTAAACTCCTTCACAAAACCACCCTTCAAATTGTTCGAGGTGGTGGCTAATGTGAGGATCTTAGCTACACGCTGACCCGCCCTCGCTCTGATATCTTCGACGCCGAGGTCTTCGACGTCAAGGTTGTTGCCCTCATCAGCTGGAGGTGACGGTTCTTTACGGAACATTCCAGGCTTGCAGAATTCCTTCTGAACCGCCTTATTTGCCGCCTTTTTCTTGGGGCTTCCCGTTTTAGGGGAAGCACTCAGGCCAGGCGATCCCGCCTTTTTAGCTTTTGTAGGAGGCGATGATGCCCCTACCTTGCGCCTTACATCGGTCTCCGTTTCGGAGCCGGTTTCCTCTGCCGTGGAGAACGCCCAGTAGGCGCGCTTACGGCGTAACAAAGCAGCGGTTTCAAAGCCGCTGCGTTTGCTCCTCCCGGCTCTTTCAGACCCCTCATTTAGGCTCATCACCGATCCGGAGCTAAGCTCCCCGGTGAGAACACTTTCCTCTCTAGAACCTAAATTATGACCAGGTCCGCAGTCGGTAACTCCGCCCATCTCAGGCCTTACGTCAACTCCGCCCATCTCAGGCCTTACGTCATCACCGCCCGTCTCAGGCACTACATCAAGGTTTGGGTATTGTTGATATTCCATATTTAATCCCACGAGTACAGGGTAATTAATGGTCCACAAGCACGGCAGGAACCCCATTGCCGCGGTAACCCTATTACACCAGGAGGGCGGGTGGTATCCTGGGTTGGTCGCTTGCAGGCAGACTTTACCTAGTCTGCCACCTCGAGAGGCGACCGTCGCCACGTTTCCCAACGACGGTCCTTTTAGGGATTTTTGAAGAGGTTGTCTCCTCGCGGTCCAGGTGGTTAAGCCCAGACCACCGTTCCGTCAGAGCCGCGAGACGTGATCCACGACACTCCAACAGACTACGGTTTTGGTGACGGTGGCAAATGAATGCCAGCGCGGTGGCAGTGTAAGTGCACGCCGCGCCCATCACCCTTGACCCGGACAAAAGCCCCGACAGTCAACCCCTCCCTGGCCCGAGCAAATACTCCGACAACCAGAACAAGACAACCAGAACAACGAAGAACAGCTGCCGCCCGATACGGAACAGACGCAGTGTACTACCGAGGCGCGAGGATGTTTTGGCTTCGCCAGCTGCTGGAGTGCAACGGGTTACTGAGCCCCCCCGCCACAACAAGGCACATTCCAATTCGGGGGGGAAATATTAAATGCCAAGTCCGATGTGGGTCTCGAACTCGGGACTTATTTAATCACGTAGTTTTCGAAGGCGGCTCGCGCGACCACTCGTCTACTGGGACCTCAACCTAACCTAACCTAACCTTTTTTTTTTTTTTTTTTTTGGTTTCGCGGGGAAAAGGTGCATCACCTACCTGACACCCAAGGGGGAGTGCCAGGTTATGTGGGACTCTTACCCACTAAAAACCACCGCGGTATACCTCTGCCGCCTTTGCTGAGGCTCACGGTATCGCCATTGGCATTACCCGCGAGCCCCGGCGACTACACCCGGCCGCAGGAGCCCAGCTCCTCAATCAGGGGATGGTCCGGTATACGGGACCATCCCCCCAGCCACAGCCATCGTAGTCGCAGCAGGTCCCCTCACCTGCTGCGATTGGCTAACAAGAGGAAGAAGGTGGGCGTACCTCCTTCTCCCTCCCCCCCTCCGCCTGCGGCGGAGCGGCGCTGCCGAGGCATCATCCTCCCTACGCCGCTCCGCCGCCTCCTTCTGCGACATCACCTCCTCGCAGAAGGAGAGCATGGCCGCCCAGGCCTCTCTGCTTCCCAGCATGGCTTTTACCACGCTGGGAAGCGAGAGGTCCCTCCCGACGGCAGAGATCAATTCGTGCCGCTGACGACTCCAAGCCGGGCACTCCTCCAAGGTGTGCTCAGTTGTGTCGTCAGCCGCCCCGCAATGGTGACACTCCGTCGTCACCTCCCTCTGGGCGACCCTGTGCAGGTAGTGACCGAAGCAACCGTGTCCGGTCAAAACCTGCACCAGGCGGAAAGAGAGAGTCCCTCTCCTCCGCTGAACCCACGCCCTTAGGACCGGACGAATCGCCTCAATCGTCCGGACCCCGTAGGCTGGTGCGGCCAGGGACTCCTCCCACTCCCGCAGGAGTACCCTCTCGGCACTCCTACGCACGCTCGCCACCTCCTCGGAACAGGGGCGTGTGCCCACCGCCCTCCTCTCTGCTCGGTACCGATAAACGGCACCGAGCACTACCGCATCGAGCTCCCACGGGGGGGTTCCTGCTAGGAGGCAGGCGGCTCCGTGGGAGATCGAGCGATACCCTCGGGATGCCCTCACCGCCAGGGTCCGCTGCGCCCTTCGCAGCTGGACTTGATTCTGGCGCGTGAGGGCATCCTCCCAGACAGGCGCTCCATATAGGGCCATGCTCCTTAACATGCCGAGGTATAACCTCCGACATGAGGAGCCTGGCCCACCCACATTGGGCAACAGTCGCCCCAGCGCGACCGCTGCCTTTACGAGCCTTTCGGCCAGCAGCTTGAAGTGCTGGCCGAACGCCCAGCGCCCGTCAAGGATGAGACCCAGATACCTCATTTGCCTCTTGAGAGGTATCTGGGTGTCATCCACCCTTAGGGTCGCGCCTGGAGGGGGACCCTGCCGAGGCCCGTGGAACAACAGAGCCTCGGTCTTCTCCAGCGCGACCCTAAGCCCCAACTCCCTTATGCGGCCCACAACCAGGGCCGCACCCTCCTCCGCCCGAGTCGCTGACTCGGCGAACGTCCTCCCCTGGGCCACTATTAGGGTGTCGTCAGCGTAGCAAAATACGCTGACGTGGGGTGGCAGAACACCCCGTAACACCCTATCGTAACCCAAGTTCCACAAGAGTGGTCCGAGTACCGACCCTTGCGGAACCCCACACCTCATCGTTCGCCGAGTCTACGACCCCCTCCCGTCGACGTAGACGACGTCTCTGTCCCGCAGGTAATCCTCCAACAGCCGCCGCAGGTACAGAGGCACTCCGTGGTACCGGAGCGCCTCCAGGATTGCCCCGAACGGCAGGCTGTTGAAGGCATTGGCGATGTCCAATGACACCGCCAAAGATCTCCCCCCCATCGTGGACGCCGCCACGGTGAGGGTCTTAAGGGCAGAGACGGCGTCTATTGTCGACCGCCCCCTCCGAAACCCGAACTGGGCCTCGGACAGGTCGGGCCCTACCTCCTCGAGATGCCGGACTAGTCGGGATGCCAGAATGAATTCCAGCATCTTTCCGACTTCGTCCAGCAGTACCAAGGGCCGGAAAGCCGACGGATTGTCAGGCGTCCGACCCTCCTTCTCGAGGAGGCAGAGCCTCCCGTCCTTCCACAGCTTCGGGAACTGTCCGTTTCTCAGCGAGAGATCGAACAGCTCCCGAAGCGGGCCTCCGAGGGATTCCATGGCAATCCCAAGGAGGTGTCCGGGTACCCCGTCCGGTCCAGGGGCCGTCTTCTTCCTCCCCAAGCGGGAAATGACGCCTTCCATCTCAGCCTCCGTTATTTGGGGGGCCTCGATCTCCCACACCACTTCCGCTGGGGGAGGCAAGGCGTGGTCCGAGCTGCCAGGGAACAGCTCGCCCACAACCTCCTCAAGGAACTCCGGTTGCAGGGTCTCCGTAAGGGGACGTCCTGCGGCACGGAGTTTGTTCCGAGCCACCTTGTATGGACGTCCCCATGGGTCTCTATCGAGGCCCTCCAAGAGTTCCTGCCGGGCCCGCTCCTTGGCGCCGCAGATGGCTACTTGCAATGCCTTTTTAGTTGCCTTGCAAGCAGCCATCAGCCTTGCCTCTTCCGCTGCATCACGGTTGCGCCGCCGGCGGAAGTGGTTACACTCCCGCCAGGCACGGCCATGTACGTCCCGGAGATCCGCGATCTCCTGGGACCACCAGTACACGGCCTTGCGACCACGGTAAGCCCTCGCACGGGGCATGGAGGCATCACATACCGCCGTTAGGGCGGTGCGTAAGTGAGCCGCCCCCTCGTCCACCGTGGCCGGTGCAATTGGCGGCACACACCACGCCTGAACGATAGCCGCCTCGCTCGCGATTTCGCGGTTGAGGCGGCTGATCGTCCAGCGCGGGAAGACACGGGGACGCCGAGGAGGCTCGACCGGTGGCTGGAGCCTGGTGACCTCGAAACGGATAAACCGGTGGTCCGATAGGGTCACCTCATGCTCCAGCACTCGCCAGTTGCGCAACCGGTGCGCGATCGAAGGGGAGGCGAACGTTATATCCACCCGGGACTCCCCTTGCGGTCGCACACAAGTTGGCACCGTCCCTCTGTTTATGAGGGACAGCCCAGCCTCCACGGCCCACTCCCCCAGGGCCACGCCAAACGCATCGGTGAGGGTGTCACCCCACACCCGCGACCTCGAGTTGAGGTCACCCATCAGGATAACGGGGTCGGGCGCCATGCGCCCAACCGCCGCTAAGAGGGAATCCAAATAGGGTTCGTATTCCGCAAGCGGCCTATTCGGGGAGAAGTATACACCGATAATGGTGTACTCCCCCCACCTGGCCGCCACGAATCCTGGACCCCTCTCCCTGACAGATAGGTTGTGACACCCCCCCGGTCGAACGGCAATGACCACGTCGCCATTCGTGGATCCAACCCATTGCAGTCTCGGAGCCACAAAGTATGGCTCAGCCATGACCGCTATCTCTATCTCCCACTGTGCCATAGCCTGGAGGAATA
The DNA here is from genome assembly GCA_923062675.1 of Marasmarcha lunaedactyla. Taxonomy (NCBI): domain Eukaryota; kingdom Metazoa; phylum Arthropoda; class Insecta; order Lepidoptera; family Pterophoridae; genus Marasmarcha; species Marasmarcha lunaedactyla. The sequence continues at coordinate 29,106,882 of OV281348.1, read as the reverse complement.
AATCCTGGGCCCCGGCGCAGTGGTTAAGATTACCCTGGAGGAAGTTGATTGACCGCACCATTATTCGGTCATCTCAACTTCCTCCATTGCCGAGCGGCGCGAAACGATGGGAGCGGCCCTTGTCCCTGGGGCCGTTTTCTTCTTGGTGGGGGGAGGATTACAGTTCCTGCCGCCCATCACATGTCCGGATGGCCGACCTGCGTCTGCACACACTGCGCATCGCAGGGCGCCACTACAGGTGGAGAGTTTGTGTCCCGGCTTTCCACACCGGAAGCACAGCTCCCCACGTTCTGCCTCAGAGGTGCACATCTGACGCGTGTGCCCCAATCGCATGCATTTATAACAGCGCATGGGGCGCGCCTCCAATATGCCAATAGAGGCAGAGCTCCAGCCCACCAGGAGCCGGCCCCCCGCCGTTAGCTTTTTAGCCGCTGCCACAGGGCAGCGGACAAACAAAGAGGACACCCCGTATGAGGCAGGCCGCATGTTGCCGGGCTTAATCTGGGAGGGCAAACAACCCCCCCTGGCTGCCACTGCTTCCACTACCTCCTCAATAGTGACGGAGTCGTCTAGCCCGCTAAGGCGTAAATCTGCCAGTTTTTCTGGCCGATCCACCCGAGCCACTTCAGCAAGAGTGACTCGCAGCTTTTCAGCCAGCTGGTCTGCCTTCTCACGACTTTGAGAGCCAGGCAGCTCCAGCATTCGAGCCCCTGTGGCCGTTTGCCGGACTTTAATCTGGTTGATTCCGATTTCAGCCAGATTTATTCCTTGGCGCGCCTTCGTTAGTGCCGCCTTATAATCCAACCCGTTTCGGATGGCCTCCGGCTGCAGCGTTATCACCACAGCTGAAGACTTGGGTGGGGTGAGCTTAGCTTTGGGCGCCTTTGAAGGCGTGGCGACAGTTGCAGCCTGTGTCGCAGTACTGGCAACCGATTTAGCTACCGCACGAGTTGCAGTCTTTGTCGTCACTCGACCTTGACCTCGACCAGTCGAACTTGTGCGTTGCAATGCAGTTTCGGCTGTAGGCTGGGAGGACTTTTTGCCTTTCCCCTTGCCTTTTCGTGCCACGGTGGCCCAGGATTCCTCTGGACGTTCCTTGGAGGCCGAAGACATACACGGTCGAGCCAGGGTGGCTGTTACCGGGGCTCCTGCGTTTGGCATGGAACCAGATGGGCCTGGCTTATCCCTGCACTCATGCGCCAGCATTAGTCGGACGACAGGAGGAGGCAAGAGTCGGTCCTTGATGCCGGCAAGCTTGGCGTCCATCATTTCCCCTACCGACCTTAAGAGGCGACCCTGCAGTTCCTCTAGCAGAGTTGCCTTAATTTGACCCACCAAGTCACTGGGCGTAGCGTCTTCATAGGGAGGACTCCGAGGAGATTTCCGCTCGGAGTAGTCCCTACGCAGGGCCGCAACCTCAGTCTTGAGATCGTCGAGATGCCGCGTGTTTTCCCGTCGAAGCATTCGGATTTCATCCGCTTCCGTCCGACGGGATAGACAGTCCACAATTTCCTGCAGGTCTTTCGCACAGGCCCGGAAATCTCTCACATAGCCACCCTTTAAATTGTTCGAAGTGGTGGCCAGATTAAGAATCCTGGCGACACGTTGACCTGCACGAGCCCTCATTTCTTCAACACCAAGATCCTCGACGTCGAGAGCAACCTCTTCTAAATGAGCTGGTGACGATGACTCTTTCCGGAAAGAATGACGAATGTCCTTAGAAAGGACCTCATCCACCACCCTTTGTTGCCTCCTAGCTTTGGGAGAACCGCCCAGGACTGGCGATCCCACCTTCTTGGATTTCGAAGGAGGCGATGACGTTCCTTCTTTCTTTCTCGTAACGGTCTCCATCTCGGATCCCGTATCCTCAGCCGTAGAGAATGCCCAGTAGGCGCGCTTACGGCGTAATAAAGCAGCGGTTTTGGAACCACTGCGTTTGCTTCTCCCGGTACTTTCGGACCCCTCTTTTAGGCTCATCACCGATCCGGAGCTAAGCTCCTCGGTGAGAGCACTTTCGTTTCCTAGACCTGATTTAAAACCAGGTCCACAGTCAGTTTCTCCGCCCATCTCAGGCCTTAAGTCAACTCCGCCCGTCTCAGGCCTTACATCAACTCCGCCCTTCTCAGGCCTTACATCGTCTCCGCCCGTCTCAGGCACTCCGTCAATTTTTGGGTTTTGTTTAACTTCCATACTTAATCCCACGAGTACGGGGTAACTGAATGGTCCACGAGCACGGCAGGGACCCCATTGCCGCGGTAACCCTATTACACCAGGAGGGCGGGCGGTATCCTGGGTTGGTCGCTTGCGGGCAGACTTTACCTAGTCTGCCACCTCAAGAGGCGACCGTCGCCACGTTTCCCAGCGACGGTCCTTTTAGGGATTTTTGAAGAGGTTGTCTCCTCGCGGTCCAGGTGTTTAAGCCCAGACCCCCGTTCCGTCAAAGCCGCGAGACGTGATCCACGACACTCCAACAGATTACGGTTTTGGTGACGGTGGCAAATGAATGCCAGCGCGGTGGCAGTGTAAGTGCACGCCGCGCCCATCACCCTTGACCCGGACAAAAGCCCCGACAGTCAACTCCTCCCTGGCCCGAGCAAATACTCCGACAACCAGAACAACGAAGTACAACTGCCGCCCGATACGGAACAGACGCAGTGTACTAACGAGGCGCGACTGCCGCCCGATACGGGACAGACGCAGCGCGCCCCAACCACCAAACGACGCCCTGCCGCCCACTATGGGTCAGACACAGGGCACCGACGAAGCACGACTGCCGCCCGATACGGGACAGACGCAGCGCGCCCCAACCAGAGGAATGTTTTGGCTTCGCCCGTTGCTGGATTGCAACGGGTTACTGAGCCCCCCCGCCACGACAAGGCACATTCCAATTCGGGGGGGGAACCTAACCTAACCTAACCTAACCTAACCTAACCTAACCTAACCTAACCTAACCTAAACTTTTTTTTTTTTTTTTTTTCCGGGGGGGAAAATGCATTACGCATACCACCCGGGCGCAGGGGGCACCCGAGTGGTTATGTGGGACTCTCGTATAGGCTAATGAGACCCACGGTATACCCACTAAAAACCCCCCCATCTTCCTCCTCGCCGCCTTGTGACGGGGCCACGGGAACGCTCTCGCACACATCCGCGACCCCGCCGGCGGCAGCCGCCCACAAGCGGCTCCATCGCCACAGCCCGAAGGCCCTCCACAATGGGCGCACCAGATGGTAAGGTGCGCCTCCCCCCTCGGCCTCCACCAGTACTGTAGCAGACTCCCCCTAAGTCTGCTACTAGGAGGCCATGGGCACCAGATAACTGGTACCCGGTGGCAGATCGGGTCTGTGGTTCTGCCACCGACCACACCTCGGCCGCAGAGGATAGGGCAAGCGGCGCACCGCAATACCGACATGCCTCTTCCTCTGCGGCCCCACCAGTGCCGCTTCCACGGAACGGCCCCGCCGGCTCGCAGGGGGTAGGGAAAGTGGCGCACCGTAATACCAACACGCCTCTCCCCCTGCGATCCCTCCACGGCCGCAGAAGATAGGGAGAACGGCGCACCGTGATACCGGCACTCCTCTTCTTCTGCGGTCCCACCTCCAAGCGCATCCTCAGCGGACTTCCTCAGCCCACTGGGAGCGCCCTCCTCGGGCCAGCCGGCGACCCCAACAGGCCGGCCCTGGTTGCCTCTTAGTTCACCGTGGGTGACCAGTCCACGGTTACTAAGCCCCCCCGCCACGACAAGGCGGGCAACCATCGGGGGGAACCTAACCTAACCTAACCTAACCTAACCTAACCTAACCTATCGAATTAGAAGCTATCGGAGCGAATAGGAAGCGAAGCGAAAAGGAGAGTTCGCACGATGGCTTCTGTCTTAGTAAATGGGTTCAGAGACTCGGAGAACTACATCAGAATGATGGTAGACGAGGCTCTCATGAACCACTACGGAGCCATTGTCATGGCTTGCAAACTGTCAGGATCAAAAGAAGTCCTTCTCATCGGAGACATCAACCAGCTACCATACATCGATCGGGAAAACCTCTTCAAGATGACATATTCTCGACCGACCATGGTAGCGTCAGTCACCCAAGAACTGTTGTGCACACACCGGAATCCGCAGGATGTGGCATACGCTCTCGCTGGAGTCTACTCAGGCATCTACTCAGCAAAACATCAAGTCAGGTCCCTCAGTATGGAGAGATACAGTGAATCGCAAATACTGAAAGATCTACCCAACACTCTTTTCCTCGTGCACACACAGGAGGAAAAGAAAACCCTCACCAACCAGGGTTTTGCGGTGGGCACAGGGTCGCGAATTCTCACCATACATGAGGCGCAGGGACTGACGTATGAAACTGTGAAGATCGTAAACACGAGGAAAGACATCACAAAGCTGCACGACAGCGTATCACACGCCGTCGTCGCAATATCTCGGCACACAAAAAGCTGTGTTTACTACACCGACAGAGAGAACGATGCGATCGGTAGATTTATAAGACGTGCGGTGGAAGCGTCAAGTTTTGAAGTAACCGACTACAATCTAAAAATGGCAATCGCAGACAGAAACGCAGCGGTCGTCGAGGCTTCGGTGGACCAAGTCCGGAAATACTCAAGATGGCAGGCAATGACGGAAGACACGAGACAAGACAAATAAAAAAAAAAAAAAAATAAATTAAAAAAAAAAACAATAACACATTATAGTAAGCAACAAAAACAGAGAGAATTGTAACAATTAAAAAAAAAAAAAATTATGGTAATACTACGGACTCACTCAACCCTAGTTTTTAAGTTTTAGCATTAAAACTGTGAGTGCTTTGAGCACGAAATCTAAAAAAAAAAAAAGAAAATTAATTAATCAACATTGTAATAAATTGACAAAGGGCACGGACTAATGTCTGTGGTGCATAAATTTGACTAATAAAAAAAAAAAAAAAACCTAACCTAACCCAACCTAACCTTTTTTTTTTTTTTTTTTTTTTGTTGACGAGGGGGAAATGATCAATTACATACCAGACATCTTGAGGGAGAATGTCAGGTTATGTGGGGATCTGTTACCCACTAAAACCCCCCCGGTGGCCATCCTCTACACAGTTACGGGAGCCCCGGGATCTCACTAGGAACGCACCGGTGCTCCAGTTGTATTAGCCGATTACTCTTGGCCCATTCACATTTCAGTTCCTTCTCGCACAACTTGTAGCCACTTCAAGTTGTCGACCTCAGTTTTGCTGCTGTTTTATCTAAGGAGACATCAGAAGCCCTCTCTTCCGATGCCTGCAGCACAATATTCCACTCGAAATTACGGGTTTCATCGAGTTTGCATCACCGTTCTTCCTCTTTGTCGCCTGTTTCTGCGACTTGGGTCCGTCCTTTCACGTTCACGTTCGGCAGTTTCTTTCTTTTCCATAACAGCTTCAGCGAAAGAAACCATAGCTCTCCAAATATTTTCATCCGCAAGCATCATTGGTATCAGTGTTGGAAGTGACAGGTCGCTCCCAACACGGTCAGTAAGAGCACGCCTTTCAGAGTCCCATGCCGGGCACTCTTCAAGGGTATGTTTTGCAGAGTCCTGATTGGCATTGCAGTGATGGCATTGCGGCGTTGGTTCACGTCCAATTCTGTGCAGGAATACTCCAAAGCAGCCATGTCCCGTTAGTAATTGTGTTAGTCTAAATGTTAGACTCCCATGTTCACGTACAAACCAGTTCCATAGGTGTGGTAAAATCGCACCGACAGTGGGATGGACCACACGATCTTCAAAGTGTTCTTGCCATCTATTTACAACTTGACGGTGAGCTAGCTTTCGCAGCAACTCTATTTCTTTATTTGCATCTGCACCACCTCTTTTACGTTTTTCTAAGACTTCTTTATACACCTTAGTATCCATCTCTGCCAACAGTTCTAAAGGTGGGAAGCGAGCCAGTACAGTAGCCGCTGTGTATGATACTGTTCTGTATGCTCTGATAGTTCGTAGTGCCATTATGCGCTGTACTCTGCTTATACGTCCTCTACTTTGACGGTCTTTCGATAGGCGCTCCGACCACACTGGAGCTCCATAAAGAGCCACCGACCTTACTACTCCTGTATATAAGCGGCGCACACCCTCTCTAGGGCCTCCCATATTTGGTAAAATCCGTTGTATCGCGCCGGCTACCCTTTGTATTTTCGGTACCAGATAATCAAAGTGATTTTTGAAAGTCCATCTACTGTCCAAAACCAAGCCTAAATATTTCATTTCTTTGCCTATCGCTACTTCCACGTCTCCAACATTAATTGTTATATCCGGTGGTTCGGTACTCTTTGGCAAGCTGTGAAACCAAATGGATTGCGTTTTTTGAGGCGCAACCCGGAGCCCGAGTTCTTGAATTTTTTCTATTATGCAGGCAACACCCAGCTCAGCCAGAAGGGCAGTCCTATGAAAACTTCCCTTTTTGGCGAGCACAAGTGTGTCATCCGCATAACACACAACTTCTACTCCGGCTGGTAAGTTCGTTCGTAGAACTGCATCGTAGGCTAAGTTCCACAATAATGGACCGAGAACTGATCCTTGTGGAACACCACAATGCACCTCTCTCTGCTGGATGTTACAGTTTCTATCCGTGTATTGTATGAATCTACCGCTTAGGTACGAATTTACAACGCTACGCAAATAATTCGGTACATTGTGATACTCCATTGAATTTCTTATAGCTAGCCAGGGCAGAGTATTAAAAGCATTTACAATGTCCAAACTAACCGCAAGAACTACCTTTCCGTCTCTAAAAGCTGATTCGGTCAGGCTACGAACGTGCAGTATTGCATCGACAGTAGAACGCTGTCGGCGAAAGCCAAATTGCTTGTTTGACAGGCCCAGGCCTTCTGCGTCCAGATGTGAGTTGAGCCGTCCAGCGATCACTTGTTCAAAAAGTTTCCCAACATCATCCAATAAACAAAGTGGTCGAAATGCAGCAGGATCATTAGATGGTCTATTATCTTTTTTAAGGAGAATGAGCCATGCTATTTTCCATTTCTTTGGGAAGGTACCCACGCGAAGGCAGCTGTTAAATAACCATCTCAACCAGTTACCGAAAATATCTTGGACAAGTACCAGGACTTTCCCCGGAATACCATTAGGACCAGGTGCAGTGTTACGAGCCCCTATGCGCCTTACAGCTCTATCCATTTCAGGTCCATGCTGCGACATTTGCAGCTGCGATCAGTTGATCTCGATTTAGATGTTTTAAGGCCCATTGTCGTCTAATAAGTGCATTTCCCGTCATTGAACGACCAAGATCAATATTGAAAACAATATGGCGATGGTCAGACAATGTAACTATTTGCTCCGCTACTCTCCATTCAGAAATATGTGGGATGGCAGATGAATTCGCCCATGTCAAGTCCACAATCGACTCACCCTGCCACCTCACACATGTACTGACATTTCCAACATTCACTATACGCAGATCAAGCATGGCTGTCCATTCTTGGAGAGCTACTGCATTCTGATCATCTATTACGTCTCCCCAGGCCCGAGAACGGGCATTGAAATCGCCCAGGACGATCATGGGGCAATTGGAATGCCTACGGATGAACTCTGTCATGCCATCCAAATATTCTTCGTATACATTAAGATTACAGTTTGGTGTTATATAGCATCCCACAAGTATAAACTGACCCCATTGCACTGCGACGAAGCCCTGTCCCCTTTTCAGAAACGTGCAAGGTCGATTATGTCTCTTCTCATTCCAGTATATAGCCACAGTACCAAGTTCGTCTTTATGCCACGATGAGTGATTTGGGATACGATATGGTTCAGAGACCACGGCTAAAGTGATTGACCATTCGGAAAGCGACTGTTGAAACAAGTCCTGCGCCACACGACAATGATTTAAGTTGCATTGTAGGATCGTACTAAACATTTTGTGTCTCCATACACTCTATCTGCTGGCTGTTGCCAGCTAGCTCTGCAGTTTTCAAAGGTGCTGCTACGCTGCCCACTTGTTTACCAGCAATAGTAGTTGGATTACTTGACAGTGGCTTCCTTTTTGTCTTAGGAGGATTACACTTTTTACTGTTCATTCTATGGTTGGCAGGTCGTCCTAGGTCCGAACATACTGGGCATTTCTTTTCAATCGCAGTACAGTCGCGAGCTTTGTGTCCTATTTCACCACAAGCATAGCAAGGTCCACTTCTATCCTTCGTGCTTAAGCATTTATGCCGCACATGTCCCTGTTCAAGACACTTAAAGCACTGCAAGGGTCTTGCAGGCAAGATATCCACCCGAGCAGCAACCCAACCAACCTTAATGTGTTTGTCTTTTGCAATTTTCTTGACTGCAGCCAGTGGGCATCTAGCCCATACGGTACCAAGTCTAGTAGGGTTAAAGTGAATTTCACCAACTTTAATGTCATCTATAGAGCATTCACCAGCGTTGGATATAGCCAGCGCAACATCTTCCTTTGTTACCGAGTCATCTAGATCTTTCACCCGTACCTCTCCCATTTTGGTTGGTCTTGCAACAACCACATCGAAATCAGCGAGTGACTCACGAAGACGTTTAGCTAAAATGTTAGCTTTTTCAGGATTCTCTGGGCCTGGGATCTCTAAGATAAGACCCCCATTTGCTGCCCTCCTTTGTCGGATTTCAGTTATTCCGATTTCCTCTAGTTTTATTTTTTGTTTGGCCTTTAGCATAACCTCACTGTAGGTTGTTACTGAACCCTGTGGAATCGTAAGTGACACGGCTGCAGTCGTTGGAACACGCAGCTTCCTCACCCTCAGTTTAACAGTGGCAGGCATACCTGCAGGTCGTGACGTCTTTACCAGGTTTCTCTTTCCTTTTCTGCTAGCCACAGTTGCCCAGGTTGGCCCATCCTGTGGCGCTGATTGTGTTGTATCAAAGGATGACGGTGTCTGAACTGGACCCGGAGCTTGAGCCAGAGTAGCATTCTTTGTTTGTAACTCCTTTTTATTTCTCCTTTGGGACTTCACGGCTGTACCAGGAGCAGGCCCACCCTGAGAATTAAGCACTGCTGGCTGTGAAGGCGTGGGCAGCTGGGCAGCCTTGGCCCTATCGGCAGCCAGTGGTGGGCGGAGACGTGGTTCGGGTGGAAGTCTCCGCTGTAGGCCTTCAAACCTCGCGTCGACCATCTTGCCCACGCTGAGCAAGATGGCCCGCTCTAGGGACTGCAATACATCAGAGGACGGGGTCGCCGTCGGGCACGACCCCCCGAGATTTATAGGAGGCAGATCCTCTGCGGCTCGCCTCATGTCAGCCCGTAATGCCGCAAGCTCACTGCGAAGTTCTGCCAACTCTGTTCGAAGTTGGTCATTATCGGCTTTAAACCGGTCATTAGCTAGCCGCAGTCGAGTCACCTCCTCAGAAGCGGTGCGTTGCTGGAGCTCTCCCACGAGCTCCTTGATCGAGGAAGCTGCGTCTTTAAGAGCCTTGACGTATGTTCCTTTTAAGTTCTTCGAAGAGGATGCCACCTGTGTGATAACTTCGACAGTGCTCAATACACGAGCCTGTAGCTCCGATGCCGAGGCCTCAATTGCTGCATTTGCAACCTTCGGCGAGTTCGGCCTAGCCTTAGTTGGGCGGATTTTGCGGGCCGCCTCCTCTACATCTCGCTCAGCGTGAAGCTCCAATTCTGCGCGCTGAGCCGCCACATACTCCGCCTTAGCTCTGGCGAGGCCGACATATTGCCCGGTTGTAGGCGGTCGACCTCTGCCTCGACGGGCTGTTGAGACTTTCACCGTCTTCGCGGGCTCTGAGCCGGACCCACTGTCGTCGTCAGTTGTAGCCGTCCTTGCGGATCGGCTGCGTTTCCGCTGCCAGAACCGTTTACGAGTCTCTCTAGACTCCCCAATGCTCATTGCTGATCCAGTGCTGTTCTCCTCTGCCTGAGCAGTCCTATCCTCAGAACCCATTTTTCGACCGGGTTCACAGTCGGCTTTATCAGATTTCCGTTGTTCGATGCCATGGTTGTTTTCACGAGAGCCAGCGGTCTGCTGGCCCACGGGGCGATTGTTGCCCCCCCCCAGAGTACGAGGGGCGGCCCTCCACCGAAGCAGAGGGGTGGGATTTCCCGGCATCTGCCGATGTACCCACCTGGGGACCAAATTCACAATCGCTGTCGCTCATCTTGCCTTTTCTCCGATGACTCCACATCGTTGGCCTTTTTTTTCAGGGGTTAGGCTCCCCTGACAGGTGCCACTGCCGCCAGTTACCGGACAGACGCAGTGCACCCCAAAACCACTCACGAAACTGTCACCCAACTAAGGGCACACCCAAACACCACATTGGGTACCCTGCCGCCCACTATGAGTCCGACGCAGGGCACCGACGAAGCACGACTGCTGTCCCATTGGGAACAGACACGTCGCGCCCCAACCATCGAAGGATACCCTGCCGCCCATTATGGGTCAGACGCAGGGCATCGACGAAGCAGACTGCCGCCCGATACGGGACAGACGCAGCCCGCCCCAACCACCAAAGGGTACCCTGCCGCCCACTATGGGTCAGACACAGGGCACCGACGAAGCAGACTGCCGCCCGATACGGGACAGACGCAGCCCACCCCAACCATTGCCCCCCCTCCCCAGTGTTTGGTCCGCGGGGGCCCTTTCTAATAGAAAAAGCCCCTACCACTCTGGACCACTCTTCATGAAGAAGAGTGAGAAGAGTGGCCTCCTATCCGCCACCCGGAGACGCGCCGCGTAGGGGTATCACCTCCCCTCCCACTTGGACAACCAAGCAGGTCCACGGAACCTAACCTAACCTAACCTTTTTTTTTTTTTTTATCGCAGGAAAATCCTCATGGATACCCTACCCCAGCGGGGGCCGAGGTCGGGTTATGCCGGACTCTTACCGACTAAAAACCTGCGGCTTCCGTCTGGACGCACGGAGTCGGGTCACGAGGAGCTTGCGCATTCGTTCGCGGCCCGACAGCGTTGGCCGGCGCTCTGTGCAGCGCCGGCGACGTCCCGAGAGGGAGGGGTCCCTCTCTAGTTGTCCCTCATGAGATGGTGCGCAGGAAGCGCACGCGCCATCTCGAGCCCTGGACCGGAAGCGGATTCCCCCGAACCCGCCACCGAAGGCTCATGGGACTGCGGGAGAGGGAGGCTTTCGGCAACGAAAGCCGCCCTCCGGCGTCCCGTGCGACGGCGACGAAGCGGAAGGGAGGATGCATCATCTTCCCTCGCCCTCTCCGCCGCCTCCTTCGCGAGCATTACGGCCTCGCAGAAGGATCGCACCGCCTGCCACGATCTCTCACTCTCGACCATAGCGCGAACCACGGTCGGGAGCGAGATGTCGGCACCCAATACAGAGCCGAGCGCGCTGCGCTCCGCATCCCACGCCGGGCATACCTCCAGCGTGTGCTGGGCCGTCTCGTCGAGGCAATCGTCGCAGTGGTGGCACCTGGCATTCGGTTCCCGACCGATCCGAAACAGGTAACTCCCGAAACAACCATGTCCCGAGAGCACCTGCGTCAGACGGTAGGTCAGGAAACCGTGTCGCCTACCCAACCACTGCTGGAAGACCGGACGAATTGCCTCGATAGTCCAGAGTCCGGCGCTCGAAAGCGCCAGCCTGGACTCCCACGCTTCGGTAGCCCGTTGGCGCAGCTCAGCTCTGTGCCCCTCCTGTTCCTGCAGTGCAAGCGGGTGACCCCTGGCCAGGAGCGCCTCCACGCGCCACTCGTAGAGCGACGCGAGGGCTCTCGCTTCCAGGTCCCAGGGAATAGTACCCGACAGCACGCAAGATGCCTCACCCGAGATCGTGCGATAACCCCGTACCACCCTGATCGCCATCACCCGCTGGACTCGCGTCAAGCGGGCGATATTGCTGCGACTCAGGGCGCTGCCGGCCCACACAGGGGCACCATACAGGGCCATCGATCTCACGATTCCCGCGTAGAGACGCCGACACGACGTCTCAGGTCCGCCGAGATTCGGCAGCAGCCTTCCCAGGGCCGCAGCCGCCCTCAGCAGCCGAGGCTCAAGGCACTCGAAGTGGGGGCCGAAGTTCCACCGGCTATCCAGGACGAGTCCCAGATAGCGCATCGACGGCCTCACGTCGATGCGGACTCCGGATACGACGATATGGGCACCCCGGGGCGGCGCGTTCCGCGGGCCATGGAAAACCACGGCCTCGGACTTTTCGAGCGCCACCCGCAAACCCAATCGCCGTATGCGGCCCACCACGAATGCCGCGCCGGCGGTGGCGCGCAAGGAAGCATCCCTGTGGCTTTTGCCTCGGGCAGTGACCAAGGTGTCGTCCGCGTAACAGACTACGCCGACACCCGGCACTGTGGCTCCTCGCAGCACCCAGTCGTAGCCGATGTTCCAGAGGAGTGGGCCTAGTACCGACCCCTGAGGAACGCCGCACGACATCTCCCGCCGACACCACCGGTCTCGACCGGGGTATTCCACCGCACGCCCAGACAGGTAGTCCCCGACGACCCGGCGCAGGTACGGAGGAACTCCATGGAATCGGAGCCCCTCCCTGATGCAGCTCCAGGGGAGGGAGTTAAATGCGTTGGCGATGTCCAGAGACACCGCCAACACGACCTCACCCCGGGCGATCGCGTCCTGCGCCAAGGACTTAACCCACTGAATCGCGTCTACGGCAGACCTACCCCTGCGGAATCCAAACTGGCAGTCTGCCAGATCCGGTCCGACATCCTCTAGGTGCTCGACGATCCGGGCGGCCACAACTCTCTCAAAGAGTTTGGCGTCCTCGTCGAGCATCACTATCGGGCGGTACGCAGATGGGGATTCCGCCGGACGCCCTTCCTTTCTGAGGAGAACGAGACGACCTGTCTTCCACCGCTGTGGAACCTGGCCTAGGGCCAGACAGGCGTCGAAAAGTCTCCTCAGACGAGGCTCGAGGGCATCCATGGCCAAGACCAACACCCGGCCGGGTACGCCGTCAGGACCGGGGGCGGTGTTTTTGGCTCGCAGCCTCAACACCGCAGCTGGATCTGACGGGGATACGGCTGCGAGATCAAACTGAATGTATCGGTGATCACACAACACCGCCGTATCCACCACTCCCCAGTCCCGAACACGGCGCGCCAGGGCGGGACTCGCGAACGTGATGTCCACGATCGACTCGCCCTGGGGTCGCACGCACGTGCTCATCGATCCCCGGTTGAGAAGGGCCAACCCTTGTCCGAGGGCAAACTCCTCCAGTGCCTCGCCAAATACGTCCGTTCTGACGGAACCCCAAGCCGTATTCCAGGCATTGAAGTCGCCAGCGAGGAGCACTTGGCGAGGGTGGCATTGGCCGATTAAGGCGCCCACCCGTCCGAGATAAATCTCGAACTCGGCGAGTGTGCGGTTCGGGGAAAAGTAGCCACCGACGACTACAAAATCCTCAAACCACACAGCGACGTATCCCGGACCCTTCGCTACCTTTTCGAAGGGTGGGGAGTTCGCCGCGCCCCATCGGACGATCGCGACGGAGCCGTCATTGTCCCGCACCCAGTTCTCACCAGGGGGGACGAAGTACGGCTCGCAGATCACTGCCACGTCTATCGACCACTCCGCGAAGCTCTGGAACAGGAGGTCCTGAGCTCGGGCGGAGTGCTCGATATTCGCCTGGAGGAATCGGAGCTTGTGGTCCATAACTAGGATTCCATGGCCACAAGTCCGTCCCCGGACACTCCAGCTGAGCTGCCGCTGGCCGACTGCGTTGAGGATGCAGTCGGTGGTGGTAGCCGCCTTTTAGGCCGAGGGGCATGGCACGATTTGCCCCCCAGCCTGTGATCGGCCGGCTTCTTGGCAGCCGCGCACACAGTGCAGTGTGCAGCGGCGGCGTTGCAGTCGCGGGCGACGTGGCCCAGCTTACCGCAGCGGTAACAATTACTGCTGCGGTCAACCGGGCTGCTGCACTGCTCCCGGACGTGCCCGAGTTGCAGGCACCGGAAGCAGCGCAGAGGTCTCGCTTCGAGGAGCGAGACCTTCGCCGACACCCACCCGACAAGCAACCGCCTGCCATCAGCCACCTTATTGGCGGCAGCCACTGGGCAGCTCAGCCAGAGCGTGCCCAGACCCGATTTGTCGAGGCGGACCTCGCCAGTCTTGATGGACGCAATTGGGCATCCACCAATTCCGGCCACCGCCGCCGCGACATCTGCAGCGGAAACTGCGTCGTCCAACCCGGACACGCGCAGTTCCGCGCACTTCGTGGGCCTGGACACGGCCACGCTCTCCCCAAGGGCGACCCGCAACTTCTCTGCCAGAGCGTCCGCCTTCTCGGTGTTTGAAGCACCGGGAACCTCCAGGATTCTGGCTCCTGTGGCGGACACTCTGAAATTGACAGAGTCGATGCCGAGGCTTCGAAGATCGACCTTCTTCTTGGCCTCGGCAAGAGTTGCGGCGTAGGTGACGCCCTTTTTTACCGCCTCAGGCTGCAGTTTTATTACTACAGCCAAGGACCGGGGAGGGCGCGGCTTGCGCCTCCGCTGTCGTCCCTTCTTGGTTTGCGGAGCCTGCTGGGAGACAGGTACCGCAGACTGGGCCCTCCGTGGTTGAGACGGCAGGGCAGCACTCTTTGGTGCCGCCTTTGGACGCCGTCTCGCCACCACATTCCACCCCTCGTCCATGGACGCAGGAGCCGGCGGCAGTGGCCGGGGCTCCCGTTGGGGTGGGGCTGGGGCAGGTTGTTTGGCTTTGGCCTTTCCCTTCTTTCCCTTTTGGGACTTCGGGGATGGGCCGGGGCCAGACCTACCCTGGGACGTCGCGACCGCTGGTGCCACAGGCTTAGGCAGGGGGGCAGCCTTGCCCTTGTCGGCAGCCAGCGGTGGGCGGAGGCGCGGTTCGGGCAGCAGCCTCTGCTGCAGGCCCTCGAACCGAGCGTTGAGCATCTTGCCCACACTGAGCAAGATGCTCCGCTCGAGTTCCTGCGCCTTGTCGGAGGACGGGGTCAGCGTTGTGCACGACCCCCCAACATTGACAGGTGGCAGCTCCTCGGCCACCCTGTCTGGGGCACGCCGCATGTCGGCCCGTAATGCGACCAACTCGCGGCGTAGCTCCGCCAACTCCGTTCGCAGCTGGTCATTGTCCGCTTTGTAGCGGTTATTGGCCAGCCGCAGACGGGTCAGCTCCTCCGACGCAGTGCGCTGGTGGAGCTCACCTACAAGCTCCTTAATGGAGGAGGCAGCATCTCGAAGAGCCTTAACATACGTCCCCTTAAGGTTCTTCGAGGTGCTCGCCACTTGGGAGATGACCTCGACGGAGCTCATCACTCGAGCTTGCAAGTCCGTCGCCGAGGTCTCCTCCACTGCGGTGCTCGCAATCTCCGGCGAGCCGGGTTTGGCTCTAGCCGTGCGGATTTTGCGAGCCGCCTCCTCCACTTCCTGCTCAGCGCGGAGCTCCATCTCTGCGCGCTGAGCTGCCACCAATTCCGCCTTGGCTTTGGCGAGGCCGACGTATTGCCCAGTTGTGGGCGGTCGGCCTCTGCCTCGGCGCGCGGTAGAAACTTTCGGAGCCTTTACAGACTCCGAAGCGGAGCCACTATCCTCGTCGGACGTAGCATCTCTGGCGGAATGGCTGCGTTTCCGCTGCCAGAGCCGCCCTCGAGTCTCCACCGACTCTCCGACACTCATAGCTGAGCCGGAGCTTAGCTCCTCAGCTTGAGCGTCTTCACTCTCTGAACCCATTTTACGACCGGGTTCTTGGTCGGCGTTATCAGTTGTCCGGTTTGCATTGCGTAGGTTGTGTTCACGAGGGCCAGCGGTCTGCTGTGGGATTTCCCGGCCTTAGCCGACGTACCCACCTGGGGACCATATTGGCAATTGCTGTTTTCCATCATTCATTCACCGATGACTCCACATCGTCGGCCCATTTTTTCAGGGGTTGGGCTCCCCTGTCAGGTGTCACTGCCGCCGGTTACCGGACAGACGCAGTGCACCCCAATCCCCCCAGCGAGGTATCCCTGCCGCCCATTATGGGTCAGACGCAAGGAACCGACGAGGCGCAACTGCCGCCCGATACGGGACAGACGCAAGGCACCTCAACCACCAGTGAGCACCCTGCCGCCCACTATGGGTCAGACACAGGGTGCCGACGAGGCACGACTGCCACCCGATACGGGACAGACGCAGCGCACCCCAACCACCAAAAGGTACCCCGCCGCCCATTATGGGTCAGACGCAGGGCACCGACGAAGCACGACTGCCATCCCATTGGGGACAGACAAGTCGCACCCCAACCACTGAAGGATACCCTGCCGCCCACTATGGGTCAGACACAGGGCATCGACGAAGCAGACTGCCGCCCGATACGGGACAGACGCAGCCCACCCCAACCACCGAAGGGCACCCTGCCGCCCACTATGGGTCAGACACAGGGCACCGACGAAGCACGACTGCCGCCCGATACGGGACAGACGCAGCGCGCCCCAACCAGAGGAATGTTTTGGCTTCGCCCGTTGCTGGATTGCAACGGGTTACTGAGCCCCCCCGCCACGGCAAGGCACATTCCAATTCGGGGGGGAACCTAACCTTTTTTTTTTTTTTTTTTTTACGTGGGGAAATCCTTCATGGATACCCAGGCACGCGGGGACGTGGCGGGGTTATGCCAGACTCCTACTGGCTAAAACCCCTCGATGTCCCGACCTTGCCCGTGATGCGGCACATGGGTACGCTTTTGCATTCTTCCACGCGCCGCGGGCGTTCTCCGCGCAGTGCAGAGCCTCCGAGAAAAACAGGGTGAAAGCTGTAAACACCCTGCGCTCCTTGGTTTACGTGGTCTTCCGGAACATTTGGAAGACCACGTTCCTTCGTGACATCGAGGGACGGAAGATTCCCCGCTTCCGCCACCCGAGGTTTGTCGTCGCCAGGGTTACGACATTTGGGCGTAAGCCCTCCGTCGGCGCCCAGGCCGTCTACGGCGGATCGGAGCCGAGAGGGGATCATCCTCGCGAGTCCTTTCCGCGGCCTCCTTTTGGAGCATTACTGCTTCGCAAAAGGAGACCATCGATTCCCATGACCTCTCGTCACCGACCATGGCCTTGACCACGGCCGGCAAGGAGAGGTCTCCTCCAACAACGGCGACCAGAGCCGCCCGCTCCTGCGCCCACGCCGGACATGCCCCGAGCGTGTGTTCGGCAGTGTCATCTCTGTCACCACAGTGATGACACATCGCCAGGGGCTCCCTACCAACTATGTGGCACAAATATCGGCCGAAGCTGCCGTGCCCCGACAGAATCTGCACCAGCCGGTATGTGAGCGAGCCGTGACGTCTGTTCACCCACTGCTTTAGCACCGGGCGAACAGCACTCACAGTCCAGGCACCCGCGGACGGCTCTGCAAGCCGTTCCTCCCAGACACGCAGCCGCCTTTCTTGGGCCCGCCGCATCCATCTCGACCTGCCCTCGGTCTCCCGCTCCCTCCGTTGGAAGTACGCCTCCGCTAGGATCTCTGCATCGAGATCCCAGGGGGGCGTTCCTGCAAGTACGCATGCCGCCTCATGGGAGACTGTGCGGTAGCCTCGTATGGCCCTGATGGCCATGACCCGCTGCGCTGAAAACTCTGTCATCGTCGGTGGGACGATTGCCGACCCGTCTGGGAACAGGGCAGCCATCACTTCCCCCATCAGTTGGGGATGCAAGGTCTCCGTGACTGGAGGGGCCTGAGTGCGCAGTTTATTTCGCGCCGCTCGGTACGGGCGACCCCATGGGTCTCGATCAAGCCCCTCTAGCATCTCCCTCCGTTTCGATTTCTTGGACCTGCTAATGGCCAGTTGAAGCTGTTTTTTGGCCTCCAGATGTGCTTGATGGAGCAGGTCCTCGAACTCCTCGTTCCGGTTAGGCCGCCTTCGGTATCTGGTGAACTGACGACGAGCCGCGTTGCTGCAGGTCCGAAGAGCCGCTATTTCGTCAGTCCACCAGTATACTTGCCTCCTCGGAGCAAAGCTCTTGGTTCGGGGCATGGACGCGTCGCAGATATGCGTTAGCGCCCCCCGAAATTTAAGCGCCCCCTCATCCACCTCATCCAGCCCAAACGGCCGCATGGCCCAGGACTGGACAATTGCCACCTCAGCCAACAGCTCATCGTCAAGGCGGGATAGAGCCCACCTCGGGAAGGCCGCATTCCGACCCTCCGCCCTTCGTCGAGTGAAGTCGATACTGGACAAGGAGGAGACCGCAAACCCTATGTATTGGTGGTCTGATAAGGTCTCCTCATTATCCAGGACCCGCCAGTTCAGCACGCGCGTAGCGAGAACGGGGCTAGTAAACGTTAAGTCTACTATTGACCCTCCCCGTCGTCGCACGCACGTGTTGACAGAGCCTTGATTTAGCAGCACAAGGCCGCACGCTGACGCCCACACGTCTACGGCCTCTCCGCGATCGTCGGTCTCCGGGGACCCCCAACTCGTGCTGTGGGCGTTGAAGTCACCGAGAACAATTACCGGCATAGGTGCCGCTCGTCTCACCACCGCCCCTACCCGGTCGAGGAACAACTCGTACTCGACGAGTGGTCTGTTCGGGGAAAAAAAGACCCCGATGACCAGGATGTCACTCCACACAGCTGCCACTATGCCAGGCTCTCGCTCCCTGATGGAGAGGGGCAAGGAGTCCGGGCCAGAGGCGGCAATAATCACCACGGAGCTATCCGTGGCCCCCAACCAGTTTGGCTGGGAGGAGACGTAGTATGGCTCCGATATTACCGCCACATCAATCGACCACTGTAGCACGGATTGCAGGAACAGGTCCTGCGAACCGGCACAGTGGTTTAGATTTGCCTGGAGGAAGCGATGTTGGCACGCCATTAATGACCGGTCAACATCGCCTCCGTAGGCGGCTCCCTGGACTGTACATGGACGGCTGGGGTCATTCTAGGCCACCCTCTACCCTTCTTGGGGCGTGCGCATTTGCGACCCCCTGGCGTGTGATTCGCCGTCCTCCCTGTTGCCTTGCACATCGGGCAGTTCAGCTCGTTGCTGCATTCAGCCACCCTGTGTCCTGCTTCACCACATCGGAAGCAGTTCTGGCTGCGGTCCACCTTGGACTGGCATTGGACCCCCGTATGGCCAATCTCGAAGCACTTGAAGCACTTCATGGGACGGGGGTCCAGTGTTCGCACCCGCGCAGCACTCCACCCGACAAGAAGGCGCCCTTTAGCGGCAATTGCTTTAGCCGCTTCGATCGGGCACTGGATCACGGCACTGCCAGCGCCGAACATTCCAGACCGGATCGGCATTTCCCATCCCGGGATATGGCAGCTGCCAGGTCCACGCCAGACACCGAGTCGTCCAGCCCGGAAACGCAAAGATCGATGCATTTCACGGGCCGGGTGATCCGGACGGTCTCCGGGAGGATCTCCCTTAGCTTGACAGCCAGGGAGTCCGCTTTGCTGCCGCTCTCCTTGCCGGGGATTTCCAGGACTCGAGCCCCCGTAGCGGCCGAACGGATGTGGAGTCCATCGTCGATCTGCAGGGAGGTCAGATCGATGCCTCCCCTGGCCTCCTTGAGGACCCTCTCATAAGTGAGGCCCGTCTCAGCAGCCTCGGGCAACAGGGTGATTACCACCGCTGCTGTCCTCGGCCTTGCGTTGCCCCTAGCTGGCTTTCTCCTCGCCTTTTTCTTTGGGGCCGGTGCCGGAGCGGCGCGTGGTCCCGGGGCATTCGCTGTCTTTTTCTTCTTGCCCTTGCGCACCACTGTCGTCCAGCTATCAGGTTGGGCCGTGGAGGTGCTCGGGCGTGCTACCGGTTCAAGATCCGGTACCCGGGTAGGTGCCTTCCCCCTTTTCTGGCTCTTCGGCGCCGACTGTGCAGGAGGCACCAAAGAAGTCGTCTCCATCCGGGCATCCGCCTTCAGAGGCGGGCGCAGCCTTTTTTCCGGGAGGAGCCGGCCACTGATGCTCTCCAGCATGGAGCGCATCATTGCGCCACACTCCCGGACGATACCTGCCCGGAGCTCCTCTTCAGGTGGAGCAGTTCTCGCAGGCCGAGTCTCCTCCCTAGTCTGGCACGCCGGCCGAGGCACCACCAGGGCCGAGGTGCGGCCCGTCCATCTCCACGCGCCATGTCGCCATTTCAGCGCGGAGGTTTTCGACCTGCGCGCTGAGGCGAGCGTTCTCCTCCCTCACGGCCTCCATACGCTCTGCGTGCTCCGCAATGAGGCGGGCGTTTTCAGCCCGGAGAGCTGCCACCTCTTCGGAATGATTCCTCTCATAAATGGAGGCCATTTCTTCCCGGATCTGCGCCGCGGCCCTCTTAAGGGCATTTACAAAAGTGCCCTTAAGGTTTCCGGACTTAGCCGCCACCTCCAGAATCAAGTCCAGGCTCGCTTGGACTCGACCCTTTACTGTGTCCGCCGACGCACCCAGCGTCTTGGTGGACTCTGCGATCGCCAAGTTGGTCGCCAACTCGAGCTCCTTTTTTTGGGCCTCAATTAGGGTCCGTTTGGCCATGATCTGATTTCCTCGCCGTTTCATTGACAGTTTCAGAGAGCACCGATGCCCTCGAAACTGCTCTTGCTCCTCCGGAGCTACTGCTCCCAGACCGACTCCTCCGTCCGTTTTGGTTTTAGTATTTTTTTTCCCATATTGTTCCCACGAGTACCGTGTTTTTGATATTCACAAACATGGCAGTGACACGAATGCCAAGGTGAATCCTACTTACACCTGGGGGGCGGAAGGTACCCAGGGTTGGCGCTTGCAGGTAGCTGTGCCTCAGCTACCACGTCTCCCAATAACGGCCCTTTAGGGATTTTTAGAGAGGTTTACTCCTCGCGGTCCAGGCGGTTAAGCCAAGACCCCCGTTCCGTCGAAGCCGCGAGACATGATCCACGACACTCCAACGGACAACGGTTTTGGTGATG
The DNA here is from genome assembly GCA_923062675.1 of Marasmarcha lunaedactyla. Taxonomy (NCBI): domain Eukaryota; kingdom Metazoa; phylum Arthropoda; class Insecta; order Lepidoptera; family Pterophoridae; genus Marasmarcha; species Marasmarcha lunaedactyla. Next base: position 29,086,076 of record OV281348.1, on the reverse strand, counting down.
GTGGCAATTGAATGCCAGCGCGGTGGCAGTGTGAGTGCACGCCGCGCCCACCACCCTTGACCCGGACAAAAGCCCCGGCTGTCAACACCTCCATGGTCCGGACAAAAGCCCACGCCGACCAAAACTCCCAAAATCAACGCAGAACAAACAAATGCCCCGCGTTCCGCCAATGAATTGACGAAGCAGACTGCCGCCCGATACGGGACAGACGCAGCCCGCCCCAACCACCAAAGGGTGCCCTGCCGCCCACTATGGGTCAGACGCAGGGTACCGACGAAGCAGACTGCCGCCCGATACGGGACAGACGCAGCCCGCCCCAACCTTTAAAGGGCGCCCTGCCGCCCACTATGGGTCAGACACAGGGCACCGACGAAGCAGGACTGCCGCCCGATACGGGACCGACGCAGCCCGCCCCAACCATTCCCCCCTCCCCAGTGTTTGGTCAGCGGGGGCCCTTTTAAATTGAAAAAGCCCCTACCACTCTGGACCACTCTTCATGAAGAAGAGTGAGAAGAGTGATCGTAAACACGAGGAAAGACATCACAAAGCTGCACGACAGCGTATCACACGCCGTCGTCGCAATATCTCGGCACACAAAAAGCTGTGTTTACTACACCGACAGAGAGAACGATGCGATCGGTAGATTTATAAGACGTGCGGTGGAAGCGTCAAGTTTTGAAGTAACCGACTACAATCTAAAAATGGCAATCGCAGACAGAAACGCAGCGGTCGTCGAGGCTTCGGTGGACCAAGTCCGGAAATACTCAAGATGGCAGGCAATGACGGAAGACACGAGACAAGACAAATAAAAAAAAAAAAATAAAAAAAAAAAAAAAAAAAAAAACAAAAAGACAATATAGTAACAAAAACAAAGAGAATTGTAACAATTAAAAAAAAAAAAAAATATATATAATAACCCAAAAAAAAAAAAAATTACTGGTAATACTACGGACTCACTCAACCCTAGTTTTTAAGTTTTAGCATTAAAACTGTGAGTGCTTTGAGCACGAAATCTAAATGTAAACAAAAAGAAAAATAATTAATCAACATTGTAATGAATTGACAAAGGGCACGGACTAATGTCTGTGGTGCATAAATTTGACTAAAAAAAAAAAAAAAAAAAAAAAAAAAAACCTAACCTTTTTTTTTTTTTTTTTTTTTTAACGCAGGAAAATCCTCATGGATACCCTACCCCAGCGGGCACACCTCCAGCGTGTGCTGGGCCGTCTCGTCGAGGCAATCGTCGCAGTGGTGGCACCTGGCATTCGGTTCCCGACCGATCCAAAACAGGTAACTCCCGAAACAACCATGTCCCGAGAGCACCTGAGTCAGACGGTAGGTCAGGAAACCGTGTCGCCTACCCAACCACTGCTGGAAGACCGGACGAATTGCCTCGATAGTCCAGAGTCCGGCGCTCGAAAGCGCCAGCCTGGACTCCCACGCTTCGGTAGCCCGTTGGCGCAGCTCAGCTCTGTGCCCCTCCTGTTCCTGCAGTGCAGGCGGGTGACCCCTGGCCCGGAGCGCCTCCACGCGCCACTCGTCCACTCGACGTCTCAGGTCCGCCGAGATTCGGCAGCAGCCTTCCCAGGGCCGCAGCCGCCCTCAGCAGCCGAGGCTCAAGGCACTCGAAGTGGGGGCCGAAGTTCCACCGGCTATCCAGGACGAGTCCCAGATAGCGCATCGACGGCCTCACGTCGATGCGGACTCCGGATACGACGATATGGGCACCCCGGGGCGGCGCTTTCCGCGGGCCATGGAACACCACGGCCTCGGACTTTTCGAGCGCCACCCGCAAACCCAATCGCCGTATGCGGCCCACCACGAATGCCGCGCCGGCGGTGGCACGCAAGGAAGCATCCCTATGGCTTTTGCCTCGGGCAGTGACCAAGGTGTCGTCCGCGTAACAGACTACGCCGACACCCGGCACTGTGGCTCCTCGCAGCACCCAGTCGTAGCCGATGTTCCAGAGGAGTGGGCCTAGTACCGACCCCTGAGGAACGCCGCACGACATCTCCCGCCGACACCACCGGTCTCGACCGGGGTATTCCACCGCACGCCCAGACAGGTAGTCCCCGACGACCCGGCGCAGGTACGGAGGAACTCCGTGGAATCGGAGCCCCTCCCTGATGCAGCTCCAGGGGAGGGAGTTAAATGCGTTGGCGATGTCCAGAGACACCGCCAACACGACCTCACCCCGGGCGATCGCGTCCTGCGCCAAGGACTTAACCCGCTGAATCGCGTCTACGGCAGATCTACCCCTGCGGAATCCAAACTGGCAGTCTGCCAGATCCGGTCCGACATCCTCTAGGTGCTCGACGATCCGGGCGGCCACAACTCTCTCAAAGAGTTTGGCGTCCTCGTCGAGCATCACTATCGGGCGGTACGCAGATGGGGATTCCGCCGGACGCCCTTCCTTTCTGAGGAGAACGAGACGACCTGTCTTCCACCGCTGTGGAACCTGGCCTAGGGCCAGACAGGCGTCGAAAAGTCTCCTCAGACGAGGCTCGAGGGCATCCATGGCCAAGACCAACACCCGGCCGGGTACGCCGTCAGGACCGGGGGCGGTGTTTTTGGCTCGCAGCCGCAACACCGCAGCTCCCAACTCTCCCGGGGTCACTGACGGCGCCACATCCGGGCCGGGCTCCGCGGCAACCGAAGGCATCATGGGGGGACTGGGATGGTCCCCCGTCCGCGGAAACAGGGCCGCAACGACTCTGTCCAGGATTTGCGGCTGGAGACTTCGCGTGAGTGGGGGTGCCCAGGGGCGAAGTTTGCACATCGCCAACCTGTACGGCCTCCCCCACGGGTCGCGGTTCAACGTCCCCAGCAACTCCTCCCTCGCAAGAGCCTTAGCCCTGCCGATCGCTGCCTTCAGCTGCCGCCGGGACTCCTTGAAGGAAGCATGCAGGAGTGCAATCACATCCTCCTCCCGCATCCGCCGCCGCCTGTAATTGGTGTACTGGCGTCGTGCGACCACACAAGCTGCACGCAGTTGCGTGAGCTCGGCGGACCACCAGTACACCTGGGGCTTCGGGGGACGACGCCTGGCTCGGGGCATTGACGCGTCGCAAACCTGCGACAACGCGCCCCGCAACCATTCCGCCTCGTCCTCCACCACCACGGGGCCCACAGGCGCGGACACCCACGATTGCACAATTGCAGCTTCCTTCGCGAGGTCCCTGTCGAGGTGCCTCAACTGCCACCTCGGGCCGTCGTCAACCGGGGGCCGGAAGGGACCGGCTGGATCTGACGGGGATACGGCTGCGAGATCGAACCGAATGTATCGGTGATCACACAACACCGCCGTATCCACCACTCCCCAGTCCCGAACACGGCGCGCCAGGGCGGGACTCGCGAACGTGATGTCCACGATCGACTCGCCCTGGGGTCGCACGCACGTGCTCATCGATCCCCGGTTGAGAAGGGCCAACCCTTGTCCGAGGGCAAACTCCTCCAGTGCCTCGCCAAATACGTCCGTTCTGACGGAACCCCAAGCCGTATTCCAGGCATTGAAGTCGCCAGCGAGGAGCACTTGGCGAGGGTGGCATTGGCCGATTAAGGCACCCACCCGTCCGAGATAAATCTCGAACTCGGCGAGTGTGCGGTTCGGGGAAAAGTAGCCACCGACGACTACAAAATCCTCAAACCACACAGCGACGTATCCCGGACCCTTCGCTACCTTTTCGAAGGGTGGGGAGTTCGCCGCGCCCCATCGGACGATCGCGACGGAGCCGTCAGTGTCCCGAACCCAGTTCGCACCGGGGGGGACATAGTACGGCTCGCAGATCACGGCCACGTCTATCGACCACTCCGCAAAGCTCTGGAACAGGAGGTCCTGAGCTCGGGCGGAGTGTTCGATATTCGCCTGGAGGAATCGGAGCTTGTGGTCCATAACTAGGATTCCATGGCCACAAGTCCGTCCCCGGACACTCCAGCTGAGCTGCCGCTGGCCGACTTCGTTGAGGATGCAGTCGGTGGTGGTAGCCGCCTTTTAGGCCGAGGGGCATGGCACGATTTGCCCCCCAGCCTGTGATCGGCCGGCTTCTTGGCAGCCGCGCACACAGTGCAGTGTGCAGCGGCGGCGTTGCAGTCGCGGGCGACGTGGCCCGGCTTTCCGCAGCGGTAACAATTACTGCTGCGGTCAACCGGACTGCTGCACTGCTCCCGGACGTGCCCGAGTTGCAGGCACCGGAAGCAGCGCAGAGGTCTCGCTTCGAGGAGCGAGACCTTCGCCGAAACCCAGCCGACAAGCAACCGCCTGCCATCAGCCACCTTGTTGGCGGCAGCCACCGGGCAGCTCAGCCAGAGCGTGCCCAGACCCGAATTGTCTCGGCGGATTTATTCCGAGGCTTTGAAGATCGACCTTCTTCTTGGCCTCGGATAGAGCTGCGGCGTAGGTGACGCCCGAAACAGGGCCGCAACGACTCTGTCCAGGATTTGCGGCTGGAGACTTCGCGTGAGTGGGGGCGCCCAGGGGCGAAGTTTGCACATCGCCAACCTGTACGGCCTCCCCCACGGGTCGCGGTTCAACGTCCCCAGCAACTCCTCCCTCGCAAGAGCCTTAGCCCTGCCGATCGCTGCCTTCAGCTGCCGCCGAGACTCCTTGAAGGAAGCATGCAGGAGTGCAATCACATTCTCCTCCCGCATCCGCCGCCGCCTGTAATTGGTGTACTGGCGTCGTGCGACCACACAAGCTGCACGCAAATTCGTGAGCTCGGCGGACCACCAGTACAGCTGGGGCTTCGGGGGACGACGCCTGGCTCGGGGCATTGACGCGTCGCAAACCTGCGACAACGCGCCCCGCAACCATTCCGCCTCGTCCTCCACCACCACGGGGCCCACAGGCGCGGTCACCCACGATTGCACAATTGCAGCTTCCTTCGCGAGGTCCCTGTCGAGGTGCCTCAACTGCCACCTCGGGCCGTCGTCAACCGGGGGCCGGAAGGGACCGGCTGGATCTGACGGGGATACGGCTGCGAGATCGAACCGAATGTATCGGTGATCACACAACACCGCCGTATCCACCACTCCCCAGTCCCGAACACGGCGCGCCAGGGTGGGACTCGCGAACGTGATGTCCACGATCGACTCGCCCTGGGGTCGCACGCACGTGCTCATCGATCCCCGGTTGAGAAGGGCCAACCCTTGTCCGAGGGCAAACTCCTCCAGTGCCTCGCCAAATACGTCCGTTCTGACGGAACCCGTGCCCAGACCCGATTTGCGAGATCTGCGAGATCTGCGAGAGCATCCGCCTTTTCGGTGTTTGAGACCCCGGGAATTTCCAGGATTCTTGCACCTGTGGCGGACACTCTAAAATTCACAGAGTCAATGCCGAGGCTTCGAAGATCGACCTTCTTCTTGGCCTCGGCAAGAGTTGCGGCGTAGGTGACGCCCTTTTGTACAGCCTCTGGCTGTAGTTTCAAAACTACAGCCAAGGACCGGGGAGAGCGCGGCTTGCGCCTCCGCTGTGGTCCCTTCTTGGTCTGCGGAGCCTGCTGGGAGACAGGTACCGCAGACTGGGCCCTCCGTGGTTGAGACGGCAGGGCAGCACTCTTTGGTGCCGCCTTTGGACGCCGTCTCACCACCACATTGGACGCAGGAGCCGGCGGCAGTGGCCGGGGCTCCCGTTGGGGTGGGGCTGGGGCAGGTTGTTTGGCTTTGGCCTTTCCCTTCTTTCCGATTTGGGACTTCGGGGATGGGCCGGGGCCAGACCTGCCCTGGGACGTCGGGACCGCTGGTGCCACAGGCTTAGGCTGGGGGGCAGCCTTAGGCTTGTCGGCAGCCAACGGTGGGCGGAGCTTGAGAGTGGCTTGCCCTATCCTCTGCGGCCGAGTCGTGGTCGGTGGCAGAACCACAGACCCGATCTGCCACCGGGTACCAGTTATCTGGTACCCATGGCCTCCTAGTAGCAGACTTAGGGGGAGTCTGCTACAGTACTAGTGGTGGCCGAGGAGGGAGGCGCACCTTACCATCTGGTGCGCTCATCGTGGAGGGCCTTCGGTCTGTGGCGATGGAGCCGCTTGTGGGCGGCTGCCGCCGGCGGGGTCGCGGATGTGTGCGTGAGTGTTCCCGTGGCCCCGTCACAGGGCGGCGAGGAGGAAGATGGGGGGGGTTTTTAGTGGGTATACCGTGGGTCTCATTAGCCTATACGGGAGTCCCACATAACCACTCGGGTGCCCCCTGCGCCCGGGTGGTATGCGTAATGCATTTTCCCCCCCGAAAAAAAAAAAAAAAAAAAAAAACAGGTTAGGTTAGGTTAGGTTCAAGTGTGGGCAAGATGCTCAACGCTCGGTTCGAGGGCTTGCAGCAGAGGCTGCTGCCCGAACTGCGCCTCCGCCCACCGCTGGCTGCCGACAAGGCCAACGCCATCTGGGAGACAGGGGGGGGGGGGTATGTGGGGCTGAGACCACAGGATTTCTACTACCCACTAAAACCAACGGTATTCCCCTTAGTCACTTTCAAAATCGCCACCATCCCCGGTCCAGTCAGGGTCGTCTGAGTCAGACAACGTTGACTGAGCAATGTGGGAGGGTTGGTTTTGTAACGGGGTTACGGGAAGCCTTAACGACCGCGACCTCGTCAGTGAATGCCCACCATAGCAGGCCCGGCTGTGTGCCCCTGGTGTGCAATGGAGCGTTCACAGGAATGCAGCGGAGTGCGGGGACATTCCCGTCCGTCTGCAATGGCGGCGCGTGCAATGCGGGTGGAGGAGACCCATTTCCTAGCACCCGCGCGCCACCACTTGGGGGATGGAGTCGGTCTTGCAACCTCTTCCTTCGACCCCTGTGACGTCGGCGAAGCGTTACAGCAGAAGAACTTTCTTCTCGCTCTCGTTCCGCCACCTCTTTGCGGAACATGAAGTCCTCCGCAAAAGAGGCTACCGCTTCCCAAGCTGTCTAGCTGCCTACCATGGCCTCGACCACTTTAGGCAGAGAGAGGTCTAGACCAATTACTGTGCTCAGAGCGCGGCTCTGCTCCTCCCAAGCACTGCACTCTTTGAGAGTGTGCTGTGCCGTGTCATCTACTGCAATGCACTCATGGCATATTGTCGTTTCTTCCCTTCCGATCTAGTGCAGATAATGGCCGAAACAGCCATGTCCAGTAAGGATTTGCACCAGACGGAATGTGAGGAAGCCGTGACGTCACACATCAAAAATAGGGGCCAGGGTTCTAGAGTTCGTCTTCCTGAAGCGGAAGAGAACAGCTCAAGCTTCCAGAGGCGCAACAACTCAGTTTCTGCCTCTCGTCTGACTGCGCTTATTTCCTCAGGGGCAGGATTGTCCCCGTGGGCGCGCTACTCTGCCTTCCAATAATACACTGCAGCTAAGACCTCCGCCTCAAGACTCCAGGGCGGGGTTCCTGCAAGTGCCCATGCCACTGAGCTAGCCACGGTGCCGTAGCAACGAGCCACTCTCTGAGCAATAGCCCGTTGTGGTCTGTGCAGATGGACGATGTTAGTCCTGTTGAGGCAATCAGCCCAAATCGGAGCACCATACAGTGCCATGCTTTTTATGATGCCTGCATATAGTCATCATAGGGCACTGGGTCCACCGAGGTTTGGTAGCAACCAGCTCAAAGAGTCAGCCGCGCGGAGAAGTCTTGGCGCTAGCTGTTTGATATGTGCACCAAAACTCAAACGACTGTCTAGTATGAGGCCAAGGTATTTCATCTCCGTTTTCACTTCAATTCTGATACCGTTGACCGTCACGTGCGCGTCTGTTGGTGTGCGCTTTCTTGGACCATGGAATGCAATAGCCACGGTTTTTTCAACTGCCACCTTTAGTCCGAGATGCGTTATGCGGTCCGCAATAAGTTTTCCATCAACGCAGGCAAGTTCGGCTGCCTCCCGATATGTCTTCCCTCGGGCTGTTAGCAAAGTGTCATCTGCATATCAGGTGACGTTCATCCCGGGGAGAAGAGCACCGCGCAAAACCCAATCGAATCCGATGTTCCACAGGAGACCCCCACGGAACACCAGACTCCACCCTGTGAGTGCGAATACTCTCGTCACGGCCGATGTAGAGGACCTCGCGATTCTCAGCCAGGAGACGCTGGAGGTACAGGGGCACTCTATGATATCGAAGTGCCTCCAGTATAGTTGCGTGTGGAATGGTGTTGATCTTTATCATGATCTATGCTATATCAAAAGATACAGCCAACACCCACTCTGACCTCATTCTGACCTGCCAATTGCTTCCACGACGATAATGTTTGATAATGACCGAAAAATTCTCAGTCTTGATAATGCGTCTATTGTTGACCGACCCGCCCCGAAACCGAACTGAAATCCGGGATCTTTCCGGTCCAGCCGAGAACAAGTGATCAACAAGGCGCTCTGCCACAACGCGCTCAAACGTCTTGGCGTCTTCACCCAAGAGAATTATCGGGCGGCATGCACTCGGAGAGTCGGCGGGACGTCCTTCTTTTCTCAGCAAACAAAGCTGACCATCCTTCCAGATTTTCGGAAACTTTCCGGCTGTAAAACACGCGTCGAGGAGTTCCCGAATTAGAGAACCGAGCTGTACCACCGCGATACCCAGGACACGCGCAGGGGATCCCATCAGGTCCGTGAGCAGTCCTCTTTAGACGCAGACATTGAAAGGCCGCATTCATTTCGTTTCAAAGATATGCACTGCGATCCGACAAGCCCAGAACCGTCAGGTCCAGGTATTGACGAAGCACGACTGCTGCCCACTTTGGGTCAGACACAGGGTACCGACGAAGCAGACTGCCGCCCGATACGGGACAGACGCAGCCCGCCCTTACCACCAAAGGGTGCCCTGCCGCCCACTATGGGTCAGACACAGGGCACCGACGAAGCAGACTGCCGCCCGATACGGGACAGGCGCAGCCCGCCCCAACCGCCAAAGGGTACCCTGCCGCCCACTATGAGTCAGACACAGGGTACCGACGAAGCAGACTGCCGCCCGATACGGGACAGACGCAGCCCACCCCAACCATTTCCCCCCCTCCCCAGTATTTGGTCTGCGGGGGCCCTTTCTAATAGAAAAAGCCCCTACCACTCTGGACCACTCTCCTATATGAAGAGTGAGAAGAGTGGCCTCCTATCCGCCACCCGGAGACGCGCCGCATAGGGGTATCACCTCCCCTCCCACTTAGACAACCAAGCAGGTCCGCGGAGGTCCGCGGAACCTAACCTAACCTAACCATTATACAAATATATATATTTGGTTGAGTTTTTGACGGCCGATTTTCGCGTTTTTAAAACCAAAACGTTTGTTTTATTTGCGCCTACATAACTAAAAGCTTCATCCCCGACATGTAAGAACTGCACCGCTGCGACCAGAGAGAGCACAACGTGTTCAACCAGGCATGCCCGAACCGAAAACGGTGGGACTCTTCTGTGTCGTATCTGCTAAAGGCACTCAGGCTGTATTCAACCCCTACCACATACTGCAAGCGAATTTACAAAGAAAAAAGTTGGCCACTGAGAAGCTTGTTCTAGAAGCAGGTATACGCAAAACAACGCTGGCACTCATACAAGAGCCGTACGGTGGAGGAGTCGGCTCGATGAGGAATTACAGGGGTGCAAGGATCTTTGAGTCTACTGGCGCGGGCACGGTCAAAGCTGCAATAGCTGTCTTCGACCCTAACTTAATAATAACGAAGTACCCGCAACTATCCACACCTAACGTCATTGTGGTAGGTGCCCAAACTGGAGACAGGAAGATCGCAGTCGTGTCATTCAACTTCGCGCTAGACCAGTCCATGGACCTGCATCTAGAACAACTAAAGAAAATTGTGGAAACTGTCGATACTAATTTGCTTGTAGTGGGTGGCGATGCGAACGCGAAAAATATCTGATGGGGTGGGAATAAAAACGATAAAAGGGGAGAGGACATGCTGGGTGCCCTCGATGAGCTTGACTTGCATATTGTAAATGTCGGCAACAAACCGTCATTTGATACTGTTAGAGGTGCGGTGCGCTACTCTAGCAACGTAGATATCACAGCATGCTCGGCGGGCCTTTTTGACCGGGTGGCAAACTGGAAAGTGGATGAATCACTAACTAGCTCTGATCACAACGGTATCTCTTTCGAACTAGGACTTAAAAGAACAAAGGGTCATAGTATCACTAGAACTACGAGGTTGTACAATACGAAAAAGGCTAATTGGGAAAGGTTTCATGAGAAACTGGAACAATTAAAGGCTGAACGTTGTCTTGTACCTGATACCTTTAACTAATAAACACCAAATTAAACCAAAAAAAGATTATACTGTTCATTATACGGTATCATTAGACATAGAGGGAGCATTTGATAGCGCTTGGTGGCCAAAAATCAGAGTCCGGCTGGCTGAAGAAAAATGTCCGTGGAACCTGAGAAGGGTCATTGACAGCTACTTAAGTAACCGATGCGTAAAGGTAAAATACGCAGGAGAGGAGTACCGTAGGAAATCTAAAAAAGGCTGTGTACAGGGTTCTATTGGTGGCCCCCTCCTATGGAATATTTTGAGTATATGAATATATAAAGGGGCTCCAAACACGACAACATCATGCTCAGGCCTTCGCAGACGATATGGTCCTGGTGTTTGAGGGCGATACTGCCCTAGAGCTCGAATCAAGGGCCAATCCCGCTCTTGAGTATGTTCGCGCGTCGAAAACAAGCTGAAATTCGCGCCACACAAAACAAGTGCAATGGTGATTACAAGGAAGCTAAAATTCGACACCCCCCGCCCGAAGAGGGGTGGAACTGACATTGTTATGACGAGAGAAATGAAGTTGTTGGGCGCAACAATAGATGACAAATTAACCTTTAACACATACGTAAAGCAAATATGCCAGAAGACGATAGCCGCGTACAAACAGTAGGCAAGGGCGGCAAAAATCAACTGGGGACTACACCCCGGAGTAATACGTATCATATACATCGCCACAACTGAACCCATGATTTTGTATGCGGCTAGCGTCTGGGCACCAGCCACCACAAAACTATGCGTCAGGGAAAAACTAAACTCCATCCAAAGAGGCTTCCTTCAAAAAATCTGTCGGGCGTACCGCGCTACCTCCCTGAACTCGGTGTTGCTACTAACTGGAATACTCCCCCTTGATATCCGAGTTCGTAAAGCAGCTTTACTTTACGAGGCCAAAAGGGGGTCCCCCAGCCGACATTTGGAGACAGAGAGATTGAGCGAAGAGCGTTGCCAAGTGAGAGTCCACATCCTGCGGAGTATATCAGCTATGAGATCCACAGCCTGGTAGATCAAGAACAACTAGCAGCCAGTAGTCATTACGATTTACGCATCTTCACCGATGGCAGTAAGATTGGTGGACGGGTCAGTGCCTCGCAATCAATTTGGAATAGTGAGACCGAAACCAAGTCCATCAAGCTTACGTTGCCATCGTATTGCACTGTCTACCAGGCTGAGCTCTTGGCTGTGCACAGAGCAACAGAGGAGATACTCAAACAGAAGCAACGCTCTTTCGCTATATACTGCGACTCCATGGCCGCTCTCCAATCTGTGGTGGCTCTGGACTGCCCCCATTCCCTTGCAAATAGAACAAGACATAACCTCTACCTTTTATCCAGACAAAATAAAACTGTGAAATTATTGTGATAAAAGCACATAAAGGACTTGCAGGGAATGAACGGGCGGACCAGTTGGCCAAGGAAGCGGCATTACTCTCAAAAAGGAAGCCTCATTACGACAAATGTCCTATATCATTCCTCAAGCGATGCATTCGGATGCAGTCGCTTGACAAATGGAACGAAAGATATAAAAACAACACCACAGGGTCAGTGACCAAAATGTTTTTCCCCGATGCGGTAAATGCTTATAAGGTAGTCAGAAAGATCGAAACATCATCAGTCATAACACAAATCTTGACAGGGCACGGTGGGTTCTCGGAGTACCTATTTCGATTCAGGTGCAAAAAGAGCCCATCGTGCGCTTGTGAACCTGGCGCGATGGAGACTGTCCAGCACTTATTAACAGAATGTCCAATCTACTCCACCCAAAGACTCAACCTCGAGCAACTTATAGACAAAGAGGTTTCGGCCAACAACTTCACAGAAATAATGATGGGAAAACACAGAAGAGCGTTCTTGAACTACTGTTCAGAAATAGCTAGAATAGTAATAAGCAAAAATAAATAAATAGATCAAGCAAAATATGTTCGTAAAATATTGAAATATTTTAAATGCAACATATGACAATGACGAAGTAATGATGAATCATAAGATACAAGAACAAGTAGGTATAAGATTAAAATAAAAAGAAACAACAAATCATGAGTAAAATAATATAGAAGGAACCAAGAAGATATGCAAAAATTATGATACAAATTCGTGTCCCGTTAAGGGATGTAACCAATAACTACTGGAAATAAAATAAGAGACGAAACAAAGTGGTAACGCCATCTAGTTAGCTATTTAGAAAACACATTTTTTGTATGCTACCTCACCTTCCACCCCCCTTCCCTCGCCTTGCATTACATTTCGACTATGTCGAACGTTTGACAATAAGTCAGTCTCTCGAAGATTCTTCCTCTGATCGCTGCGACTACCGTTACTGTCGTTCTAAGCGTACCGCCGGGTGCTGATATCAGCACCTCGTCTCCCGCGCCGGTATTCTTACAAAATATCGGATACACATTAAGCAAACTAGATATTTGGACAAAACCAAATCAACGCGGAAAAGCAAAGCAACCTGGATAACGTGGCGCCACGGTCAAAGTCCACCAACCACCCCAGGATAAGCCGACCATCTGAGCTGTGTTCCAGGACCGACCAGCAGAAGACAGGTTAGTGCAAGGCTTCCTTTTCTCTCTTCCTTATTTGCTCCTTTATTTTACGGAATCCAAATTTTGCATTTGGCGTGTCCATATATTATTTGGTCCTTTGAGTCGGATTCCAACCGCCCTTAATGGAAATTACTTCGTTAAGTTTACTTAAATACTAATATTTATTCGCATTATACTAGTATATTTGCTCATATTCAACCGCTCATATCTTCCCGCGCTTATTATATTTATTCATATTATATCCGCTTATTCTTTCTTAAATTAGAACCTACCGCTAAAACCATTATTTATCCTGTCTAATTTAAATATTCCATTCTTGAAATCTCCACATTACACGCATCAAGCAACTCAATATAATTATTTTTTCCGTTACGTTTACAATTTCGGACTACCGACGTTAGACGTAAAAACTCTGACTAGGTACGTTTTTATATTACTTATTTATTACATAATCGCATTAAAAACTACACAAAATATACTGATCTTTTAGATATTCTTCATAGGTATTTATTTAAGTTGGTACTTTAGAGGTTAATAAAATTGTAAGTTCGAGATCTTTCTTCCAACGGTTACTTTTTATGTAGGTAGATAGCAAACAACACCGCTAAATATTTCGCTCGCTCTTAAGTAATAGGTTTGAAACTATTTATTTAACGTTCCTTCGGTGTTTATCTCGTATTTAGTTTGATCTAGGTATTTGGTAATTAAGCACAATGCCTAAGGATAAAGGTACCGAACGCGAGTATGACGCAGATTTAGCGATGTTACAAGCTAAACGAGAAGCTATGTTCGAGTATTTACAGCATGCTTATGATTTATCGAAAGCGATTTCGTCCACCGATACAAACAGCGTAGATATGTTCCTTGACGCCAGCAGTAACATTGACGTCATTCGTGCAGAGTTTCAAACTGTGTTAGATTGTTATAATAAGAGGCTTCTTTCTATAAACCCAAACGCTTTACCTGACTATAAAGGTTTAGTTTCCTTTGAGTTATTATTCAATCGTATAAAGAGACTGGTTACACAATATACGGAAAGTGCGACGAACTATTTGGATAAAATCTCTGAGTGTCCTAAGGGCAACAGACCTAGATTACCTGCAATGGAAATTGTTCCTTTTGATGGAGAAATATGTTCGTGGCCGCTTTTCTATGAGAGTTTTAAGACTACAATTCATAATAACACATCATTAACAGATGCCGAAAAGCTTTATTATTTATTGGGTAAAATATCGGGCAAGGCTAGTTCAGCGTGCGCCGGTATTACGCCGAGCGCCGAGAATTATAATCTAATATTTCGATGTTTAGTAGATAAATACGAAGATAAACGAGTTTTTGCCTCGGTTTATATGAATAAAATATTTGATTTCAAACCGATAACTACCGCTACTACGGCTAATTTTGATTTGTTTACTGAACACTTTGTAAGTGCAGTTAATGCTCTTAAAAACTTAAAATTAGATAATTTATTTAATTCGCTTGTTCTGCATATTGCATTAAAGAAATTAGACCCAGGTACAGTGCGTGGGTTCGAGTCCCGCGGCGAACCTAACTGCATACCGACTTTTAGTGACTTAGTACAATTCATTTCAAACCAAAACAAGATACTTCAGCATGTACATTAAGTCACTCCCGCCGCATCCGCCAATACGCCTGGTGGAACTCGCTTAAGTCACCAGCAGCGATCGAAAAATAGTATTGCTCCGCCGCCGCCGAAATATCAATCATATGTTGTTAGTACTTCGGCCGCTGGAAACAAGTGTTTGTGTTCTAACTTTACACATACTCATTTGTTTAAATGTTCTGCTTTTAATAAATTGACGCCGCACGAACGTTTTGGAGTAGTAAAGGAGAATAATGCGTGTGTTAATTGTTTAAGTTTGAAACATCGGGTATCATCTTGTAATTCAAACACTAATTGTCGAATATGTAAATTGAAACACCATTCGCTACTGCACTTTGACCTCGAGGTCGGGGTTGGAGCCCGCGCGCCGCCGCCCGCGGCCCCCGGGCCTCTTGCCGCCGGCTCCCGCGCGGACGTCGCGTTGTGTGCGACGCGGCCCGTTCCGCCTGCCGCCGCCGCCGCGTGCCTCGGCCGGCCCGGCTCCACGGTGTTGCTGGCCACGGCCCAGATGTTGGCGCGCGATTCCCGCGGTGTTTTACACACTGTTCGCGCGTTATTAGATTCCGCCTCGCAGAGTAGTTTTATTACAAAAGATTGTTGTGAGCGATTGGGCCTCAAGTCTCAAACTATTAGGCATACCATAATACGGGGGTTTGCAGGCACAGAAAGCAAAGTAAGCGAGTCGGTTACGTTTAATTTCGCATCGCGGTTTAATTTGAATGTCAATTATGACGTAAACTGTTTATTAGTAAACCATATTACAGACAATTTGCCGACAGCCATGGTCGATAAATCCTCATTTACTTATTTAGATAATTTAACGCTTGCAGATGATTCTTTTACAATTCCTGGTAAAATTGATGTATTGTTTGGAGCTTCGATATTTCCGCATTTAATTTTAAATAATGTTTTTCGCGCCGCCGCCGGCTCCTCATTGCCTCCCGCCATCGAGACAATACTCGGGTATGTAATAATGGGCTCCGTGCCCGCCGCAACGCCCGCTCGCACGGCCTGTCTTACGTCGTGCTGCGTGACCGAGGATGACTCCTTGGATGTGCTAGTGAAGCGATTTTGGGATCTCGAGGATGTGCCCGATACGCCCGTTCAGTGTTCAGACGACACTGAATGTGAATATATTTACAAATGCACCACCGAACGGGACTGTGACACTGGCCGTTATACAGTGGCCTTGCCGTTTCGAGGTGATGTGTACGCGCTTGGTGATTCCACAGAAATCGCTCGCAAACGTTTCGTTTGTTTGGAACGCAAATTAGAAGCTTCGCCTAAA
The DNA here is from genome assembly GCA_923062675.1 of Marasmarcha lunaedactyla. NCBI lineage: Eukaryota > Metazoa > Arthropoda > Insecta > Lepidoptera > Pterophoridae > Marasmarcha > Marasmarcha lunaedactyla. Next base: position 29,070,401 of record OV281348.1, on the reverse strand, counting down.
TTAAGATTAGCTTACGATAATGTTATTAAAGATTATTTAATTAAAGGCTACTTGTCACCCATCCTCGTCTTCATCGTCACTTTCCATCAGGTGAGATGGAAGACAAACGCCTGCTAATTATTAATAAAAAAAAAAAAAAAAAAAACCCCGCGCTTCCTTGTTACGTAATTCCGCACCACGCCGTCGTCAGCGGGGATAAACCGCTCCGCCCCGTTCTAGACGCCAGTTGTAAAACAACGTCTACCGCTTCATTAAACGACATTCTTCATGGTGGCCCTAACCTGCAAGGTGATCTTTTTAATATACTTTTGAATTTCAGACTTTACGCTATTGCCATAACCGCCGATTGTCGTCAAATGTTTTTACAAATTATTGTCCGCGAAGCAGACCGTCGATACCAAAAAATATTTTATCGTTTTAGCCCAGATGAACCGCTCGCACTTTATCAATTCAACCGCGTATGTTTCGGTATAAAATCAAGTCCTTATCACGCATTGCGCACGGTGAAGCAGTTAATCATCGACGAGGGACACAAGTACCCACTCGCGAGTGACATAGCGGCGAGTTCATTGTATATGGATGACCTGGCCTACTCCGTGCCCGACGCTAGGACGGCTGTAGATGCTAGTCGAGAGCTGATCGACATGTTTAAGTCAGCTCAGTGGGATCTGGTCAAATGGAACAGCAACTCGAGGGCAGTCCTTGAGCACGTGCCCGCGACCCACAGACTCGACGGCGGAGTAGAATTTGATAAAAACGCGCAGCATAAAATATTAGGTCTACATTGGTCAACGGACTCCGATGAATTTTATTTTAAAATCTCGTCGCCCGATGACGTCTGCACCAAGCGCTCGATTTTATCGACAGTGGCTAGATTATGGGACATTATGGGTTTCGTGGCGCCCACAGTTCTGTACGCTAAGCTTATAATTAAGCAGCTGTGGCAGCTACAAGTTGATTGGGACGATACCCCGCCCGCTTATATTGTGAAGCTGTGGCAGCAGTTCTGTCGCGAACTTCCGGCTCTCAATAACTTTCGCATTTCACGACATTTAGGAGTTACCAACGAGTGCGTCGTTTCTCTTGCCGGTTTCGCAGACGCGAGTGAGAAGGCGTATGGAGGTGTTGTATACCTTCATGTTAGTTCCGTCAGTGGTGTAAGCGCGCGCCTTGTTTGTGCTAAGTCTCGGGTCGCGCCTTCCACTCCGCATACGATCGCTCGACTTGAACTCTGTGCCTGTGTATTACTCGCCAAGTTGATTCGTGCCGTTTTAAACCATTACGGCCCTCGTTTTAATTTAAAGATTTATGCCTTCACAGATTCAAAAGTAGCACTCTACTGGCTAAAAAGTTCGCCCCATCGCTGGCAAACGTTCGTCGCAAATCGCGTTGTTCAAATTTCCGAGAACGTTTCAGCACAAAACTTTTACCACGTTGCCGGAGTTGAAAATCCTGCCGACTGCTTGTCCCGCGGCATCACACCGCAGAAACTAATAACGCATCCACTCTGGTTACACGGCCCTACGTGGCTGTCTGAAGACGTATCACAGTGGCCTCTAAGAAATATTGACAACGACGTCTCGCCTGCCGATATGCCAGAGCATAAATTCATCGTACACGCTACTACTCTATCCGCGTCCTCTACTATTTATGACCTCGCTCTACGCATTTCATCGTGGAGTAAATTATTACGCATACTTGTTTATGTATTTAGATTTGCAAAAATATTACCGCGCCGCCATTCAATTTCTGTTACGCTTTCCGAATTAGATTACGCGGAATCTAAGGTAATCGAATTAGTTCAACATAAATATTTCGCGGATGAGTTTGCTAGTTTACGAGACGGCAAACAATGCAGTCGTTCATTTAACAAGTTATCACCGTATTATATATATATTGAATGTTTACTAAATTCGCGCCCGCTTACCGTGTTGAGCCCTGATCCAGCTGAACCGGCAGCTCTGACTCCAAGTCATTTTCTTCACACCGCCCCACTCTATTCTTTACCCGCGCCCGCGGTGGAGTCAGACAATGTGTCTCTCCTGCATAGACATTCGTTATTGGATCAACTCGTTCAATCCTTTTGGCGTCGATGGAGTACAGAGTACCTCCACAGTCTCCAGACTCGTCAGAAGTGGAACACACCTGACAGCTCCATCACTGCCGGGACAGTGGTTGTCATAATAACGGACAACTCACCCCCGCTAGCCTGGCCGTTAGCGGTGGTGGAGAGCGTTCATCCCGCGAAGGACGGAGTTATTCGCGTAGCTACAGTTAGGACAGCTAGAGGAACGTATCTGCGACCGGTCGTGCGTCTTTGTCCGCTTCCTACTCAATGACATAGCTTCCGTTTGAAAACTTCCGTTTGTATATTATAGTTTATGTATAATCCGTAGTATAAGTATGTACCTATATTCTTATATGTATAATATATGTATTTTTTCGCTTCGCACATACTTTACATATAGTAATAATTTAAATCGCTATGATAGTCTTTAAAGGTGACCCTTTAAGGGCGGCTGGAATGGTAACGCCATCTAGTTAGCTATTTAGAAAACACATTTTTTGTATGCTACCTCACCTTCCACCCCCCTTCCCTCGCCTTGCATTACATTTCGACTATGTCGAACGTTTGACAATAAGTCAGTCTCTCGAAGATTCTTCCTCTGATCGCTGCGACTACCGTTACTGTCGTTCTAAGCGTACCGCCGGGTGCTGATATCAGCACCTCGTCTCCCGCGCCGGTATTCTTACAAAATATCGGATACACATTAAGCAAACTAGATATTTGGACAAAACCAAATCAACGCGGAAAAGCAAAGCAACCTGGATAACGTGGCGCCACGGTCAAAGTCCACCAACCACCCCAGGATAAGCCGACCATCTGAGCTGTGTTCCAGGACCGACCAGCAGAAGACAGGTTAGTGCAAGGCTTCCTTTTCTCTCTTCCTTATTTGCTCCTTTATTTTACGGAATCCAAATTTTGGCGTGTCCACAAAGACTGCGGCGACTAAAGCCGGAGGTCGAAGTATATAAAAAAAAATACCTAACCTAACCTAACCTAACCTCTAAATAAATCTAAATAATACACATAAATCGATAAAAGTGGTAAAAGTTAAGTGTTATACATCAACAAAACAAGAGGAGTACAAAATAAGAGGAGTAGCATTAGACTGGATATCAAGCTACCTTAACGATCGCAAACAGTGTGTAGAGATTTCATGTTTAAAACATAAATATAGGATTGCGTACAGATCAGCATATCGGTCAAATAACATTGGCATTCCTCAAGGAAGTGTTCTTGGACCCTTATTATTTATATTATATATTAATGACTTGCCTGATTATATTGAAAATGACTGTATTCTTTTTGCTGACGATACAACAATACTAATAAGTACATCAAATGCGTCTGACCTTAAAGATAAAGTTGACTTTACGTTGACAAAAGTGAAGAACTGGCTAAATTGTAATAGTTTAAAAATAAATGTGTCTAAGACTAAACTAATACAATTTAATACAATAAATAGAAAATTTGCGACATTAAATATAAGTTATAATGGACTAACAATTGAAAATGTAGAATCGACAAAGTTTTTAGGTTTAGAAATCGACAAGTGGTGCAATTGGAAAGCACATATAATTAAGTTACGGGCTAAGATTGAAAGATATGTGTACGTATTAAGAAGAATTAGAGAAGTTGCGGGAACAAATACAGCGCTTCTCTCTTACCACGGGTTTGTTTCCTCAATCTTAAGATATGGCATAATATTATGGGGCAACTCTGTTGACTCAATTAACATTTTTCGTGCACAAAAAAAATGTATACGTGCAATTTGTGGTGCTGAATTTTTAGACAGCTGCAGGCCACTGTTTCAAAAACTACACCTTCTTACTTTTTAAGTAATTAAGCTTTTAAATTTAAGGGTAGTCACTGAGGGTGTTTATAAGGAAACCTAAAATTGTTTTTCTTATTTCAAAAAATCTGGCATAATTTATACAGTATACCAAAATTTTTAATTTAAATTTTACATTTTTTGTAACCATTTTATCAAAAATATTTTTTGCAGTTTAAAAATCGGGGGTTGTGTCTAAAAATATAAACATATTGTATTAAGGTATAATATAAAAACCCTAACGTTTGATACCAAACACGGGTAATTTGTGACAATCTAGAGTCAAGAAATTGTAAATGGAAGTTTTTGACAGGTACATAGGCAGCCATCTTGGATTTTGTACATTTGTGTTTTTTGTTTGTAACTTCCGATATAATTGTCGGAGGAAGTTGCGGTTTCTTTTGCTATTGTCTATTTTGTGTTTCCTACCTGGAGGGGTAGGACCTGGTACCTGGTAGGGGACCACCCCCTCCAGCTCATTGGAGTGCTCATCAGTAAATCTCTATTTTAACATCTGGGGCTTGTAGAGCAGACCGGGGGAGGAAGTTCAAGGTGCCGCACAACCTGCTGCGACTAACGGTTCCGGAGTTATACCGTTTTAAAATTTGGCAGCCATCTTGGTCCGCCATCTTGAATATCTTCCAACCGCCATATCTCCGGTCCCAGGTGTCCTGGAGGGACGGGGTTTGAGCCACACATACTGCTCTTGCCTACTCTACCTTCCAACAGCGGAAGGGACTCTACATAGAGTCAAATTTTTCACCAAAATCGGGTAGACATAGACCAGCACATTAACCAGAAACTTTTCGCGGCGATCCCCCACCAAAACTGGCTGTTTTACGGCTGTTTTAAGATTTGCACAGCCATATTGGACGCGATATTGAAAAACTTCAAACCCGCATAACTTTTGCTGCAGGACTCCAATCATGACACGGTTTTGGACTTTGACATTAGCTCTACCAAGGCTTTTTATTCAGCAAAAAGTTAACTCTACTTGTAGAGTCGAAAAATTTTTAAAACTTGTTTAAAAACATATAACTCGACAAGTAAGGAAACTGCCTGAAAGCACAAAAAGCGGACTCTATATATTAACATAGTTTTATTTATTCCTTTTGACACACAAAAATATTTTTGTTTGCTTTTATTTAATTTGTATCATATTTATTTTCAAAGACAGGGACACTTTACATCCCCCTATCTGAATTAGATTGGGTATTTGACCTACCCTCGAAACTGATTTAGAGACTCACGACTACAAATGGCAATCCACCGAACTCCTACAAAAATGACCGGTGACGTATCAGCGGCACAGAATCCGCCCCTCAGAACTGGAATAAAAAGTCGAACAAACCTTGGTGAGGGGAGAGCAGAAACCACTGCCCCTATTCCCAATAAATCTACAACACCAAAGACAAGTTATCTAGAACTGCATACCCAAACAAAAGAGTGGTTAACAGAGGCCAAAGCTTGCAAAGAAAAAGGCTCTTGAACAACTAAACGCTTCCAGGAATATTAAAACGGAGATAAAGCAAGACATCACGAACGCATGCGACAGGCTATACGCACTGGTAAAGGAAATTGCAACACAATTCTAGATAAAAAAGGAAAATAGACAAGGAACGGGAACAGCTAAGGACTAAGAAAATTGACGCAAAACTAACACCAGACAATGACTTGATGGCTCAACTCATTCTGACTCAGGAATACTTAATGAAAAATAACACAAAAATAGAAGAATTAACAGAACTTATCGGAAAAAAGAAAGATAAAACATCAAAGGACGGACCTGATAGCTATTCGGCGGCTGTGTCGGGCCACTCACAAGCTGATGCTTCTGAGGGGACGACATTGCATTCGATAGTTGTCTCGTCAGACACAAGAAGCGATACAAGCGAGAAAGTCCTTGATAAAGTGAGAGAGGTAGTGAGTGTCAATCAAATATTTAGAAGAATATTTGGGGAACATATAATAATGTTACGAATTAATAATTGCAGAAACCAAGATTACTAAGGAATTAAGCTACAATAGATGTACTAATGAAAATGAGAAAATATGTATGCATGTTAATTTTAATGTAGAATCATTATATTATAAAGTCAAAAATGTTATAGAAAATAAGCTCAGTATTCGTAATGTAAAAGTCGTTAATAAGTAGCTGTAAACACCATATTGTAATAAACATAAAAATTTGTTATAAATGAAACAGTAAACAAAAACAGTAATTAGAATATAAACATATTGTGTAAGGAAATTAATTGTAAGCAAAATAAAAATATGTAAGAAAAATAATTATATATAACAGCTAATGTACACGAACCAAAAACAAAAAAAAGTAACTAAAAATTATGTAGAAAATGCAGAGCAAAAAGCCTGTAACCACACTTGAAAAATTCTATTAAAATAAATACAAGTCCTATGTGTTACCCCCTTCCCACTCCCGTGTTGTGTTAAATAAAGAAATTAAACTGAAAAGTAGACGAGAAGTAGGAGTAGGACATGATAAACGGGAATCCCACCTGTAAGAGTATGAAAGAGAAAGTATGACAGAAAGTGAAAAGTGAAAAGTGAAAGTGCGAGAAGAATAAATGATAGAACTGGAATAAGAGGATTAAGAGATTAAAAAAGATAGCTAGCCATGGAGCTAGTAGTCGTGTAAAAAAAAACCTAGCAGGCGCAAATCGACTTTGGCACTTTTGCAAGAGCCGTATGTAGGTGGAGTAGGGGCTATGAAAAACGGAGACGGTCAAGGCGACAATTGCGGTCTTCGATCAAAATCTAAAGCTAACACAATACCCGCACTTAACAACACACGTTAGTATCCACACGGATGGCAGGAAGATCGCTTTTATATCTTTTTATTTCGAGCCGGACAAACCCCTAGATCCATACCTAGACCAAATAAGGGCGATCATTGAAGAGTTGGACACAAACTTGCTCGTTATAGGGGGTGACGCAAACGCCAAAAACTCTTGGTGGGGCAGCCGTAGGACTGACCAAAGGGGGGAGGTAGTGCTGGGCTTCCTCGACGAACTTGAGCTACACATCTTAAATACTGGAACCAAACCAACGTTTGACACAGTCAGAGGGTGAGTGCGGTACAGCAGCACAGTCGATATAACGGCATGTACTACCGGCCTGTTCGACCGGGTGAGAGGTTGGAAAGTCGATGAAGTGTTGACGAGTGCGGACCACAACGGCATCTCATTTGAACTGGGTTTAAAGAAACTAGCTGAAATCAGTATTACTAGAGCCACGAGGTTGTACAAGCTAATTGGGTCGGATTTCATGAGGAATTTGAATAATTAAAAGCGGAACGTGGTGTGGACGTAGAAACTGTAAAAAACATAACACAAACTCAACAGTTGGACAACCTCGTGATTCAGTACACATATATAATCACTACAGCCTGCAATGAGAATATACCCAAAATGAAAAGTAATCAAAAACCTACCTTGCCGTGGTGGACCGAGCATCTTCATCCGTTGAAAAGGGAGGTTGCCACTCACAAGAACAGGATTGGTCGTGCCGCCCTCCGCTGCCGCGCCAAGGTCGTCGAGGAATATCTGGAAAAAAAGAAAGAATATGAATTAGAAACAAAAAGATCACAAATACAGAGTTGGAAAGATTTCTGTGGGAAAAGACAGAAAGAAAGCGTTGGGGATGGTATATATAGGGTACTTGGAAGGACTAAGAAAAGGGCTTTCTCCAAAAAATTTGTAGAGCGTACCGTACTACCTCCCTCAACTCCCGAATGCGTGCTTTGTGGCCAGTCCGGCCACATCGCAAATTACAGGGGCTGCCCTCTTGCACCCCGTTCCTTACGTTCCAATTCTAAAAGGCCGGCACCCAAACAGGCCCCGCCCCTTTCTCAGGTAAACTTTCCGCCACTGCGTAGCCGGGTTCCTCCGGCTGCAAAGCCTACACAGCCCAAGCCTGCACACCCGAATCCCATCCCGGCTCCTCACCCATTCAGTCCAACATCCCAACCCTCGCTAGTTGACAATATGCGTATTGTTTGCGCAGCGATCAAAAACGTCGATGTTAGGGAAATTTTAGTCTTAGCCCGTAAACTTAAGGCTTCACGTTCTCCTACAGAGCGACTGCAAGCACTGGCGGAGCATAGTTCCCTTCTCAATTCATTATAGGATCATTCTCGTTTGAACCTTTGTACCGTGCGCACGTGTGTGAAATAATCCGTCCATTAATTAAGATCAGCATAGTCGTATTTATACTTGTTTTGGCCAATATCATTGTTTGAGTTCAGTTTGTTTATATTCAGTGCATTTAAATTCAGTGCGTTTTCTGTACGATGAATCCATGTGGAATTTTTCATGTGCAAGTTAAAGACGGTCAATGCTCAGCTTGCAAAAAATTCTTTGATCTTGCTTGCGCTTCCATTAGTGAAGTATCATACCGAAAGTTGCGGCAAGATAGTCGGGCAACCTGGAAGTGTCCAAACAGCAAACCATCTGCAACCCCGAAAACCCCGACGCCTTCGCCCTGTGATATGCTGGATGTCATGACAGCAATCGAGAAAATACATAAGCAGCCAGCACCGCTGGAAGTCCTGAGGAAGGATTTGCAAGATTTGAAAACCCAATTTAATGATTTCAAATCCTCATTTGAAATAACGCACACATGGATAAATGATATTGGTACTAAGATCAAAATCATGGAGTCCAAATTAATATCCGTCGAGGAAACTGCACAGCGCTGCACTGACCTTGAAAATAAACTTGGCAAGATCGAACAAGAATTGAACGATAAGGAACAATGGTCAAGAGCGTTCCATTAATAAATGGTGAAAATCTTTTCGAGGTGATGTCTGCCATCGCTCGCAGAGCTAAAGTCGACTTCGAGAAAGCTCAGCTCTCGTTCATTACAAGGGTACCTTCTCGTAGCAAGGATACGCCAAAACACATAATAGCTTGTTTTCACAGTAAATATGTGAAATAAACTTTCTTCGCTTCTGCATGTAAGCTAAAAGTCTAAGTGCTACTGATTTAGGCATTGAAGACGGCTCTCGTGTTTTTATAAATGATCACTTAACGGCTGCTAATAAGAATCTTTTGAGCAATACTTAGAAAGTTGCAAAAGAACATAAGTATTCTTTTGTATGGGTGAAGCACGGAAAAACTCTCGTAAGGCGAGATCAAACTCCACAAAATATCCAAATCAGAAACGAAGAGGATCTGAAGAAAATTTTCTAAATGTATGTTTTTTAAGTGCTACATTCTACTTGCCAATTTATAATCTATTATTAGTAATATTAGTAATAATCAGCTATGTAATGGTGTTCTTTTTTTCTACAGTATTTTTGTCTTGCCCAAAAAGGTTGGTTGGAAACAAATGTGTAATTCAATTCTATTGTTATTCCATTGTTATACTTTATTGCATCTATTCATTTCCTATGACTCAGATGACTCAATACTTTTACATTATACTGTTATTAACTATATTGACTGTCGTTTAGCGCTCAATTTAATGGGACCATCTATTCAATTAGTTATTTTTAAATATTAATATTAAATATTACGTTTTTAAAATATTCTATATGTGATATCACTTTATGCTTATATTTCTTCTATCAAACAATTATTTCTTGAACCTATTTAATTATCTGCTTTATCTATCTACCTAACTACTTTATTATAAATGGCTAATACACTGAAAATTTTTTATCAAAATACACAAGGTTTAAGAACTAAATCGATAAATTTTTATAGAACTTTACAATTGCAATCTTACGACGTTATTTGTATTACGGAAACATGGTTGTTGGAAAGTATAAAAGGCGAGGAATTATTATACGACCGTTATTTTGTGTTCAAAAGAGATCGTAACTATGCTTCTACGTCGCAAACAAAAGGAGGAGGGGTTCTCATTGCTGTGAGGTGGGAATTTGCTTGTACGTCAATTCCAGATTGGTATAGTTCCGGAGAGGATATTTGGGTTACAGTTTGTCTTCCTAAGTCATCTCATCCAATCACTAATAATACAAAACTACATATTTGTACACTTTATTTTTGTAATCAAAACCATGGCAATAGTGCAAATACTCAATTAAATAATTTCTGCACACGCTTACCAAATATTATCACTTCTTGCCCACCTGATGAGCTATTTATTATTTTCAGTGATTTTAATCAACCTAATATTGTTTGGTCATCCGATTCTTTGAATAGTTACTTAAACCCCTCAAATTTTTCGAGTGAATGTCAAAGTAATTTTATGGATACAATTTCTATTTGCGATTTAAAGCAGTATAATTATATACCAAACTGTAATAATAGATTACTTGATCTAATCTTTTCCAGCCACCCACTCAAAGTATATCCACCAGATGAACCACTCGTGCCTGAGGTACCCCATCACAAGTCCGTTGTTGCTGAGATTGATATTAATTTTAATTTTATATTATATTTTAATTTGTCCTCCAAAAACCTGGAAAAAATATTTATTTTCCTCAGGTGATTATACAAGCATTTGTGAGTCACTTGATAATATTGACTGGAATTATCACTTGTCTCCCCCGGTTCCTCTTGACGAAGCTGTAAGCTTTTTTTATCAAACACTCTACGAACTCGGGGATAAATTTATTAAATACGAATGGATTAGTCCGCGTAAATATCCGTCTTGGTATAACAGTAATTTAAAGAAGATGATTAAGGAGAAATTTAAATACCATAAAAAGTTTAAAACCTATGGAAATGAATATAATTAAATATCATTTGATCTACTTAAGGAACGAGTCAAATCTTATGAAATAGTGTGTTTCCATACTTACATAAAGAAGATTGAAGATTCTATCCTCGTTAATCCAAAGGCTTTCTTTTCCTATATAAAGAGTAAATCCAATCACTCCAGCTTTCCTTCGACAGTGACATACAATAACACTTTCGCCAACAACGGTGATGATATATGTAATTTATTCTCCTCGTATTTTAACTCCGCTTTCCTCCAACCAACATCTCAAGCGTCAACTAATAATCGTGATGCCACTAGCTATCAAGTGAATAACCCCTTTTATTCTATAGGTATTAATAATGTTGAAATATCTTTTGAAAATTTAGAAGTACTTCTTACAAAATTAGACGTGCAAAAATCGGCAGGAATCGATCTTATACCACCCTTATTTATAGTAAAAACGGCACACAGCTTAACCCTTCCCTTGGGTGTACTATTTAGACGGTCTTTGAGTGAAGGTTACGTTCCACCTATATGTAAATCTGCTTTTGTATCCCCTATTGACAAGAAAGGATCTGAGTCAGAAATATCTAATTACATACCAATATCCAAATTGTGCGTTTTTGGAAAGGTTTTAGAAATAATTATATATACTCAGGTATACTCAGCTTTACAACCAATGTTCCTACCCGAGCAAGACGGCTTTCTAAAGGGGAGATCAACAGTTTCTAACTTGTTACTGACTCAAGAACTTATTATTGAAGCGATAAGTGACCATAAACAAGTTGACTGTGTATTCACTGATTACAGCAAAGCCTTCGATAGAATAGACCATATTACACTTTTAAAGAAATTGCTATCGTCGGGTATTCACGGCAACTTGTATAGATGGTTCTATTCTTATGTTGACAACAGAACACAGGCTGTTGTGATGAGTGGATATACTTCGGCTTGGTCTAAGATCTCTTCCGGTGTACCTCAGGGTTCGTTGTTGGGTCCGCTCTTATTTATACTCTTCATCAATGACATCTCATCCTGTTTCCATCATTCAAATTTTTATCTTTTTGCTGATGATATGAAAATACTAAAAACAGTAAGCTCAATGCAGGACGCACTTAAACTTCAAGAGGATCTTGACAGTTCTCAAATTATTGCCAACATAACAAACTTAGCTTGAATGTAGATAAATGTTTTGTGATATCATTTCTATCATTTATCATTGATAAACTTCAGCCACTTCTCAATGCTTATCAACTAAATAGACAAATTCTTTCCAGAGTAAAAACTATCAGAGATCTAGGCATAATTCAGGATGAGAAGCTTTCCTACGTTGTGCACATTGACTCGATAGTGTCTAAAGCATACAGAACTCTAGGATTTAGTATATATATTATATTATTATTTATCTTGTTTTCAAAATATAAAAACTATTAATATATTATACTGTACTTATGTGCGAAGTATTTTTGAATATGGATCCCAAGTCTGGAACCCAACATATGACTGTCATAAACAAAACATTGAGAGAATTCAGTTAAAATTCTTGAAGTTCTTACATTATAAAACTCATAGTTTATCTAAGCCATCATACATCAATAACTGCAAATGCTATCATTTTTTACCGCTTCACATATCTACTTCGCAACATTGGCGATGTCACTTATCTGTTAGAAATCCTAAAAGGTACAACAGACTGTCCAGAACTATTAGATAAATTATACTTTAAAGTACCCAGTTATATTCTTAGGCATACAAGTAGTACAACTCTAGAGTCTTGAACTGAATGATGCAACACTGTAGCTATTTCTGTTTTCTTCTAGTAATTAATCCGCTAAGGCTTACAATATTAAATTGTGATTATATTTAGTAATTTTTAGCACGACTATGTATCCATATTTATAAGTTTACTCATAGGTGAAAACTTGTAATAAGCCATGCATGTATGCTTACATTGTAAAATTGTAATGTATTAGGTTGAAGTTTTCCTGTACTCTTAAAAAAAATAAAAAGTTTAAGTGAATTGATCCCCTAGTCAAACTTTGACCGACAATGCGCAGCCTCGGCTTCACAGAAGGCTGCCCAGAACGGCCCCCAACTCAAGTCCTTTTGAGCACCTTCAGTGCAACTTTCACATCCGGCGGACGACCCGCTAGCGGGTCTCTGCCAGCGCACTCACTTCCCAACGGGTGTCGCTTCCGATGAAGGCTAACGGTAAAATATTTCCACAGCCAACAAGGTAGTTTTTAGTGGGTAGGTGCCATTCTGGTGAGTCCCATATCACCCCCGCAGAGGTCGGTATTTTCCTGCGGCGGTATGCATGACGCATATTCCACCTCCCTCCCGTGAGGGTGTTGCTTCTGCGGCAAAAAAAATCAAATGTCCGTTCGTATTCTCACACTTGTTTAATTTCTCCACCTGAAGCATCCGTATCTCGCTACCTACAGACTCATTAAAAATTATAGTGAGTGGATAATTCAACCCACGTCCACATCTTTTGAAAAAAATGGCAGGAATGCCATAAAGTCCGGGTCCCGTGCAAATGTCTTAAGTTTTAATTTTGTTAGAACTGTAAAGAATACTTTATGGATAACATTGTCACAAGTAGGAAAATTATACGATATATTATTTATTATCATGTCAAGTAAAGTATAGGAGGATGAAAATTGTTCAGAAAATATATTAGCTATAGATATAGACGAAATATATAGACGCACACTGACGGCAATTATTGCCGAAGCATTCTCAGGCATGCTGAAGCGTGCCTAGGAATGCCATGGCATGTCAAGGTGTGCTTGGAAATGCTGAAGCGTGTTAAGGTATGCTATCGCAACAACCCACGTACGATCAGTGACGGCGTCGTCAAGCAAATGGCACTGGCAGGCAGCGCGCGCGAAGCGTCGGCGTGGGGGCTGCGGGTGATCCAGTCTTGTTTCGGTATACCGAAGACGGTCGAAACTACCCGAGGGATGCTTCAGCGGCCTTGTTTGCCTTTGGCCGCCAATCTAATCAGAGTATTGCCCCGGCGTCTTTAAGCATCCTTAGGTATGCCTTGGGCTGCCGAAGTAAGACTGTCAAGGGATCTATAGCTATGCCTAACGATGCTGAGCCATGCCTTAGGCCGTCGAAACAGCCCGAGGGCTACCTTGCCGGACCATGCCGTGCCGTAGTGGGCGCCGAGCCTAAGGTAGACCCCATCGATCGACATCGACTGGTCTATTCTGCTATCGATCGACGTCGATGTCGATCGACTGGTGTGGTAGAAACTGTCGATCGACGTCGACTGTTCTATTCTACCATCGATCGACGTAGACTGATTGGTGTGGTATCACCCCTAAGGGAGTTTTTAATGAAAAGCAAAATTAATCATGTTACGTTTATTCTTAAAACAATATCAGGCATTCAGTCTTAGTATCGAAATAAGAATACAGTCAGTTTCACTCGGCGGGGTCCGGCGGCGGCGCAGGCGACAGCAGCGGCGCGAGGTCGGCGCTCTGGCACTCGCAGCCGTGCGGGCAGGCAGGCGGGCCCCGCGCGCCGCCGCCGCGCGCTGCTCTGTGGCTGCGGTGCGACGTCTGCGACATCGACGTCGATCGATGGCAGAATAGACCAGTCGATGTCGATCGATGGGGTCTACCTTAGGCTCGGCGCCCACTACGGCACGGCATGGTCCGGCAAGGTAGCCCTCGGGCTGTTTCGACGGCCTAAGGCATGGCTCAGCATCGTTAGGCATAGCTATAGATCCCTTGACAGTCTTACTTCGGCAGCCCAAGGCATACCTAAGGATGCTTAAAGACGCCGGGGCAATACTCTGATTAGATTGGCGGCCAAAGGCAAACAAGGCCGCTGAAGCATCCCTCGGGTAGTTTCGACCGTCTTCGGTATACCGAAACAAGACTGGATCACCCGCAGCCCCCACGCCGACGCTTCGCGCGCGCTGCCTGCCAGTGCCATTTGCTTGACGACGCCGTCACTGATCGTACGTGGGTTGTTGCGATAGCATACCTTAACACGCTTCAGCATTTCCAAGCACACCTTGACATGCCATGGCATTCCTAGGCACGCTTCAGCATGCCTGAGAATGCTTCGGCAATAATTGCCGTCAGTGTGCGTCTACGCGAAGGTATGCCGAAGGATCCTTTGCCGTCCCGTACCGATAGTGGGCGCTGGGCCTTAAGAAGCCTTCAGTCTGGGTTGAGCATACCAATGAAGCGACCCTTTTTTAATTGTTTATTAAAAATAATTACGTCGTAAAATGCATAAACGTATTATTGCAGTTATACAAAAATTTGTCAAAAACCAGTATAGTATCGAAAACAATCCCGACGGATCGTCAATCAACAATTGAATTGTTGCATTTATTTTCACTATTACCTAATAATATAAACCCTCATAATAAACTGTAAGGCAGATAAAAAGTAAGAACGACAAAATTTTCAGCGTAATGTCACAATATACTCGTGGTGTTTGAAATTATTGTTAGCAACGCTGTATTTAAGTAAAACCAACTTGCTGTAGAGTTGGGCAATATGAGGTTAATTGAATATCAATCGAATCAAATCGTATACAGATATTAAACCGAACTGAATTACTAGGTATAAACACTAGATTTTGAATTGACACTTAGCCGCGAAGAACATTAAGGAACTTATTTAGATAGTTGGGAGGCGGAACCAAATAGGATTCGATTGGTCCCACACAGCTGTTATATAACGTTAAAGACTGTCGCTTAACATTTGTTGTCGAGCGTTTATTAACAAATAAAAAAAAAGTTATAAGATATATGTTAATAATATTATACAGCTTAATTTAACAAAATGTTTTACAACTGATTACAACATGATATAACAAAATATAACTTTTGTTGTATAACATCATCAGAGCCTCAGCGGGACGTTAGCGGAAGTGCGAAGTAGCGTATGTTACACGCTGTTATAAAATGTTATCGTGTTACACAATGTTGTATAACGTTATATAACTGCTGTGTGGGAGCTTCTTACCTAACATACTATTTGGGCGGCCTTAGTAAAGATGGGCGAGTTTCGATACACGACGTGTGGCTCGCTTGTGTGAATGCGTCGGGTATAAGATGGCACCCAAGTATTTAGTACTGCGCTTCCAGGAGATGGGAATACTTAACATTCAAACGTGAGGGTTGTCGGGACGGCGGCGTTTGTGATCGAAGCGAATCGCAGAACTTTTGTCGGATACGCCATTTTAAAAACTATACACCGAGGGTGTTTACGGCCTTTGGGAGTTTGGATATGAGACGCGGGACACAGTGGCCTTTGGTGTAAAGGGCGATGTCAACGGCCAACGCTGGACGTTACATAGCTAATATATTTTCTGAACAATTTTCATCCTCCTATACTTTACTTGACATGATAATAAATAATATATCGTATAATTTTCCTACTTGTGACAATGTTATCCATAAAGTATTCTTTACAGTTCTAACAAAATTAAAACTTAAGACATTTGCACGGGACCGGACTTTATGGCATTCCTGCCATTTTTTTCAAAAGATGTGGACGTGGGTTGAATTATCCACTCACTATAATTTTTAATGAGTCTGTAGGTAGCGAGATACGGATGCTTCAGGTGGAGAAATTAAACAAGTGTGAGAATACGAACGGACATTTGATTTTTTTTGCCGCAGAAGCAACACCCTCACGGGAGGGAGGTGGAATATGCGTCATGCATACCGCCGCAGGAAAATACCGACCTCTGCGGGGGTGATATGGGACTCACCAGAATGGCACCTACCCACTAAAAACTACCTTGTTGGCTGTGGAAATATTTTACCGTTAGCCTTCATCGGAAGCGACACCCGTTGGGAAGTGAGTGCGCTGGCAGAGACCCGCTAGCGGGTCGTCCGCCGGATGTGAAAGTTGCACTGAAGGTGCTCAAAAGGACTTGAGTTGGGGGCCGTTCTGGGCAGCCTTCTGTGAAGCCGAGGCTGCGCATTGTCGGTCAAAGTTTGACTAGGGGATCAATTCACTTAAATTTTTTATTTTTTTTAAGAGTACAGGAAAACTTCAACCTAATACATTACAATTTTACAATGTAAGCATACATGCATGGCTTATTACAAGTTTTCACCTATGAGTAAACTTATAAATATGGATACATAGTCGTGCTAAAAATTACTAAATATAATCACAATTTAATATTGTAAGCCTTAGCGGATTAATTACTAGAAGAAAACAGAAATAGCTACAGTGTTGCATCATTCAGTTCAAGACTCTAGAGTTGTACTACTTGTATGCCTAAGAATATAACTGGGTACTTTAAAGTATAATTTATCTAATAGTTCTGGACAGTCTGTTGTACCTTTTAGGATTTCTAACAGATAAGTGACATCGCCAATGTTGCGAAGTAGATATGTGAAGCGGTAAAAAATGATAGCATTTGCAGTTATTGATGTATGATGGCTTAGATAAACTATGAGTTTTATAATGTAAGAACTTCAAGAATTTTAACTGAATTCTCTCAATGTTTTGTTTATGACAGTCATATGTTGGGTTCCAGACTTGGGATCCATATTCAAAAATACTTCGCACATAAGTACAGTATAATATATTAATAGTTTTTATATTTTGAAAACAAGATAAATAATAATATAATATATATACTAAATCCTAGAGTTCTGTATGCTTTAGACACTATCGAGTCAATGTGCACAACGTAGGAAAGCTTCTCATCCTGAATTATGCCTAGATCTCTGATAGTTTTTACTCTGGAAAGAATTTGTCTATTTAGTTGATAAGCATTGAGAAGTGGCTGAAGTTTACGGTTAAATGATATCACAAAACATTTATCTACATTCAAGCTAAGTTTGTTATGTTGGCAATAATTTGAGAACTGTCAAGATCCTCTTGAAGTTTAAGTGCGTCCTGCATTGAGCTTACTGTTTTTAGTATTTTCATATCATCAGCAAAAAGATAAAAATTTGAATGATGGAAACAGGATGAGATGTCACTGATGAAGAGTATAAATAAGAGCGGACCCAACAACGAACCCTGAGGTACACCGGAAGAGATCTTAGACCAAGCCGAAGTATATCCACTCATCACAACAGCCTGTGTTCTGTTGTCAACATAAGAACAGAACCATCTATACAAGTTGCCGTGAATACCCGACGATAGCAATTTCTTTAAAAGTGTAATATGGTCTATTCTATCGAAGGCTTTGCTGTAATCAGTGAATACACATCACAGACATCGACTGGTCTATTCTGCCATCGATCGACGTCGATGTCGATCGACTGGTGTGGAAGAAACTGTCGATCGACGTCGACTGTTCTATTCTACCATCGATCGACGTAGACTGATTGGTGTGGTATCACCCCTAAGGGAGTTTTTAATGAAAAGCAAAATTAATCATGTTACGTTTATTCTTAAAAAAATATCAGGCATTCAGTCTTAGTATCGAAATAAGAATACAGTCAGTTTCACTCGGCGGGGTCCGGCGGCGGCGCAGGCGACAGCAGCGGCGCGAGGTCGGCGCGCAGTTCGTTGACGCGGCGCTTGTAGTCCAACCCGCAGCCGCCCGCGCGCCGCAGCTGCAGCAGCGTCAGCGCGCCCGCCGCCGCCAGCGAGACGCGTAGCGCCGCGCCTGCCGCCGCCAGCACGTCGCCGCGCCGCCGCCAGCCACGCGCCGCCGCCGCCGCCCGCAGCGCCGCGCCGGCCGCGCCCGCGTCGCAGCGCAGCCACAGAGCAGCGCGCGGCGGCGGCGCGCGGGGCCCGCCTGCCTGCCCGCACGGCTGCGAGTGCCAGAGCGCCGCCGCGCGCGCCGCGTCCACGCACTCCGCCGCGCCTTGCGACACCCACGCCTCTTCGCTCACGCTCTCCTCTGTCGACACATTACAATGACGATTATGGACTGAAAAGAACGGGTTGGCCCCGATATCCTTTATAGTAGATGTGAGCTTTTAAAGACGTTCATTACTTATTTCTAATTGAAAAATTTGATGGCATGATCAAAAAAGTCAAGGTGAACCCTAAGAAATAAAAAAATTATTAATTCAAACAAAAACTTAGAATTTTATACTTCAAATTATTTGTAGGTATAACATGCAGCCATAGACATTACGAAGACAGCCACTTTGACCAGCCAGGAAAAGGCATCTTTCTACAACCACGTGTCGCGCACTGACCGAGCCAAAGACGTCATGTATTTCAGATACCAACATTATTATTTCTTTCGGTTTTTACGCTAGTATTTATTTACTTGACAAAAGGACCAAAGAACGAGAAGGTGTTCTTGCGGAGCACTTGTTCCGCGCATTCGTCTAGTCGGCTTGGTCAAGTCGTGGGTTTATCTCCTGAAGACGTAGCATTCTCGAGACCACATATTGCTGGTCATCCGGCAGCTTTATTATCACAAAATACATTTTACTTACGTACATCCTTGCATGCACAAAAAATTATCATTATTTAGAAAATTTAAGACTATAACAGACATTGGTATCAAAGATGAACCAACAAAATACATAGATAAACGAAAGGAAATGTCCCTCTTGCATGAACACGCAGTTTATTAATATTAGTATATGGATCACAGACGCGCACATGCACAAGGATTCTTCAGAGCAGACACAAAAATACAAGAATCTTCAGGTTTTCTTTCTTCGGGCGTCGTCGGCGGGCGGCGAGTGGCGCGACGCAGTGCTTTGGTAATCTAGCTTTATGAGCTGAACACGTCATGGAGCTAAATCGCCAAAGAGCCGCGGCGCGCCGGCGGCGGCGGCGGGGCGGGGCGGGGCGGGCGCGGCGCGGTGCTGAGGCACGAGGCGGCTCTGAGGCCCGCACTCAGAGTCACCTAGTACCTGACACCGCGACCGGGGCGTCGCACTTTCGACATCGCCAATTTCACTCTTCAGAGCAAAAGGCTGATCCAAGGCAGACTGTTCGACTCTAGAGTATAACGATTACAGTGAACGTGCAATGATTTGTCTGAGTGGTCGCGGCACTGACCGGGCGTGGAGTCGTGCTGGCGCGTCCACGGATGGTCGAGTAGCTGCTCGAGGCTGGCGCGCGCGGCGGGGTCGGGGCGCAGCGCGGCTCGGAGCAGCGCCAGCGCAGCGGGCGGCACCCGGCGCCACGGCCCGGCGCGCGGCGGGCCCGAGCTGGCAGACCAGGCGGCGTACGCGGGATCTTCCTCAGCCGCGCGCGCCCACGGCAGCTCTGCAACACAAGACTCAATAAAACTTCTCGTGAAGAACTTTATAGTGTATCTTATCACGGTGAACGCCCAGACTCAGTCTATTCTGGCACCTGCTAATGATCACAATCTTAGGCTCAATCTACCGAAGATTGAGTCGTCAGCTGGATCATTAATAAATATGCATGTCTGGCATAACTTGTAAGTCGTAAAATTATTTAAAAGATTTTGTAAGAAGAGTGTAGACTGAAATTTTTACTGTTTAAATTGATATGTTCTAACACTTCCATCAAGAATCAAGGGGGTAGACAGAGACAACAAATTTTTTCAACTATTTATCCACACATTTACTGAATGTGATCGAGAAATATCAGTTTAATAATAATACTTAACTTTATGATAAATAAAAGATGGCTGAGATATGTGTGATCAGGATATAAGAAGTTTATATACAATACAACCAGAGAAGAAGACGAGGGGTTTCTATTCGAGTTTATCAGAGATGTCCGAGGCCGAAACTCGAGGGCTACGACCATTCCGAAATCGGTCTCCGAATTAAACTCGAAAAGGTAAAGAAAAATCTGCTGCTGGCAAATAAAAAAGAACCGGCTCACCGAGCGCGGGCTGTGCGCGGGACAGCGCGCGGCGACAGCGCCCGGCGGTAACTTCGGTACCGTAACTTTAGGGGAAGGCACCCTACAGCTAGGATACCAAAGATGCCGCCGCGGCGCGACACGTACCGCCCACCAGCATGGCCAGCAGCACCACGGCGGCGCTCCACAGGTCGGCCGGCGGCGCGCGGTAAGGGCGCTGCGGGGCCAGCAGCACCTCGGGCGCGGCGTAGGGCGGCGTGCCGCACACGCGAGCCAGGCGGCGCTCGCGCCCCGCAGCGCGGAACACCGTAGCCAGCCCGAAGTCGGCCAGCAGCAGCCGGCCGTCCGACGCCAGCAGTAGGTTCTCGGGCTTGACGTCGCGGTGCGCCACGCCGCGCGCGTGCAGGTAGCGTAACGCGCCCAGCAGCTGGCGGTACAGGCGGCGCGCACGCGCCTCGCACATGCCCGCGTCGGGCTCGATCTGCTCGAACAGCTCGCCGCCGGCCGCCCACTCCAGGAACAGGTAGTGCGTGTCGGCGTGTACGCGGTGGCCGAGGCAGCGCACGATATGCGGGTGCCGCAGCGCGCCATGCAGCGCCGCCTCGCGCGCCCCGGCCCCGTCCCCAGCACCCAACGCCTTCAGCGCCACGCGCGCACCTGACGCGTGCTGCAGCAGCCGCACCCTGCAACACCAGAGCCCTTTGAGACTTGTGACCATCGTCGCGATCCATCCTTATGTTAATATTGTCATGTTTAAAATTATTTATTATTTATAATGCACAAGTTCAACAGTCATCAACTGCTTAAACAGTCCTTTGAGCATTGTTTGAGCATCTTTACCGAGCACTTGAAGGCAGCCAAATCAGAACAGCTCCACTGAGTAGGTACTACAACATTATTTTTGAAAGCTACTGCCAGCTTTATAAACCAGAGATTAACAAAATACAGTGCAACAATTATCTTAACCCTGATAAATATGGTAAAATAGGTCGCAAATCTACAATAGAATTTAAGTGTTATATGAATTTCAAAACCAAAAAGTATGGGATAAAGTATTAGTATGTGAAATGGCAATATTTTGTACAGTAAGAATGCAATGGTTTGTGTGGTATGCATTAATCTGAAAGGAAAATAAGCTGGACTGGGTTAAACTTTTCTTCAGTTGTCTAAATTCAAACCAAGTTATTTACATTAGTAACAAAGCTATTTTGGACTGAGTTCTTTTTCCACTTTTCTTAAGTTGTCTAAATTCCAACTAAGTTATTAAAATTAGTATAGAAGCTATTTCTAACATCTACATCATACAAACCACACTGCTAATTAATATGATTCTTTAATTTTATTTTTTATCTCAATGCCCTAAACCTCACTCATGGTAAATAGTTGGAAATATAACTAAGTTTCAGTTGGTTATCTGATTTTTAGGCTTTTTTGCTGCACAGTTTCATAGAGATACATTTATCAAAGAACCTAAAACAGAAGTAACAATTACACTCTGTGACATGTTTATTGAATTCCAAAATCCTGAAGAAACTACAAATATCCTATTCCAAGTGAAAAATGTTTTATTATTATAAAACTACCATCATGTACAATAATAATAGAAAAAATTTAATCATCAAGTGGAAAGCAGTTTTGCAAACAATTATGTACTATTCGTATCTTTCAGATCTTTTTTTTTACTTGCAAAAACTTTTTGTGCAGGGTGCCACCAAATAATGGCCCTAAAAACCCAGGTAGCTTAAATTCTTCAGATGTTCATTTTCTTAATTATAAAAAAATTGTATCTTTTAAAAACATGATAGTGTTGTATTTCATTTTCTTACATTTAGATTCTTAAATCGTTCAACCCTAGACAAAAAATAACAACTCCAGTCATTACAGAAGTATGCTCTTCTGAATTTTCTTAGAAACTCAAAATGCTAAAATCATCTAATCTAGCAATCAAATTGCACCTAGGCAGAATAATAATGAGTGGTCGAGTGACGTCACCGCATGCGTCGACAAAAAGTCGGCACAAAAACGCGCGGCGCCGCCGGTCACCGCCAAGGCCGAGCCACGACGCTCGCGCATCTCGAACCTCAGGGAGATGTTTGTCTACAACCACTCATCTGTTATCATGAGCGTTGACAAAACATTAGATCCTATTTGCATAATCACACACCACTGATTCAAAATCAGAGCAGTTTCATTGGTAAAATGTATTTACGAAATGAAAGTGTTGACCTGCTGTTCATTGAATTATGTATTATTAACCAAACTGAAAGATTTAAGATAACAAACTTGTATTTAAGAACAATGCTACATTGTGTACAAAGAGAGGTTAAAGTGATATCCACATACAATTTTACTGCCTCAGCACCCTGCACAATCAAGTCGTACATGTTTACGTTGAAGGATGAAAAAATAAACCAAAAATTGTAAGTGAAATGATAGTACATTTATATAAAAAATAAACCAAAGAAATAAATAGTTAAATAATGAATGAAGGATTTGTCATACAGTCAAACATCACACAAACAAATTTTATCGAATACAGAGATGCAACATAATAATCATATGTTTTAACCCCAACTTATATAATTAATTACCACTCTTCATAGCGATAAGTTAAAAATAAGATATATAAAGATGTGTTGCGTTTCCCTAAAAATAACCTATGATATGTAGATGCAAAAAGCCAGTCAGTAATCTGTACGTAATAAAACATAATTGTCAACTGTCGGCCCTGACGGCAGCGACGGGTGGAGTCACCGGCAACAAATACTCACTCGCCATAAGCACCTTCACCAAGCACTTGAGCCACAAACCAGCCGTCTACGAACTCTGCTCCCGCCATCGCTGGCTGCAACAGCTGATGCCGGTCTGCTGCTTGATTACCGAACCACACGCGCACGCAGCGAATCGCAAATGGCGGAGCGCACGTGGAGATCGAACAAAGCCGCTCACGGTCAAAAGTGAAAAGCAGCTTTCATTCTGAAAAGATTTGCAACATTGACTATTGCAAAAAAAGCCCTAATAATTTGAAAATATTAAAATAAATCAATAACTAACCTTTAAATTATTAACTACACCATACTGAACATTTCAACGCTAAACGTCGCCGATCGTCGTCCGTCCGTAGTTCACCAAAATTCCGACCGATCAGATTGTGCCGCGCCATCACTGTTGGGTTGGTTGATTGAACGAAATGAATGAGTTGTTGGTTGGGTTGAACAACTTGATTGACGCTCATTCGTATGTATGATAAGAAACACTCTATTACATGGCAAGAGAAGTGTGCATTTCTTATACCTCAATTATCTTAAGCAAGCAGGTTTCTCTAAACTGGTAGTAGACTGATAGTTACATCAACAAAACCAATTAATTGTCAAAGCTGAGAAAAAAAATTTCATTTGAATGTCATACATAACAATTGCACTTGTGTGATTATGCGCGGACGTAAAGTCGCACTCCACTCAGCATATGTGCATGTGCATCAGGAAAAGCATGGAATTAATATGTATTACTGGAAGGTCCACTTCTCCTCGGAAAGCTAGCCGAAAGATACTAAGTACTAAAGCGGACCTGTCTCTGGCATCACAAACTCAAACTCAATCATGTAATCTTAGCATTGTACATTGCTCTTGAATAAGACATAAATTAATCCAAACAAATATTAACTACATTTTAATATGGGTAATAAAAATGTTAACGATGATGCACGAAGCTTATTTCCTATATAATGATATCACTATGTCGAAAAATACTTTTTACCTACCTAGCATTCTAACCTTAATATTGAACCGTAAAACTTTACCACTCGTACACTACGATTAGTGTCGCTGAGACGACTTGGGTTTGGTTAGGCAGGGTGTTTTTTGTTATACACATGAAGACAATTTTTTATTTACAGTTTTTCCTGTACTTCATTCCATGAAATGTTTCCTGACAGGCAGAAAAAGAATGCTTAAATATTGAAAGGCTTAACCTATTTCCATCAAACGTAACTAATAGCGAACACAATTTTTTCAGTTTCAAACGACAAAAACCAGCTTAAGAATATGAAAACGTTTAATAAAATGTGAGGCTTAGGGTGTTACCACACCAATCGATGACATCGATCGATGGTAGAATGGAACAGTCGACGGTGATCGATAGTTTCTACCAGACCAATCGATCGAACATCGATCGACGCCATCAAAATCTGGTTTTGACTGTAAAATAATTTATTTTATGATTGACCTGGAAGTCGTGGTATGGAGATGTTAAGACGTAAAGAAGTTCAATTGAAAGAAGGGCAATCTAATTTGGTTTTCACTATGTCATGCAAGAAATGCATATCTCATAGGTTTCTTCTGTCTTCTAGACTGACTAGACCAAAATCTATATGATAGTTTGTACGATTTAAGTATGGCGTATTTAAAAAGTGGACTCAACTATTTACAACAATTAAACTTACCTACTAATTTAGTCCCATGAAAAAACAATATCATTGATATTTTAACAATTGTTCAAAGTGGAATCCATTTCTCTCAATACAAAGCTCAGCTCCCTTTCTTAAACTGTTCACTAACATTATTTGTAACTGAGCACTTTTCACTTCACTAAATGCAGTGATAATTTTACTACGAAGTTCCTGATAAATTTGAGCATCTTCAACGTAAACACGCCTCTTAATTTCTACCCACAAATAAAAGTCTAACGGAGTAATATCCGGTGACCTTGGAGGCCACAGAATCGGGCCCCCGCGTCCTATCCACCTATCACCATTCACTGTCCAAGAATTCACGCACATCTCTTGAGTAATGTGGAGGTGCACCATCATGTCGGTTATAAAAATGCTAGAGATACGTCCTCCATTTTGAGAGTTATCTCAATCAATAATTATTTAAAAATAGCATGAGCAATCCTAACTAGGTCACGGTCAAATCGACACTGGAATGTGGCGCCACGCTGGTTGCGGGTGCGCAGCTCAGGCTACGGAGGGTTTGGAAAGGGGGTTTAATGAAAGTGTGTGATTGGTTAGTTTTATGTTAGTTATTACAAATGACTGTACTATCTCATTGTTTTGATTGGTTAGTTTAATGTTTGTGATTATGAATTACTGTACTATCTTATTATTTTTACCATTCAATTTCCATTCATGTGAAGTATGACCAGTGAGTACTGTGCTTTAGGGAGTAAAGTGATCAAATTTAAAAAAAAAATCAAGATTTTATTACTATAATCGATTATGTTACCTATTCTAAGTCTCCTGTAAAAATTAGCTGTAAAAAGTACACTGGCGTTCTTTGCCCACACGCGACAGACCACCCTTGTGGTTTAAATTAACACGAAAAAAATCAATAGATGGGATAAATTTAATATATTAATTTCAATAGATAATAGTTTAATATTACATCTTGCTCCGATGACGGAGCAAGTCAGAATGTATTTCTTCATTTATTTCTGTTCTGTCAACCATATATTTAAATATCTTTTCTTCTTAATTTATAATAATTCATATTAACCGCTTTACTCAAATGTCGTGGCATTCTGACGTGCTCTCTAAGGCTTAGCCGTGACGATCGGCCGCCCGCATGAAATTTATTCACACAAACAAGGTTGGGTGGATAAATTTCTTACAAAAATTATTCTAACTACCTGCCTGAACGATGTGTTTGGACGACGGCCTCAGGAGAGACTACCCCTGTCGATTAGGTTATTCCTGGTGGTTGGTGTGAATACTTTACGTACAAATAGTAAATATAACGTTACAAAAACAATGGCTTCACCATGATCCAATGAATAACTGCCTCAAGAGGAATTCCCGCCAGTAAAACCTCGCAAAAAGCAAGCGAACGTCGCCTAAGCTACTTTCAGTATAATGTTTCCTAATCACATGTCAAATATTCTTACGGAATGTTGAGATGCGAAGAACCAGAACCGTTATAGAGATGTTATTTCATTGTTTCACGTCCCTGGCAGATAACTTCACCTTATTGCGCGCATCGATAACCAGCTTGTCACCTGCAGCCAGCAAAGCATGCCACCTATTATATAGGAGAATGTATGGTGTTGGTGACCGCCTGATTACAAATGAACGCCCCTCGGTTCCATCACCAGATAAGGACATAGTGAAACACAACGCAAAAAAAATCTTCATTGATCATTTCACATAATAACTTTTAAGACAGGATAAAATTAATTTCATATTTTTTCGTATCGCCAAGGGAGGGTTGTCATCAATCCTCATCGTTCAGTGGCTGCCATCTCATCTGCTAGTGGCTGCCATCTCATTTCTGTTATAATTCACAATATGAAAAAGAAAGAACATATTAGTACATTCAAATATAACACTAACACATATATGCCAACACACATTCTTAATGATAACATATAATAACATTTACTTCGTTATTATCAACATATTCACATTAGTCATATATCTTTCAAATTGATATATGTCAGGCTAATGTCACCTCATTTTAGCCAAAAACCTGAAAATAACAATTATTTACTTTTGACACTTTACAACATTTACATATTTACAATTATAATTTAGATAGATTTTTTTATTATAATAACTCAACAAAATTATCGCAAGTTAAAAGGTTTCAGCCGATTGACATGGACAGTTATTTCTCGACCTCCATTCACCGCCTTTATTAGATAATTGTTTATTCTTAAACCTCTACATATTTGATATAGACCTTTAAATGGTCGTCTAAGTTTTTTACTCTTTCCAGACACTCTTTTTGGGTTATACAACAATACAAATTGACCTGTCTGAAGATTAATAGATGAAGCTTTTTTATCATATAGCCTTTTCTGCGCCAAATGAGCTTTACAAGAGTTCTCTCGTGCCAAATTCACATTATTTCTATATCTATTCTTCCTGACTTCGAAATTTTCAATATTTAAGTTGGGATTTAATCTTTCATTGGACGAAAATTCAGGTTCCCTAGCGAACATTTATTAATATGGTGAAAACTTAGTGGAAGCTTGTTGAAGGAAGAAATGATATTTTGGTATCAAAAAAAAGATTATTTAATATAGTTTACTGATGCGTAGGTAAAATTTGATATATATTACAAAATGTTCCTTAAAATTTTGTTTTAACAAATAATTTTGTCAAATTTAAACCATACTATCAAGTTCAATATTTTTTTGTACTTTGAAAATTAAGCATCGTTTATTAGTTTACACATAAGTTGTTTCTGTATAGTGCTAGCTTTCCTAAAGTATTTTTTTATTAGCAATGGCTGCCGTAGTTTACTATAAAATAGACTTTAAACTAGATGATGGCATGGGGCGCTCGACGCGACGGCGACCTAACGCGAGCGCGGACAAATAGCGCGTCATTACAATCTGTACCTGGACGTTTCAGTGGCTAATAGATTGCCTACTAGTGAAAAAACATAGCAACTTGTTTCCCATCATACCTCTGAGTCTAGTTTGAAAACCCCTGGCAACTAGTATAATATATTTAAAATTTTTTTGCAATTGCATGGCCTTTAGATGGCAATGCAATTTTATTGTTAATTGAAATATGTGTAAAAGTTATGTACAACTTCTTGAACTCATAAATATGTATAATTGTAAGTGCTCTAATTTGTCACTGTATGAAACAATAAAAACATTTTTATTTACCTGTTTATTTACTCGGCTTCACATTTCAAACGTCACTGTCAGTCTAATCAATTGAATGTGACCTTGATGTGATGAGTGTGTGACGTTTGAATCGGATGATTATCAACCAACCAAACCAACCAACAGTAGAAAGAAACTTTACATTACATTGTTTTCCTATTTTGATGTTAAAAGTTCGTAATATTTTTGTTACATTTATTTAAATAAATTACTTAAATTAAAAATGGTAAGGAGATCAAGAATATAGTTTTTATTTGCACCTAAAATGCTTTATACGCTCATACGTTTATTCCTTTGCAGGCTGGATATTCCGAAGATCAGTTAGCTGGTGAGTCATCTTTTTAATACTTGTCTTTTTATTTTCTTTATTTCTTGACGACAATATATAGTCAGTCTGAGTGTTACGGCGCCTTCGGGTCGACTGTGGTGCGACGGAGCTGAGTCATGTCAATCAGCCTTTACGGAAAGTGGCCGGTATTGCAAGTGCCCTAGTTACCTTATAAGGTAAGTATTTTAAAAGTTGTAATGTTTGCGAAGTAGTACAAGCCCACCTCGCGACCAACATGTTCATGTACGAGGCTCCCACCAAGCTTCAGCTGAGTTCTGTAGAAGGTATGCACATGTTAATTCTTCAGTAGTTTATTATGTTTTCCAATGATGTTACATAGCTCTTAGTTTTTAAATTGAGTCCCTGTATGTTGTATTTAACAATTGCAGATGGTTAACTTATACATAATGTGACTACTCTCAATTACAGAGTTCCAAGAAGCATTCCAACTCTTTGATTCTCGCGGAGATGGCAAGATCCATGTGGCTCAGATTGGAGATGCCCTGCGAGCTCTAGGCCAAAACCCCACTGAGTCTGATGTTAAGAAGTGCACCTTACACCTGCAGCCAGATGAACGTATCTCATTTGAGGTCTTCTTGCCAATATACCAAGTGAGTTGCATAGACCAAGCTGTTTGTGAACTTGCATTTTTGGTAACTTGGTTGTTGTCTTAAAATATACTTGTAATTTTTTAAGTACTTTAAATTTACAAGGTTTATTCTTTGGGTTTTGTCAAAACTACTATGCATTTTAATGAAATAGCAACATTTAAATGACACTTGTCAGTTCATCAATATGTCCATTGGACTATACTAGCTTTGATTCTTCTGAAATTTTATTTCTAACCCTTTTATAATAATCTTATAATTCTTGGATAAACATTTTCTTTACTATTTTACATTTTCATAGCCGTCAAAGAAGCTTGCTGCCTGCCTGATGGTAAGTGGCATCTGCACCCATTATTGACAGCATAAATCAATATTGAATGTGAGCACAATATCAACCAATGATGAGTTGCCTACTGTGAGCTGCATTTGGAACGATGGCCGTTGTTCCGGGAACTGCACCGGCTGTCCCTGCCTTTTAACCTGAACACAATCTCGTGAATGTGATCATAGTACTAATGTCAATGTGAAAATGTGAATATAGTATATGTTTTTTTCAAGAGATCAAAGAGATGTATCTGTTTATAACAATCTTCAATGATTGTCATTTTATATGCAACATAATGTTCTACACAGTTACCCAGTTTTTAATGCTTCTAGGCTATCTCCAAGGCTCGTAGTGGGGACACCGCCAATGACTTCATTGAAGGGCTCCGTCATTTCGACAAGGATGGTAATGGGTTCATCTCATCGGCAGAGCTAAGGCATCTACTCTCCACGCTTGGGGAGAAACTTACTGATGATGAGGTATGTTTAATGAATTCATAATTTTCTTTTTTGCCAGTATATGCAATACAATGGTGATCTTAAAGTATTATATCCATATGTTCATATACAAATGATACATCAGCATGCAAACATGTTAGACCAGGGCTGAAGCTTTTAAAATGGTAAAAAGTGAAAAAAAATAATAGTAGGGTGAAACCCCTTGGAAAAGGAGGGAAATGTAATAAAAATGAAAGGAAAAACCTAATTCCGATAGTCATAATCACGAATTTAAAAATTCCGAATTTTATAACACCGAAGGGTTCAAAATTCCGATAATGAAAATTCCGTGTTTCATAATTCCTAACTTTTCTTCTTCGAAACTTTATAATTAGGAAAATCAATATGCCGAATGTGAAAATACTGAACGATAAACAATCCAAATTATTAATAATCCGCATTATCATAAATATGAATCTCGAATATCAAAATTCCGAATAATATTAGTTGCAATAACAAACGCCTTGTAAAACTGCATGAGCACATCAATTTATACTTTCGAGCATTCAAGTAGTCAGCTGGAAATGAGAAAGTTTATTTAGTTTATTGTACCGAGTTATTTCTTGAGTGTATAGGTTATGTACTGAAATGCAAATCCCTTTTGGGATTATCCCTGCATTATCTACATACAGACTAACTGCTCCTCCTCGCTTCGCTAGTCGCGCGCCTAATTTGTATAATTTCAAAATGTGCCTTATTAATTTTAATTTGTGCCACAGGAGATTTAGATTATAATTATAATATATACCCGTTTTAGATACAACATGCCAGTATTGAATTTTCGGAAAATTTAAATCCGGTATACCATATTTCAGACTAGTAAAACGGGTTTTTAAACCTTTTTACTAATGAAAGTCGGAAAATTAAAATTTTGTATATATAATTTTGATAATATAAGAATCGTGTTTTTGAATAGTCGGAATGTAGTCTCTTATGGCTGGTTTACACGCGTTAGTGGTTAAGTTGGTAACTAAATTTTAAGTTAAAAGCTGCGTGTAAACAGTCTATTAATTGACAAGTGGTAACTTAAAATTTAGTACACAAGTGATTAAGTAGATTAGGATTCGTTCTATTTTTTGTATAAGTAGGTGGGCGGGGCTTCTCACTTAACACGTTTGGACGTGATTTTTTAGTTAAGTGCATAAGTTGACAAATCTGGTGGCGGCAAGAACTCGTATTTATTTCGCATTTAATCCTTTTTTTTTTTTAATGTCGGAGTGGAGTTTAGTTTCAACTTTAAAATTTGTTGAAGAATATTTAAAATAGATATGCTTGTAGAATAAAATATTAGAAAAAAACATATTCTTGTAAAAATTTTAATTTCCGAATAAAATTATTTTCTGAATTTATCCAAAATCACATTTACCATATATCTAAGTACAGAATTGACGAATTCCTTGACATTCATCACTGCTCATGTTCATTGAACTAATGAGCTTAACTACTTAAACCGTTTGTACAAGCAAGTGATATGCAGTAACTTAAAATTTTGTAAAATTTAGTTACCAACTTAATTACTTAATACATGTAAACCGCGCATTAGGGATTGTGAAATTCGGAATATTCAAATTCGGAATTACATAGTTCAGAAATTTAGCTGTTCCCGTTATTCAAATAAACATAAACTATGACATGGCATTCAATATAACGTCCTTTCAATCCTAACAACTAGTGCCTCATCAGAACATAAATACGTTAACTTAGAGTGTTGCCAACAATAAATATCACAAATCATGACATAAGAATTTCATTTAAAAAAATCTCATTACAAAGTACGCTGATTATTTAAGCTGTATACTGCTATCATATCAAGCTGCATAGACTATCAGATCAAAACACTTG
The DNA here is from genome assembly GCA_923062675.1 of Marasmarcha lunaedactyla. Classification (NCBI taxonomy): domain Eukaryota; kingdom Metazoa; phylum Arthropoda; class Insecta; order Lepidoptera; family Pterophoridae; genus Marasmarcha; species Marasmarcha lunaedactyla. The sequence goes on along the minus strand of OV281348.1, from coordinate 29,038,849 downwards.
CTTCAGCAGTATGGCATCGCGACTGTCACATGTGACGGTGGCGTCAAGGCACGGCAAGCATTAATGCAAGATGAGATTTTATAATCAAACGCGATAAAAAGTGGTTTTATTTAATACAATTAATTATGATAACTTACGGATATATTAAGATGAGATTAAACAAGAAGTTTACTGGCCTGTGATGTCACTTAAGACTCAGCCAATTACATCAGTTTAATGGGTTGATGTTTCAACTAAAATAGATAAGTTTATTTGATTTTTTTTAGGAATTATTGTAATTAAGTATCTGGTATTGCGAATTGCTTTTAAAATACATTATCTATGTGGACGGCAATAAATATGTCATTATCATTTATATTGTTTAATATCCTATTAAGTATATATCGTAGAGATAACTAGAAAACATATAGGGGGCACAACTATAACGTTATTAATGAGAAGTATTACAATTCGCTCCTTTTATGATTTAATGACATGCTAAATGACGAGGAAACATGTTATGGTACAAAATAGATAACCATCAGCACTGATATATTAATTGTTTGGGACTATCGCCGTTACTTCAACTACTGTTTAATGAAGTGATGGGATTCTTGTTTCCGTGATCAAGGCGCTTGCAACAATGCCGAAATGTCGGAAAATCAAAATCGTGGTAAGGATCGCGTATATTACTTAAATAAGACTGATACAGTGGCTTAAAGTATTCTGTATTGATAATTCTTAGTAACAGCTATGAATAATGGCTCAATTAAAATATTCAGTACATACGAATACAGAGTCCTATTTTTAACTCTAGAAATCAAATACGTGCTTGATGTAGTAACTTCAACTAATCGCAGCACGGAAATGGATTTTAATGTTTGAAACGAACCAATCAGCTCGCGTATTTCCTATCCAACTAAATCGTAGGCGGTTTTCTGGCAAAAGTGGGACTGTTCGCAATGCTACGGTTACAATGACGCGTATTATCTGATCATACTGCGACATATGGAGCCCATGGTGATGGTTTTTGTCGACCAAGTGGTGTAGTGGTAAATAGCCTTACCTCATACGCCGAAGGTCCCAGGTTCGACGCCTGGTCGGGGCATTCATTTGTGTGATGAACACAGATGTTTGTTCTCGGGTCATGGTTGTTTGAATTTATACAGGGTTTCCCAAAACATAGTGTCAAGCAGAAGTCCATGGACAGAGCACCCTTTGGGGCACCCGAAACACCCACATGTATGTTCTACGACTTTTTGTAGATTTCGAGCTATGAATTATTTTCCGAATTTTAGAGAATTCTCTATCTCGACAACATGAAACTTAAACATAAAAACTCCAAAAAAAAAATAAAAGACTTCAAATTTTCTTTTTTGCTAATATTAATCTTCAAGCATTTACCATATTGCATAAAATAATTGGCTTCGTAACTTTGATAAAAGTCATGAAAATTTTAGTGTTAAGTGAAAATTTTACGTTTTGTTAATTATGACTTAAATTTTCGACTCGCAATTTAAAATCTAAACAGGTGACAAAATATCGTAGAAGATTCATGGGGGTGTTTGGGGTGCCCCAAAAGGTGCTCTGTCCATGGACTTCTGCTTGACATCATTTTTTGGGACACCCTGTATTTATTTATTTATTGTTTGGAGAACCAACAGCTTTGTAACACCAATGACAACTTGTAAAAACACAGGAATGAACAATCGTATATATAATATGTATGTAAATAAATAATATATCTATGTTTATCCCCGTAGTTCGCTGTATGGTCATCCATAACACAGCTCTGCTTACTTTGGGACCATATAGTTGGTGTGTTTTTCTGGGGGAAAAAAAAATATAAATGTGACAAAACTAAATATGGCTGGTTGATGGACTATGCCGTAGAATGCTTTAAAGTCACTGAAATATTTCATTGCGAGATTTAATATGAGCGTATCGCCGCCATCTTCGTCTCCTCCATTCGTTTGTTAACATTATAAGTAAATACGGCTATTTTCACAATTATACAATATGATATGGTATATCTAGTCCTGGCGAAATAAAACTATGGGAAATGTTTGGCTAAAATCATAAGATATTTTGTAATAATTGAAGGATTAAATAAATAATCCAGTATGGTGTGGTGTATGGCGCAGGTGGAGCAGCTGCTGCAGGGGCAGGAGGACTCGCACGGCAACATCAACTACGAGAACTTTGTGCACCTCATCATGCAGGGCTGAGGCGCCGGCTCCCGCCGAGCTGGCCCGAAGCCGCCAGCCTGCTGCTGGGCCTCCAGTACAAAGCTCGGCCTATTCGTCATAACAAAACTCACTCGTGGCTAGCTACCGCAGTTCGGAACAGTGCATCATCTAATGATTCAGACATTGGGACTCCATATATAAATACTTACTTATTCCCATTGTAATTTAATTTTAATTTAAAGCATTTGCATCATATGTGCGGTTGGCAGTGTCATATCGTTAAGTTTAATTCCATCGTGTATTTCCAATTCAATATATTCCAAAATGTAATTTAGCATTTAAGTATTTTATAATGTACCATAAGTTTTTGTGGATTTTTTTTATAATATAGTTGTAATGTACTTACAAAATAATGTGTTTTCGTTTAATTGAGTTTGTTGCTTCTATAAGATGACGTGCGCTTTACGGAATATAGAACTACGTACCTTATAATGGAACTGCTAACAAACTGCATTAGTATTTGGTGCGGAACCAGCCGCGCCAAAACGCACACAAATGTAACATTGCACATGCGCAAATTGTGCAGTTCAGTTTCTATTGTTCGAGGCCTCTGACTAAAAAACTGACAATAATGATTTCCTGAAAGCCTTGGGATAAAATTTGAAGTGAGCTCACTTCTGGCGAAGAAACTCATCTTTAGATTGAGTTCAGCAAATAATGAGTGTATAAAGCCCTGAAAGTGTGTGTGAAACTTCTAAAGGAGACATTTCAAGATTAAGGGGCGCTTGGCTAGCTTTTGTACGGGTTGCCAGGATTCTATAAAACGAGTATTAAATGCCAGTATTTTATAATTTCGTTTAGTTCTTTCTGCATAATGAAAACATGGCGTTATCTGTCAGTTGATGTTTTATTTTTATTTCAACTTTACAGGTTAATTCTGCTTAACCTGTAAACTTGAAATGTTTTTTGTTTGATTTAATTATTTACCCTTAATATAACAACAGTAGTAGGGATTGACGGGTTCTGGCTCACTTATTACGTACAGCTATCAAACGCGAATAAAAAAAACACAAAAATCTTTATTTGGAATAATTTACAGAGAAAAGTTGACGATAATCGATAATATCTACATTTAGTTTCAAGCTGTGTCGGAGACATTAACGCCCACCTCCATATTAATGGTTCATAAATTACAATTCCATGCAAAATTAGCAAGTATTAAATAAAAACAAAAAAAAACAGAAAGTATTAAAAATAATCACTATGAAATCATTGAAAGCGGGTGTATGTGAGCTTGTGAGGGTGTGTGCGTGTGCGTGTATGTGTGGTTTGGCCGTTTCTTAATATTTTGTGTGCGCGTGGATTGAGTGAACCCCCTTCAGAAAAAAATAAAAAATGGTGTTTATTACGACCAGGAAAAGGCTTGTAAATCAATACACGATTACATGTTGAGTGACAATTTATTTGTTAAAATAATGAGCTTATATACTATAACAAACCTGTGACCTACAGTCATATTTGATCATATCATGATTTTACTTTTAGTACGCATGTTTACTGGATAGGTAAACTCATTCTCTGTAGGTCACGTCTGGGGACGCCACAGTGTTAATTTAGTAAAAGTTCAAAAGCAATTGTAAAAGTAATCTTTGTATTTGTAAAAAGATAAAACAATATATGCATTGTTTGACGTGCGCTCACTCAGTATCACACAATAAAATTAATATTTTAGGGGGCTTCCATACAACAGACATGATTTTTTTGCCCTTTTTATAGATAATGGTACAGAACCCTTTGTGCGCAAGTCGCATTTGGCCTATTTTTTTTATATATTACTATCAACACTTTATGATATTGTGCCATGTGAATAAATATCATTTCATTTCATAATATAATGAAGTGTGGTCACCCTAAATGATCTACTTACATTAGAAAAATTACAGTTGAATATCTTTAAAAATAGACAACGAATATAAACTATTAGATGGTGGATATGTAGTAATGTAGTAATATTTTACTAAAAGTTGAACTAATTTATAGTTTCTGTGATAATACAAATCTTAAGATATTAATATTTTTAACTTACTTACATATTAATGTGGACTGACTGAGTAAGCACTCACAAAAATTTATCATCCAAAAACCGGCCACGTTAGTGGTTCGTTTTGTATTGTATCTTCAGTTTCTTCATCAGAAATCTGGCTTTCGAAAGTGTGCGGATTGAGAGAGAATAAGGAATTATTTGTAAAACTTCAAATACGTTACTAGGTGATTTACAAATTATAAAGTTAAGTAAGCATAGGTTTTACTAAAGACTAGTATATAAGTATTATATGTTAAACTAATACTTTCATTTCCTTTCATTGGTAGTTTGTGAGAACTGAGTGAGCGCACGTCAAACAATGCGTATCTTGTTTTATCTTTTTACAAATACAGAGATTACTTTTACAATTGCTTTTGGACTTTTACTAAATTAACACCAATTTTTTTTCTGAAGGGTGCTCACTCAATCGACACGTACACAATATTTCGCATCACTTTTAATTCATAATTTACTGTGACAAATGTCACTGTCACAAGCGTCAGCGCCGCCTAGTGGACATTCTAGTATAGTTCTGGCACAACTATCGTTCGTATCACGTTGTCTGGCATATAACTATGTGATAAACAATAATTGAATAACAAACTTGAGATGTTCAATGTTGAGCCCGTCGTGGCCAGGTGATTTACCTTTAGTCATACACTTGATTGGACTAGCTATTTCTTTGGCCAACAAGGTTATTTTCTTTTCCACGTCGGGCACAGCATTCAACGTTGATTTTGAGGGCCCGAGTAGGGATTTTACTGTGAAGCGATCTACAAACATATTAGCAATACCTGCAGGCAAACTAACACCATCTACGCTCGCGGGTTTGCCAGGCATACACTTAAACCGATTGGTATGTTTCCAAAAAGAAGAAAAATTATTTTTAGAGTGATGGGCGGTTAGAATATACATTTTGATTTGGGTTTCGTGATCTTGGTACCACTTTAAACGGGATTTAAATATATTTCTAGCCTTACACATCTCGTCATAAAATACACCGGCTGCAGGATTGCCCTGCAACACCCACGATTGAAATTTAAGCCTAGCCATTCCATGCGCTTCTGCTACATGTTTATTCCAGCCAGCAACCACTTTCCTTTTGATATTTTCCTCTCAGTTATTTTTATAGAGGATTCCGTAAGGGCTTGCACTATATCCCTATATGAGGAGCAAACATTCAGAGGGTGATTTGTCACAAAAATAAAAAAAAGCAGTTTTTTTTTAATTCGACAGTTCATGTATTTGTCTATGGTTCTAACTTGTTTATTTTCATTCAAAAGGTGTCTTAGTACCTTTAAAATGCGACTCAAATTTTCAATTTTATTCAATAAGTGATTTGTCACCAATTAGAAACCAATCATATCGGTATTTGTCCTATTGCCGCCATTTTGTATAGGACAAATCGCTTTTTGTTTGAAAGCTGTCATAAAAAATCACTTTTTGTTTGACATCTCTGTCAAATCCATAGAAAAGTAAGAGGTTAATTATATTGTTATTCTATAAGTTTCTGATTGCATATTATTTAAATAATGGAAGAAAACAGTGATGAAGATCTAGTTTATGTGGGTGATAGCAATAAGTCTTCGAGAAAACGAAAATCAACTGGTGGTAAAAGAGAAAGAATGAAATTAGAAAGATATAAGGCATCGGCGGCAACAAACAATGTATTTGTACCTTGTGAACACAACACTATGACATTTCATTGCTATAAAATTACTCAAGAAGCTTACTACATGCGGCAAATAAATTTCTATAATATGTGTATTGTTAATGTAGATGGTTCCTCGCCAATGTTTTACACATGGACTGAAGATTTAGCTGGTAAAGGGAGCCAGGAAATTTCATCAGCATTATTACATTATTTACAAAAAACATTTAATGATTAACAAGATAAAACAATTCTAAGAATCTTTACTGATGGTTGTATTTCACAAAACAAAAACAATATTAATGTGAGGACTATTATGTACTTTCTGCAAACCTCTGAAACATCATTGGAAGAAGTTCAGTGGTACTTTCCAGTCAGGGGTCATAGCTTTCTGCCAGCTGACAGAATATTTGGAAGAGTAGAAAAACTTTTAAGAAAGAAGACTATGATTTTGACTCCGGATGAATATTATGAGGTATATAATCAAGTTGGCAAAGTGTTAAAACTAGGTGAAGACTGGACTTTAATTGATTCAAAATCTTTAAATAAATTCTACAGAGACATAAACCGTATAAGTGAAATGAAAACCATTTTCTTCAAGAAAATAGCTGGTAGAAAGGTTTTAGTTAAAAGTTCAGAAAACTATTGCACTTTGGTTGAAGATGATAAAGATTACTATTCTCTGGCAAAAAAAGGAAGATCTTTGCAAGCCTTATGTAACTCACAGGTTGCAACTTTCCCACTTGGACATGCTATCACTCAGGAGAAGAAAAATGATATTATTAAGGGCCGTAAATTACACAAGTAATTTTTGATAAATTGTATAATTCCGATCCGTATCTATGGTACAAAATTCACAAAAATAATAGGATACAAATTTTTTTTTTTTTTTTGTTCCCCTCCGCGGGAAGGGCAGGAGGATAAAAATGCCCTGACGCATACTCTGGCGCGATTCCAAAGTTATGTGGGACTCGTCCCGACGCCTACCAGGACCATACCCACTAAAAACCCCCTGTCGGCTCGTGCATTTTTGCCACTCAGCCTTCATCTGAGCGACGGCCAATTGGAGAAAGAGGCCGCGCTAGCGGGGCCCAGAAGGGGTCACCCGCTGGGATTACATAGCACTGAAGGTGCTCAAAGCACTGAAGGTGAATTCATAGCACTGAAGGTGCTCAAAATGAAAATCAATAATTAAAACAAAAATTAAAAAATTACAAAATAAAATTGAGTTAATTCGCATTTACGTTAGAATTAGGATTTACGTTAGAATTAGAATTTACGTTAGAATTAGAATTTGCGGCCAGAAGGGCCTCGAGATCGCGTGACAGTCTGGTGGATGAGTACGCTTGCGCATTTCTAGGCCTAGCGACTTTGAACTTCGAGTCTAACACAGGAGTAGTATATGAGACAGAATCACGAACTAGAGGATTGGGATGGGTTTCGGAGCGTTTGAAGAACGCTTCAGAGAGTGTTTTGAGATATTGTTGCACTGTAGGCAGTTCAAGATCTCTATGCAAGTCCGCGTTACGCACGTACCACGGTGCGTTTGTGGCCCGGCGGCAAAAGAGGTTTTGAACTACCTGCAGTTTGTGCAGGAGGGAGGGTTTGGCGAGGCATACGTCATGACGGGTCTAACGCAGACCTTGTAAAGTGTACGTTTGTTTCTGAAGGACATTTTACTTTTTCTACCTAACATGCTATTTAGGCGGACTAAATAGTGACGAGCGAGTTTCGAAACTCTTTCGACGTGTGGCTTGAAAGAAAGCGTCGGATCTAATGTGACGCCTAAGTATTTAGTACTGCGCTTCCAGGGGATGGGAATGCCTAACATTCGAACGTGGGGATCGCCATCGGGACGACGGCGTTTGTGGTCGAAGCGCATCGCAGAACTCTTTTCAGGGTTCACATCGATGCGCCATTCTTGAAACCATGCACCAAGGGCGTTTACGGCCCTTTGGAGTCTGGTTACAAGGTGCCGAACACTGTGGCCCCTGGTATAGAGTGCGGTGTCGTCAGCAAAGAGGGCGAGTTCGACGCCTTTCGGCGGGATGGGAATGTCGTTGGTGTACACGGTGTACAGCAGAGGGGCGAGGACTGAGCCTTGAGGGACTCCAGCCTTTATGGGACGAGGTGCAGAAAGCGTGCCTTCGTGTTTAAATCGAAACGTACGGTCTTTGAGAAACGACGCTATTAACCTGACTAGGCGATCCGGTAAGCCTATCTTGTAGAGTTTATAAACGAGACCGCTGTGCCAGACTTTATCGAAAGCCTTGGCTACGTCAAAGAAAACCGCGACTGTTTTATAACGACGCGGATAGAAACCGTCAAGTATATACTCGACGATTCGGTGGACTTGCTGAGGGCAGGAGTGTTTAGCGCGAAAGCCGAACTGATGGGGAATAATGAGAGGATCGCCATCCGTTGGAAACAGATGGTTCCGCATTCGAGAGAGTATGACTCTCTCGAGAAGTTTAGACATTGCCTTGAGGAGGCTGATGGGTCTGTGATTAGCCGGGACGTTCAGAGGTTTGCCCGGCTTGGGAATGCCTATGACTGTCGCTTCTTTCCAAGCTTTTGGAAAGTAGCTATGGTCGAAGCAGGCATTGAAAATGATAGCTAACAAGGTAAGCATCTGTTGAGGTAAGTGCTCAAGTGCGTGGTTGGAAATTCCATCCGCACCCGGAGCCTTTTTGGACTTTTGATTTCTAATGAGAAGCAAGATTTCGTCATTAGAGACTGTGACAGGGTCGGCGGTGATGGGGAGAGAGTCTCTGCGAAGGACTTCGTCCTCCACCGCCTGGATGTGTGAGGGATAAGCAGGTTGCGTGCTGGGCGAGCATTGTGCGGCAATGCTGTCGGCGAAGCATTCGGCTTTCTCTTCGACTTCGAAGGCAGTAGTGCCATCGGGACGAGTGAGAGGAGGAACGTGAGAGACGGTGTCTACGCGTAAGGCTCGGGCCATGCTATAGTACGCTTGGTGGGACGGAGAGATATTCGCCACGAGATCGTTCATCTGAGCGTCTCGGAGTTCCGCGAGGCAAGACCTAACTTTACGTTGAAGCTGATTCGCAGCTGTTCTATAGGCGGGCGTGGGATATTTCTTGGCTCTCCGGAGAGCCGCGTTTTTAGCTTTAATAAGATTGCTAACGGCTAAGGGAAGCGTGGGTTTGCCTTGCTTAGCAACCTTTTCGTTGTCACTGATGGCTGAGTTGATAGCATCAGTGAGAGAATTTACTAATGAATCGATTTTATCCGGGCTATCTAATTGTTCGGGAGAGATCGCGAGTGGAGAGTTCGGAGCCTCTAAGGCTGAAACTAACGTATTTTTAAAACCTTTCCAGTTGGTAAAGGTCTTAGGAGATGAGGCGTTATCGTTCGGCGGTCCTAGCACGAGGGAAACGGGGCGATGGTCGGAGCCTAGGTCATCGAGCGGTTCGATAGACCTTAGATCAAGATTGATTCGCTTGATAATTGCAAAGTCGAGGATGTCAGGAGAGTAGGACGGGTTGTTGGGATAGTGAGTGGGAGTGATGGGGGATATGACGTCTAGGTCAAGGGAGTTAATAATGTCGAGGAGAGCGATACCGCTGGTGTTAGTCGATAGGCACGTCCAGTCAGTATGTTTGGAGTTAAAGTCTCCGAACATAATGACTGAATGGCCGAGGGCGAGAATGGCCTCAAAGTCGCTGCGGATTGGTCTGGTACCACTAGGTATGTAGATTGAAGCTATGATGATGGTCGGATGACCAGTCATAGCCAATCTACACACAGTGGCTTCCATGTCGAGGAGAGGAGGAGTAGGGAGAAGACAGCAGTGGAAGCCTCTTTTGAAATATATAGCGGTGCCGCCGAAACCGTCGGAGTTGGGCCTATCGTTACGAATAAACGCGTACTTAGGTATAGCGAATCCCCTGGAGCGGTTTGGAGTAAGCCATGTCTCCTGGAGAAGGAATAAGTCAGGTTCTTTGTTCTGAAGGAACAGTTTGAATTCGGGAAGGTTGGTGTTAAGGCTACGAGCGTTAAAAGATACTAGGGATAAGCCCTTGGGTTTAATACGACTGGACGCGGGATTCGCGGGTCTAGACATTATAATTTATTATTTACGAATTTATAAAAGAATTACAACGAACTTAGGAGCGAGTGATGCTCGGCTAAAGCAAATAAACGCTCTTGAGGAGAGCGGGCGGCTCGCAGTTTGCGTGCGAGCACGGAAATTTCGTTAATATCGACGTTTTGAATAACGTCGAACACGGTCTTCATGTCCTCAGCCAACGACGACTGAGGTGCGGATGACGGAGAAGGACGCGGCCCTACGGAAGCTACGGGAGCTGGGATGGGTCGGGAAGGTGCAGGCGGAACGGCCGGACGCTGCCTCCAAGACAGAGCCGGAGTAGGCGTCGGCTGAGCGGGCTTTGCTTCCGGGCGACCCCGGTTGCGCAGCGGCGGGAAGTTAGCGTGAGTGAGCGGCGGCGCCGGTTTAGGCGCGACCCTCTTGGTGGTGGAGCGCGGAGCGCGCGGGCAGCCCCTGTAGTTAGCTGTGTGGCCGGACTGGCCGCACAGCACACAGGCAGGGGGGGAAGCGGATTCGGGAGTGCGAGTGCACTCCTTAGTGAAGTGAGGATCCAGGCACTTTACGCACCTGGGGGGAGCTGAACAGTTAGCCGCTGCGTGGCCATAGAGCTGGCAGCGGTGGCACTGCCCAGGGTGACCACGGGGGTTGGGACGCTCGACGGAGATATTTGAGAGTCCGCAAATTGTGCGAGCCTCTCTAAAGATCTCCCTCGAGTTGGGAGTATTCGACAGGATTACCAACGCTAAGGGAAAACGCCTACCGCGGTTGGAGTGCATCTTGTGCACTGCTGTGACCGGGAAACCCTGAGACTTAAGGTCATCGAGAATGTCCTCGTTACTGAGTTCGAACGGGACGCCCCGTAGTACAGCGCGGATCTTACGCTCGTCCGGGAGGGCGTAGGTGTGATACGCGATATGATTTAATGATAGTAGCCTGGTAAACGCGCGGAAGTCGTCGACGGTCGCTACTTGGATTTTGATTGTATCACCAGCGTTGGCGGCCTTTAAGTAATTAATTTTGTGCTCCTTGCACAAGTTTGAGACCGCGGTCCAGCGCGCCTTTTCACGCAGGAATACGGGCGGAGGGAGCTGAGGCTTCGGCGGGACGGGAGCGCAGCGCGTCGCTGGCTTCGATGTGACCGACGGAGACGCGGTTACTTCGAGCGATTTTAACGGCGCGGGGGCTGGTGTTGAAGACACCGGGGAGGGCTCGGGTATTGAAGATACCGAAGCTTTCTTAGAGCGCTTCTTGGAGCGCTTGGCGACAAGTTGGAACGCGGGCTCAGGAGAGCCGGTTAAGGTGACGGCATCTGACGACGTATCAGACGCGGGTTCGGAGTCGCTCTCGGGAGCGGTACGCTTACGACGCGACGCGTGAGAGGATGCGACCGATTCGCAGTCCATCTCGGACGAGGCGGGGGCCTGAGGGGCCGGGGACGCGATAGATGCCTGTAAGGCCTGCGTTAGTATGTCATCGGGTATGCTGTAGCCAGACGCGGCGAGTACCTGGGCGAACGACCTAAGTACGTTGACAAGGTCCATTGGAGGGCTTGGTCCTACGATATATAATAAATAAATATATAAAAATGACTAGGTTCCCTAGCAAACCTAGCACCTAAACCTCCCTACCCGCGATAGGGGGGCTGGGGAGAATAACTTAAAACTAACCGTAGTATGCGGAAGGCCACTACCTAGAAACCTAAAAAGGGTGCGCAGGTAAAGAGTTGACCGCGTTAGGGTCAACCTTTACCGACAGAAAGGACAAATACACACGAAAACACACAGATATGATAAAAATAAATATGAAAAATAGAAAAAATAAATAAAATAGAGAAGAGAAATAAATAAAAATAAAAAGGACTGGTTCTGTACAAATTCGTTGTCACCGTTAAGTATCCTTTGCACTGAAACCAGACTACTTACGCTGGGCACAACACTGCACTCAGCACAAGCACAACACTACTTAGCACAGCACTTTGAAGACTAAGGGGCTTAGTCGCAAAGAAAAATACGCACTTCGATAGCACTCAGGGGGAGTAGAAAGAACCTTGAAAACCGTAGCACGGAACCAACACGCTAAACCGTGACGTCAGTAGACTGAGCGCCACGGAGTATCGGGAAGGGACCAAACAACGGAGAACGGGGTCTTGCACGTCCGCACTGGGCGGCGATCGGAGCGAGAATGAGGATACAAATTAACAATCATATAGCTTTTATATGTCTCGCCTCTCCTCTCCTCTCCCCTCCACACCACTTCCTCTTCGCTGTCCGCACCTCACCTCGCATCGCCACGCCTCTTCCGTTACAGTCGGCCGTCCTGTAACAATTGCGCCCGCAATTGGCGCAAAAACAGTCATTAATATTGATTCAACTCTCTAATAAATCTATAAGATCATCTCTAGTAACGATGTCTTCATCACTAGTTGATTCACTACAGGGTGGAGCACTACGATAAGGCCTTATAGCGTCGGCAGCTACGATACCAGAAAACTTCTTATAACCCCGCATACCTTCTATACTACGTATTTCGTAGCGCCCATTACCTAAAACCTTTTGAATAATATAAGGCCCAGAATATAATACCTGTAGTTTCGTGTTTACGTTTTTGACCGCCCCACCGGAAGGAGCCTCTTTCCACAAAACTTAAGTCTCCCTTATTATAAGTCTTTTCAGGCTTGTGACGCCTGTCGTAATTCTTTTTCATAGTGGCAGCTTGCCGTTGAAGACGCTCAGAAGCCATTTTACGTTTTACATTTACCGTGGTATTGGTTATATTGTTACCTGCAAGGTTAGGAAGGAGCCTACCTCGTTCGCTAAACATAAGCTCATAAGGATGGTAACCTATGCTTTCATTTCGCGTATTATTCATACCCCACACAACGTCGGATAAACATTCAGTCCACATGTTAGGATCTTTAACACGTGTGCGCATCGCATCAAGTAAGGTTCTGTTATAGCGTTCGACTTGGCCGTTTGCTCGCGGGCAAGCTATGGAATTTAATATATGTCGAATTTGATATTGTACACAAAATTCTTTAAATATTCTACTGGTGAAAGCTAAATTTCTATCAGATATAACACGTTTAGGATAACCAAACAAGCTAAACATATCTTTTAATATACTAATAGTTTCAATTGAGTTAATGGTCCTAGAAGGGCGAGCAATAATAAATTTAGTGAATGAATCTACAATAACCAAAATATATTGATAACCCTTTTTCGACCTACAAAAAGGCCCCCAGTGGTCAATGTGCACCGTATCCATTGGTACTGATGGCTTTGGTATAGGATACAACTGTCCTTGCGGTTTACCATATTTCCCTTTACTATACGCACAATCAAGACATGAGTTAACATATTTTTTTATAAACCTAGTCATTTTAGGGAACCAATAATCAGCTTTAATTAATTCCTCACATCGCTTTAACCCAACATGTCCTATTTGACAATGAAATTTTTGTAATAGTTTCCACCTACCAAATGAAGGCACTACTAATCTATCACCATTTATTGTTTTGCAATATAACCTATTTACTTTAATTTTGTAATTGTTTGTTAAGTCACTAGGTGCAATACCTTCCTTTAATTGTTTGATTATATTAGATAATTTATCATCTTGCAATTGAATTGTTAAATACCAATCTTCGGTCGATATCTGAAATAAGCTATAATGGTCTTTATGAGCTAAATTAAAATCAATTATAGTTTGTACAGTCGCATTCGAATTATTTAAAAATGAGCCCGGGTAATTGTTGACGGGATTCCTACTGAGTGCGTCTACGTGTTTCATTCGATCTCCAGGCCTATACTCGACTTCAATATCGAATTCTTGAATTGATAACCACCAGCGAGCTATACGTGGAACTAAATCTTTTTTTTTGCAATGTATACCTAACGGCCAAGCAGTGTGTGACAACTTTGACTGGTTTACCCAAAACATAAACTCTGAAACGTTTTAAAGATTCGACAACAGCTAAAGTTTCTAAGTCGTAACTATGATAAATCGTTTCTTCGCGAGAAGTCACTCTACTAAAATAAAATACCGGTTTTAATTTACCGTTATCCTGCATTTGCAACAAAATACCAGGAATGCCGTTCTTACATGCATCCGTATGAATTTCACAGGGTAATTTTTCATCATATAAGGCTAGCACCGGACGCGAACACAATTTATCTTTTAACAAGCCGAAAGTTTTAATTTGGCTATCGCCCCACACCCAAGGAATATTTTTTTTGTTAAATCCGTCAATGGCTTAGCTAAAATGGCAAATTTCTCAATAAATTTTCTGAAATAACTGCAAAGCCCTAAAAACTGTCGTAGCTCGTGTAAGTTGCTTGGTGTTTTAAAATTAGAAACTGCAATAATTTTGTGATTACCTGGTCTAATACCATCGCCACTTATTTCATGTCCTAAAAATGTAACACTGGATTTTAAGAAGGAACACTTTGTCATATTTAATTTTAAATTACACTCACGCAACCGTATCAATACATTTTCTAACAACTTCATCCGACCAATTATATATATTTCCTAATTGTTCAATTTTCTTAATCCAGCTTCTTATATTAATATCACTGCTATCAGGGTAGAAATCAGGAATCAATTTCTCAGTATTTCGTAACGTTTCCGGTCCAATGGATTCCATAGGTTTTTTGTTAATAATATCAGAAATTCTTTTGTCCACGTGTTCGATAATATGCGACAATGACCAAGTCGAAGCGTCATTGTCAAAATTATTCACATCATTGCTGGAAATCTTTCTTCTTTTGTACATGAATCCCTTTGAACTTTGACCTTTATAATTTCTTTTCATTCTCAAAAATTTTTTTTTACGTATCCCACTTCTGAAATATTAAGGGCCGTAAATTACACAAGTAATTTTTGATAAATTGTATAATTCCGATCCGTATCTATGGTACAAAATTCACAAAAATAATAGGATACAAATTAACAATCATATAGCTTTTATATGTCTCGCCTCTCCTCTCCTCTCCCCTCCACACCACTTCCTCTTCGCTGTCCGCACCTCACCTCGCATCGCCACGCCTCTTCCGTTACAATATTGATAAGCTATTGAAAGCAACTTATGGAGACTGGGAAAATATAGGAGATGAAAGATTTCAATGGTACAAGAGTATTTTACATAAAACAGCTACTGCTGCTGTGGAAGATGAAGAAGACCTTTGCATTTGCACAGAAATAGAAGGATCATCTATTTAATTTTTTTTTAATTTGTAATATTATTATAATAAAACTACCTTTCTTCTGAAAAACCTGGTTTTTATTCATAAGGTGATTTGTCTGTTTGTTGTCCAATCTAAGGGAGATTTCTCCAATAATTTCATGCAGAAGAAGAATTGTCCATTCTTTTTTGTAAAAAAAATTATTATTTTTATGATAAAACATTTTCAAAATGTTTGTTTTATATTATCTTTGTGCTTGATAAATTCAAAAACATCAATATTTTTAAAGTATGTCAATATTCTTACAACACAGCAGTTTTTCTCAATTTTCTAGTTTCAACATCAATGTGACAAATCACCCTCTGAATGTTTGCTCCTCATATAAGTTGTCAATAACGATTTTGTGACTATTATCATAACATATCTTATCCCAACAATTATGTAATACAGGTGAAAAGTCAACGAGTCTTAACCTACAATTACATTCTTGCCTATAAAGGTCTATCTGCTCAGATGTTTTTTCACCCACACAACCTTATTATTGCGAATTCCCTTAAACATCGTTTTAGGTGAAACAATTTCTATGTTACATTCCATTGAATGGAGTTAACTGCAGCTTTACTTGATAAAATATGATGCAACCACCTCCGGGCGTTATTAATCTCACTAACAAATGTGTAAGTACTACTGTATACCTAACATATCCTTGAAAAGAACATAACCTTGTTCAAAAGAAAAAAAGATCTGCACAATGTTAACACAAGAGGAAGAAATATGCTGGCAGCTCATAATAGCAGGCTTCATAACTGATTCATGGGTCAATGTATACGCTTTTATAATAAGGTTCCTGTTGCGGAGTTTTGCGCCGGCTGGAGAAGATGCCGCCGTAGTACCCTTTGGCCCCGAAGACACCACGACCTGACGAACCACGGAGTGACACCCGACTTGATCGAGTGCAGGTTGGAGCGCAGTGAAAACAACACGTCTTCAAAGTATGAACGTTTATTGCGGACACAAAATAAACCTTAAGTTTAAACAAGCCTATGAACCGCAATCGTTCCTGTAGTTCAGTTTCTTTCTTCAGACCTCTTCACTGGCCTCCGGATACACCGAACAGCGCTTACGTCTTCTTGGGTCTTCACTGGCCTCCGGATTCACCGAACAGCACTTTCTTTCTTCTAGTTGGATTCTTCTGAACTTTTCTTCTTAGACTTTTTCTTTCTTCTTATTAGACTTTTTCTTTCTTCTTGTTGTTTTCTTCGCTGCAGGCACCGAACTGTTTCTTTCTTCTTATTAGATGTTGTTTTCTTGCTTGTGGGCACCAAACTGACTTCCAAATTTTTTTTTTTTTTTTGTTCCCCTCCGCGGGAAGGGCAGGAGGATAAAAATGCCCTGACGCATACTCTGGCGCGATTCCAAAGTTATGTGGGACTCGTCCCGACGCCTACCAGGACCATACCCACTAAAAACCCCCTGTCGGCTCGTGCATTTTTGCCACTCAGCCTTCATCTGAGCGACGGCCAATTGGAGAAAGAGGCCGCGCTAGCGGGGCCCAGAAGGGGTCACCCGCTGGGATTACATAGCACTGAAGGTGCTCAAAGCACTGAAGGTGAATACGTAGCACTGAAGGTGCTCAAAATGAAATCAAAAATTAAAACAAAAATTGCAAAATAAAATTGAATTAACTCGCATTTACGTTAGAATTAGGATTTACGTTAGGATTGGAATTTACGTTAGAATTAGAATTTGCGGCCAGAAGGGCCTCGAGATCGCGTGACAGTCTGGTGGATGAGTACGCTTGCGCATTTCTAGGCCTAGCGACTTTGAACTTAGAGTCTAACACAGGAGTAGTATATGAGACAGAATCACGAACTAGAGGATTGGGATGGGTTTCGGAGCGTTTGAAGAAGGCTTCAGAGAGTGTTTTGAGATATTGTTGCACTGTAGGCAGTTCAAGATCTCTATGCAAGTCCGCGTTACGCACGTACCACGGTGCGTTTGTGGCCCGGCGGCAAAAGAGGTTTTGAACTACCTGCAGTTTGTGCAGGAGGGAGGGTTTGGCGTGGGCAAAGATTGGCGAGGCATACGTCATGACGGGTCTAACGCAGACCTTGTAAAGTGTACGTTTGTTTCTGAAGGACATTTTACTTTTTCTACCTAACATGCTATTTAGGCGGACTAAATAGTGACGAGCGAGTTTCGAAACTCTTTCGACGTGTGGCTTGAAAGAAAGCGTCGGATCTAATGTGACGCCTAAGTATTTAGTACTGCGCTTCCAGGGGATGGGAATGCCTAACATTCGAACGTGGGGATCGCCATCGGGACGACGGCGTTTGTGGTCGAAGCGCATCGCAGAACTCTTTTCAGGGTTCACATCGATGCGCCATTCTTGAAACCATGCACCAAGGGCGTTTACGGCCCTTTGGAGTCTGGTTACAAGGTGCCGAACACTGTGTCCCCTGGTATAGAGTGCGGTGTCGTCAGCAAAGAGGGCGAGTTCGGAATGTCGTTGGTGTACACGGTGTACAGCAGAGGGGCGAGGACTGAGCCTTGAGGGACTCCAGCCTTTATGGGACGAGGTGCAGAAAGCGTGCCTTCGTGTTTAAATCGAAACGTACGGTCTTTGAGAAACGACGCTATTAACCTGACTAGGCGATCCGGTAAGCCTATCTTGTAGAGTTTATAAACGAGACCGCTGTGCCAGACTTTATCGAAAGCCTTGGCTACGTCAAAGAAAACCGCGACTGTTTTATAACGACGCGGATAGAAACCGTCAAGTATATACTCGACGATTCGGTGGACTTGCTGAGGGCAGGAGTGTTTAGCGCGAAAGCCGAACTGATGGGGAATAATGAGAGGATCGCCATCCGTTGGAAACAGATGGTTCCGCATTCGAGAGAGTATGACTCTCTCGAGAAGTTTAGACATTGCCTTGAGGAGGCTGATGGGTCTGTGATTAGCCGGGACGTTCAGAGGTTTGCCCGGCTTGGGAATGCCTATGACTGTCGCTTCTTTCCAAGCTTTTGGAAAGTAGCTATGGTCGAAGCAGGCATTGAAAATGATAGCTAACAAGGTAAGCATCTGTTGAGGTAAGTGCTTAAGTGCGTGGTTGGAAATTCCATCCGCACCCGGAGCCTTTTTGGACTTTTGATTTCTAATGAGAAGCAAGATTTCGTCATTAGAGACTGTGACAGGGTCGGCGGTGATGGGGAGAGAGGCCTGGATGTGTGAGGGATCAGCAGGTTGCGTGCTGGGCGAGCATTGTGTGGCAATGCTGTCGGCGAAGCATTCGGCTTTCTCTTCGACTTCGAAGGCAGTAGTGCCATCGGGACGAGTGAGAGGAGGAACGTGAGAGACGGTGTCTACGCGTAAGGCTCGGGCCATGCTATAGTACGCTTGGTGGGACGGAGAGATATTCGCCATGAGATCGTTCATCTGAGCGTCTCGGAGTTCCGCGAGGCAAGACCTAACTTTACGTTGAAGCTGATTCGCAGCTGTTCTATAGGCGGGCGTGGGATATTTCTTGGCTCTCCGGAGAGCCGCGTTTTTAGCTTTAATAAGATTGCTAACGGCTAAGGGAAGCGTGGGTTTGCCTTGCTTAGCAACCTTTTCGTTGTCACTGATGGCTGAGTTGATAGCATCAGTGAGAGAATTTACTAATGAATCGATTTTATCCGGGCTATCTAATTGCTCGGGAGAGATCGCGAGTGGAGAGTTCGGAGCCTCTAAGGCTGAAACTAACGTATTTTTAAAACCTTTCCAATTGGTAAAGGTCTTAGGAGATGAGACGTTATCGTTCGGCGGTCCTAGCACGAGGGAAACGGGGCGATGGTCGGAGCCTAGGTCATCGAGCGGTTCGATAGACCTTAGGTCAAGATTGATTCGCTTGATAATTGCAAAGTCGAGGATGTCAGGAGAGTAGGACGGGTTGTTGGGATAGTGAGTGGGAGTGATGGGGGATATGACATCTAGGTCAAGGGAGTTAGTGATGTCGAGGAGAGCGATACCGCTGGTGTTAGTCGATAGGCACGTCCAGTCAGTATGTTTGGAGTTAAAGTCTCCGAACATAATGACTGAATGGCCGAGGGCGAGAATGGCCTCAAAGTCGCTTCGGATTGGTCTGGTACCACTAGGTATGTAGATTTGTGACGGTTGTCTATTTCGACCTCTTTTTGTCAGTAAATTTTATTTTTTTTGTCGTTCCCGACGTAATTTTAAACTAGGAATTACGTAGTGTCGGAGAACGGCAATGTTTTGATTTGACAAGTCAGTCACGAAATATTATCCATCAAAGCAACTTGAATCTATTTATTTATTATTGTTTCCGAGTTTATTATTCAAAATTACATAGTTAAGATATTTTATTATCTACAATCAAAGTTTTTTTTAAGAAACCTATAATTTATTTTTACGTTCACGAGTGTGCGTAGCCAAAATTTTTGGTAAGGATTCTCATTCATTAAAATTTTATTTTATTGTTATTTTTTCTTTTCAGATCAAATTTAATTGTATTAATATTTCTGTTCTATTTTGTGTGACTATTTTTTTATTTCAATTTTGTTTATATTTTTCTGTTTGTATTTACAGGCATTTTTGTATATTTTAAATTTTACCGAAAAAATAAACATAGAAGAGAGTTTTGGTGTTTTACTGGTACTACGTTTCATACTGGCGCCCGAATATTCAAACGTAGTTTATGGAGAAGAGAGGAGGAACTATATCAACAGAAGAATTGCAACATTAAAAATAATTTTTTTATAATTATTATTGAGGTCAGGCATAAAACTTTATTTGTTACCATTTTCAATCATTAACATTCACTATAATATATTTATATATATATCTACTATAATATATCTACTATAATATATCTACTATAATATATCTACTATAATATATCAAAATACTGCTAAATTATTCAGACATTTAAGTTTCTTTAGTTTCTTTCGTTATAATATCCTTGAAGAAATTTTCTGAAGACACAACATTCTATAACCCAGTAATTTCACTATTTAAATAACATTTTCTATTCATTTTCATCACTCGAAAATACGTATATTTTTAAGGCTTTATTCTGCATAACGACTATTAACAAATTTGTTTCACTTTAACATTTTTTTTTTTTGATTTTGCAATGAATTTTTCACAATTAAATAAACCTGAAATAATTTATGAATTAAAAATCAGAAATATAAATTTTTCTTCGACGCAATCTGTAGACGAACTACGATCATTATTATTAAATATTAATGTAGATTCTGAAACAGAAATTTTACAAAATAGCCCTGAAGAATTTTCAGAAGATATTAATACCAATAAAAAAAAATTTAAAACTTGTTGAAGCTTGTATAAACTCTTATCCTATTAGGAAACAAAAAATTTCACCTTATTTAACTCATATAAGAACAAGATTAGGCCTCATTGACATTACATCAGATTTATCTTCAGAGCAGTTAGATTTAATAAATTCATGTTGGAATGATTTAACTCAATTAGACTCACGTTTTAAAAATTTGGAAAAATCACCAACACATTCCACATATCATTCCGCAGAATCTATACAAAATATTAATCTACAACCCCTTTCTTTTTTCGAAGCATTAACTGATAAGGTCAGTAAAATTACAGAAAATCGAACTAACAATGATTTAAAAAGATTTATTTATAAAGGTGAAAGTTGTCCAAAGGATTTTATTCAAAAACTTGAAGAATTTTCACAAATAAAAAATATTTCTGAAAAATCTTTATTCTCACATATTTATGATATTTTATCTGGATCTGCTCTTGATTGGTTTAGAGCTAGAAAGTCGACTATTAATGACTGGTCATCTTTCCGATCGGCATTGTTGAATGATTTTGCAATTACCAATTACTTTATATGAATTCATATATAATTATTGCTAATTATCTCACGGCGAGCATAAGCCGATTCTTTTGTCTTATTTTTTTTTCTATGCACCTCATTATCGTTTGGCTATACCATTAACATTGACGTTGGTCAAAACTTATAATTAATTATCATCATCGTAGTATTAGGTTAACTTATTGTGTAATTTATTTAATATTTGCAATTCTAGGAGTGTAAACTCTTATTTTCAATATCTGTATTATACTTTATAGTATAATTTGTTAAATGTTATCAATTTTTTTTTCTCAATTTTTTTTCAAGCGGTTTGCAACTTGTAAAATTAAGCCTTCTGCACGAGCGTTTATTAAGGTAACTCGTTAAACTAAACCATACCTATGTGTATTATTTATACGCTTGAATCACTTTCCCGTGAGAATTATTTTCATATGTTTATTACATAAGTATTTTAATTACTTCACAAAAGACCCTTGGATTTTATTTAAAAGTAAATGTTTCACGACTGACTATGATTTTCTTTTCTTTCCGGCATATTTATTTCAGTCTTTAACTGAAACTTGTTTATAGTAATCACCGTGCGGGAGTTAGCGACACGTTAAAGAAGCCATAAGCTATTAATATTTTCAGCGGATGGCAACTATTAAAGCCTTTTGCCGTTGCGTTCAACTCTGTTGAGTTGACTTATTTAGGATACGATTCCTCATAAGCAACTCTAACTGCATGATGTTTTATTTCCAGTAGTGGAATAAGACTAGTATGAAAGAGAATGTATGTTGTAATTATAATGTACGTTGATGGAGTTGAACGATGTATATTAACATTGTATATTCCAGGAACATGTTTAAAATTTTATCATTCATGAACCATGTAATTTAAGATAATTATTTAGGATTTTTTTTTTCTCTCTCTCGTCTGTTTTGTTTTTTTTTTTTTTTTCTATTAAATAACTTGTTGATATGCAATATATCAGTATTATTTTTTTTTTTTCATATATACAGGATGTTTTTTCAGAAAAATTCTTCTATAGGATGTTAATATTAATTTTCATTTTGCTTTTAATTATTATTTTTTTTTTGATTGTTCTTTCATTTAGCAGATTAAATATTAAAATTCGATATGTATATGCGGTTTATTTTGATTTGGTTTGAATTTGAAATTTTACTAAAAAAATCTTTCAGATTTTTTTTTTTCCCGGCCCCCGGGGTATTGTGACGGTTGTCTATTTCGACCTCTTTTTGTCAGTAAATTTTATTTTTTTTGTCGTTCCCGACGTAATTTTAAACTAGGAATTACGTAGTGTCGGAGAACGGCAATGTTTTGATTTGACAAGTCAGTCACGAAATATTATCCATCAAAGCAACTTGAATCTATTTATTTATTATTGTTTCCGAGTTTATTATTCAAAATTACATAGTTAAGATATTTTATTATCTACAATCAAAGTTTTTTTTAAGAAACCTATAATTTATTTTTACGTTCACGAGTGTGCGTAGCCAAAATTTTTGGTAAGGATTCTCATTCATTAAAATTTTATTTTATTGTTATTTTTTCTTTTCAGATCAAATTTAATTGTATTAATATTTCTGTTCTATTTTGTGTGACTATTTTTTTATTTCAATTTTGTTTATATTTTTCTGTTTGTATTTACAGGCATTTTTGTATATTTTAAATTTTACCGAAAAAATAAACATAGAAGAGAGTTTTGGTGTTTTACTGGTACTACGTTTCAGATTGAAGCTATGATGATGGTCGGATGACCAGTCATAGCCAATCTACACACAGTGGCTTCCATGTTGAGGAGAGGAGGGGTAGGGAGAGGATAGCAGTGGAAGCCTCTTTTGTAATATATAGCGTTGCCGCCGAAACCGTCAGAGTTGGGCCTATCGTTACGAATAAACGCGTACTTAGGTATAGCGAATCCCCTGGAGCGGTTTGGAGTAAGCCATGTCTCCTGGAGAAGGAATAAGTCAGGTTCTTTGTTCTGAAGGAACAGTTTAATCTCGGGAAGGTTGGTATTAAGGCTACGAGCGTTAAAAGATACTAGGGATAAGCCCTTGGGTTTAATACGACTGGACGCGGGATTCGCGGGTCTAGACATTATAATTTATTATTTACGAATTTATACAAATATAAAAGAATTTACAACGAACTTAGGAGCGAGTGATGCTCGGCTAAAGCAAATAAACGCTCTTGAGGAGAGCGGGCGGCTCGCAGTTTGCGTGCGAGCACGGAAATTTCGTTAATATCGACGTTTTGAATAACGTCGAACACGGTCTTCATGTCCTCAGCCAACGACGACTGAGGGGAAGATGAAAACGCGGGACGCGGCCCTACGGGAGCTACGGGAGCTGGGATGGGTCGGGAAGGTGCAGGCGGGACGGCCAGACGCTGCCTCCAAGACAGAGCCGGAGTAGGCGTCGGCTGAACGGGCTTTGCTTCCGGGGGACCCCGGTTGCGCAGCGGCGGGAAGTTAGCAGGAGTGAGTGGCGGCGTCGGTTTAGGCGCGACCCTCTTGGTGGTGGAGCGCGGAGCGCGCGGGGAACCCCTGTAGTTTGCTGTGTGGCCGGACTGGCCGCACAGCACACAGGCAGGGGGGAAAGTGGATTCGGGAGTGCGAGTGCACTCCTTAGTGAAGTGAGGATCCAGGCACTTTACGCACCTGGGGGGAGCTGAACAGTTAGCCGCTGCGTGGCCATATAGCTGGCAGCGGTGGCACTGCCCAGGGTGACCGCGGGGGTTGGGACGCTCGACGGAGATGTTCGAGAGTCCGCAGATTGTGCGAGCCTCTTTGAAAATCTCCTTCGAGTTGGGAGTATTGGACAGGATTACTAGCGCTAACGGAAAACGCCTACCGCGGCTGGAGTGCATCTTGTGCACTGCTGTGACCGGGAAACCCTGAGACTTAAGGTCCTCGAGAATGTCTTCGTTGCTGAGTTCGAACGGGACGCCCCGTAGTACTGCGCGGATCTTACGCTCCTCCGGGAGGGCGTAGGTGTGATACGCGATTTGGTTTAATCCGAGTAACCTGGTAAACGCGCGGAAGTCGTCGACGGTCGCTACTTGAATCTTGATTGTATCGCCAGCGTTGGCGGCTTTTAAGTAATTAATTTTGTGCACTTTGCACAAGTTTGAAACCGCGGTCCAGCGCGCTTTTTCACGCAGGAAGACGGGCGGAGGGAGCTGAGGCTTCGGCGGGACGGGAGCGCAGCGCGTCGCTGGCTTCGATGTGACCGACGGAGACGCGGTTACTTCGAGCGATTTTAACGGCGCGGGGGCTGGTGTTGAAGACACCGGGGTTGGCTCAGGTGTTGAAGACACCGCGGCTTTTTTCGAACGCTTCTTAGAGCGTTTGGCAACTAACTGAAACGCGGGCTCAGGAGAATCGGTTAGGGTGGCGGCGACCGACGAAGCTTCGGACGCGGCGGAGTCTGAATCGCTCCCGGGAGCGGTACGCTTCCTGCGAGATGAGCGCGAGGATGAGACCGACGCGCAGTCCATATCGGATGGAACGGGAGACGCGGGAGAGCTATAGACCTGAGGGGTCTGGACATTAGAGGCCTGCGGGGCCGGGGTTGAGGCCTGAGGGGCCGGGGACGCAATAGATGCCTGTAAGGCCTGCGTTAGTGCGTCAGCGGGTATGCTTACGCCGGACGCAGCGAGCGCCTGGGCGAACGACTTAAGAATATTAACAAGGTCCATTGGAGGACTTGGAATTACAATGTGTAGTATATAAATATATAATGTATGCCTATAATATATAACAGATGCCTAGGATTCCTAAATAAAAACCTAGCGAACCCTAGCGGCAAACCTCCCTACCAGCGGTAGGGGGGCTGGGGAGAATAACTTAAAACTAACCGTAGTACGCCGAAGGCCGCTACCTAGAAACCTAAAAAAGGGTACGCAGGTAAAGAGTTGACCGCGTTAGGGTCAACCTTTACCGACAGAAAGGACAGATACACACGAAAACACACAAATATGATAAAAATAAATATGAAAATAGGAGAAAAATAAATAAAATAGAGAAGAGAAATAAATAAAAATAAAAAGGACTGGTTCAGTACAAATTCGTTGTCACCGTTAAGTATCCTTTGCACTGAAACCAGACTACTTACGCTGGGCACAACACTGCACTCAGCACAAGCACAACACTACTTAGCACAGCACTTTGAAGACTAAGGGGCTTAGTCGCAAAGAAAAATCGCACTTCGAAAGCACTCAGACGGAGTAGAAAAACCTTGAAAACCGTAGCACGGAACCAACACGCTATACTGTGACGTCAGTAGACTGAGCGCCACGGAATATCGGGAGGGAACCGACCAACGGAGAACTGGGTCTTGCACGTCCGCACCGCGTGGCGATCGGAGCGAGAATGTCGTGACTTCCAATGCTCGGCGTGCGCCTTTTATACAAATTTTGCCCTAAATAATTCCAGCGCTCTGATTGGCTGGCGCGTTTGTGCAATTTGCACCTAATTACACTTAAGTTTTACTTGGATTCTAAACTTTACATCGAATTATCTTTCAAACTATTAATCAAAACTATTACAATATTATATTCAAATAATAGAGCGAAACGATTCCTATATGTTTACATAAATATCAACTTGATAAAATTAAATACAAAAAACTTTCTAGAACAAAGACCATCTCAAAATACCGTTTGCGCCGGCAGACTACTTACTTAGCCTAACATTGTACCTAAGGCGAAACGGTTACAAACATAATTTTATCATTTTACATTATCAAATTATGCAAACATTCTAATTACAACTAGATTTTAACATAATCAAACAAGATATAACTACCAATTAGGAACATATACAACAACAAAGGTTTTCTCGTTATTCTCTTCAAATACGTAAAACACCATGAAAATAATTGTTACATTTCAATAAAAGAAAGCAATTTACACATTATTATCAATAAACCATTACAATAAACCCTATAATTACGTAGTTATTCAACGAGAAAATATCTAACCATATTACGTCATTTATTACTTCAAATGCGTACTTTATTATATGAATCTATATACAATAACGTTATATCTACCATTATGTACCTAATCCGATACGAAATAACCATAAAATTTCCACAATTATGACAAATCTAAACAATCAGTATTTTACAAATAACCTAGGTCTAATTTCCATCTAAAAACATACATAAAGCTTCTCATATTATGCTTATATTATACCAATGAAATCTCTAAGAACTTTATTAAACACAAACATCATCAATTCAACCATAAATCAATGTTATCAAAATAGAATTCAAAATATACCTATACCTAGTTCCTATAACATCATAATTTCCTATAAGAATCTTATTAGTACTTGCTTACGTCACACTCGAAAATAACCACCTATCCGAGGACGGGCGCAAGTAGTGAGGGCGTGGACTAGCGTTATTTACAAAACTATTTGAATGGCTATGTCCCTATTATGCCGAATCCATTTCATGTTGCGTCGCTAACAGTTCCTGAGGATATCCAAGGTCTTCCTATTGACAAATTCAAAGAAACTATAAAGGAGAAGTTGTGTGCTAGAGCATATTATAAACTATCCGATTATTTGGATGATAAAAGCCCTTGGGTATAATCCCCTCATTAACAGGATTGTACTAGTATTTGTAACAAAGCATGTGTAATGTGTCTGTATGTGCGATGAGTTCTTCGTCCCGATGAATATCTAAAGCGTCATTGTCACTAAAGTACGTCTTCTTATGGTAGCGTCGGGTGACGGGTCGCTCACTTCCCTCTAATATGGTTGAGGAGGGCGATGGCTGGATCCCGCGTTAACTCGTGAACGGGTGCCGTTTGAGGGTGTTCGTCGTTTGGATAATTGGGGGGAGGGAGACTTGCCGAGCTAACAGATGCAGAAAAGAATAATTTTGTATAGACATAAAGAGACTCTGTAAATTTATTTTGAAAAAAAATATACCCGTGAAGTTTCTTGCCAGTTCTTCTTCACGAAGGTTTTTTTCGAACTGGTGGTAGAATCATGTTTTATTTGACGTCAATAAGAATAAGTAATTGTCAAAGTTGAGAAATAAATATTTGAATTTGAATTTGAATCAAAGTCCACACATGACCACTCTTGTTTCGAACAAAAATTTTGTAGCTCATAGTAGAACTGTTCGTAAGGATGGGTATTAAAGTCCCCCATTACGTAAACACAATCTATACTACAACTGTCAATAGTAAAATTGCACCGAGAACATCCGTAAATTCCGTAAGGTTCGCTTTCTCATCGGTAGGCATATAAACGCACATCACTAGAAATGTGCAACACGCGGGTTATTGCACTTAATCACGACCACATTCACAAACACACTGCGCCTCCACAGCAGGGCTACACCTCCGTAGGGCCGACCTCTCAGCTGGCCAGCCGATGTGTCCATGGCTGATACCCCAGTACTGCGAAACTCGTCACATATTGTGTGCAAAAACGGGATCTCATCCTCAGTCAGCCAAGTCTCTTGCAATGCTATACCATCGCATGTCTTACATAGGTCTCGAATGTTATCTACGGAGCGTTTAGCATTTTTACAATTAAATGTTATAAATTTATATGTACCCATTATTTATTTTCCTTAGACAGGTCGACTCCATTTGGTAAAGGTACTATTTTACGACGCGCTTTAAAATTGTAAAAACGACGAAAAACAATTTCCTCTGGCCATATCTTCTCATCCAGGAACTTAGATAGTTTACTCTGTGGTACATAAAATTTATAGGCGTTATAGTCACACAGACGCTGAATAGATATTTTTTCTAACTTGACCGCTTCCTGTGTTATATTGTAAATATGTCTAATTATGTCAGATTCACAGGACTTTTTGTGAACGCACCCTATCTCACCAAATATGTTGAAAGACCCACAACTCAAATACCATTAAACAGGAAATTATCAACTGGTACGACACGAAATTCCAGTTAACCCAGAATTGACAAAAATCCAGATTTACAGTAATATAAGTCAGCACAAGGAGAGGTACATACAGAGTTTTCCATGGACAAAGTACTTGCCGAAGATTGGCAATTGGCACATTGTGTTGCGATTGCCACTATATCATCCGAATTTAATCCTTATTTTAAATATATGATCTCAACTGAAGGGTTATGTAGCCTCTAGAATTGTGAATTTACTACAAAAAAAAATGTTATTGACTGAAAAAGTTAACACGATTGTGGCTGAACAGTGGAAAAAGGTTAGCGATTATGCAATCAAATGTGAAAATGAATATCGAAGAATTCAACACGGTTTAGACAATTCTATTCTATGATATATGGCAATCAGCCGTCGTTACGACTCGACCGACTATTACTGCCAGTGTCAAGTATTGGAAAAGCCACGGTTATTGAATGACGATGGATTCCTCAGAGCAGTGCATAAGTTGACAAAGCGGGTGGCGGCAAGAGTTCGTATTTATGTCGCATTTTCTCTTTTTTTTTAAATGTCGGAGTAGAGTTTGGTTTCTACTTTAAAATGTGTGGAAGAATATTTAAGGGTGTTACCACACCAATCGATCGTCCGTCGATCGACGTCGACCGGTCGACGACACCACCCCTGAGTTGGTAAGTCTGCCAACCCGCAGTTGGCGTGATAGCCTACAATTGTCTGACCCCACCCCTGAGTTGGTAAGTCTGCCAACCCGCATTTGGCGTGATGGCCTAGAATTGTCGGACGCCACCCCTGAGTTGGGAGAGGCTGATATCCCTCCAGTATTAAGGGTACCTAATTAGTAAAGGTACCACACCAATCGATCGCCCGTCGATCGACGTCGACCCATCTACGTAAAAAATTTAGAAAAATACATAATCTTGCAAAGATTTTAATTTCCGAATCAAATTCTTCTGTGAATTTGTCCAAAATCACGTTTACCACATATCTAAGTACAGAATTGACGAATTCCTTGACACTCATCAGTGCTCATCTTCATTGAACTTATGAACTTAACTACTTAATGCCTGTAAAGCGCGCATTGGTTGAGGTCAATGCTTGTGATACATACGGCTGAAAGTGACAGTGACATTGACTTCATTGAAAGCACAGATGTGAGATGGAACGAATTGAGAATTAGAATAATTATTGTAATGTCTGATTTTAACAATAGGTATGATGGTGCTTATTATGTATACTACAGCTGTAGCTTTCGAAAATGAATAAATAAATACGTGTACATGATCTTTTATATTTTATTTTACCTCAACCTAAATAGAAAAAATATACAAATAAATAAAACAACACTATAATAGAAAAAAATGGTGCATTTATACAAAGAACATCAAAAAAGCAAATCACAATTGTTTTATAATCAGCTCCTAATAGATACCGGACTGTTAGTATTTCGTGCGACAGAGATAACGCTCTACGAAGCCGAAATTAGGGGTTGAGGGTTTTCGTCGTTTAGATGTTGATGGGAGAGAGACTTGCCAAGCTAACAGATGTAGATGAGAATAATTCTGTATGGACATAAAGGGATACTATGAATTTAATTTGGAAAACTTATACCTGTGAAGTTTCTCGCCAGTTCTTTTTCACGAAAGTTTTTCCGAACTGGTGGTAGTCATGCTTTATTTACCGTCAATAAAAACAAGTAATTGTCAATGTTGAGGAACAAATACTTGAATTTGAATTAGTATTGAAATATTGCAGTTAATATTTAATAAAGGCTCTATTCTAATTTATAGATTGATAAAGGCTAAATTAGGCAAAATATATATTTTAGGCTATAAATAAAACTATTTTTTAATCCAAATTATATATTTATAAAACCTTTGTTAACAATTAAAAAACAAATGAACTACAAATATTTCTGCGGGCGCGGCCACCTGCTCACGCTAATGAGTAGCGACGCCTCCGCGGCTGGAACCGAGCGAGATCTTACCCTTGGGGGTGGTATGTGGGTAAAACTTACCGTTTATTTCAAATAATTTATCACACAAACTATTCTACAGCATATATTTTTATGGACAGTGAAAATTTTACACCTAGTGATAAAGGCCTGCCCAGGGCCAGGTCCTAATAAATATAGTATTGTCTGTGCTCTCACTCGATGTTCTTGCGCGAGCTTCTACCCACCGCTGCTGCGCCGGCGCCGGCGGCGGCCCGTAGCGCAGCAGATTGCCTACAGCCAGAAGATCCACGCGCTTTGATCATTAAATCGTAATAGACACCCAGACAAATACACTAACTGTGGGGCCCCAAAGTAAGCACGTGTTATGGATGACCATACAGTGGAATGGGGGGAACCCAGTATAATCATACATATATAAATGTGAACAACCACGACGCGAGAACAAGCATCTAATAGGTATTTTATCGTTTAACCGGTACTGCCTTGTAAATACATAAATACCGGTTCTAGGGTAATTAACTGGGACTTTTGCAACCGGTTTCACGCCCTGGTAGTAGCATGTGCAGTAATCTGTGCCAATGCCCTCATCGCCAGGTCTGTCTTACTTCCAGTTTCCAACTCTGCTGTGAATTTATTTAAGACTAGGTGTTGGTATGAGAGTATGAAGGTGAAAGATTTATCGGAATTGAATATTTAAATAAGCTGAAAATAACAACACCCTACGTAACTAATGGTAACGGATCATTCAATAAAAGAAATAATTTGAACACAGTATTTCAAAAAAAGTACTTTTCTAAAAATCACAAAGTTCAAAAGGTTTCAAAATCGCGCAATCTTCACCAACCCTGCCATTTGTCAAGAACTTCTAAGCTACGCGCACTGTAACAGGACATTTGTAATTATTCAAAAGAACATTCGATTAGTCCTACTTATGTTTTAGTTAGTAAAGTTGTGACATGATTTATTGGGTATTGGTCATAATAGTGTTTTCTGAAGTCGTCCGATGCACAACAACCCTGATAGCTGGAAGTGAAGCTATGATATTTCTTTGAGTTTTCATGATTCATTATAGTAGGTAATAAAAACCCTTAAACCAGAATGTTGAGTAACCAGGGTGCGCGTAGAGATAACGCAACGTCCATTTAAAATGTAAAATTATTACTTAACGCGATAACGTCCTCCTCCTATATAGTAGGTAGGTATGTATCAACGTCAGTTTCACAAGACATTCGGAATACTGGAGAACAAATATGCAAAGAAAGACTATTTTATTTGTCCCGCTGTAGAACCAGTACTAGCGCTATCGAGAAATAACGTTTTGTAAAAAGCTTTGCAACAAGAATTGATTGACGCTCGATATATCATCATAGGTATTCCAGTGATGCTCGTTTGTGTTCTTGTAACAAGGTCAGCGTCGGCGTTTACTGCGGCGGCGGCAGGGGTGGCGGCGCGCCACGAGCAGCGCGGCCAGCACGGCAGCTAGCAGAAGCGCGCCCGCCGCTGCAGCCGCCGCCGTGCGCAGGCGCGACCACGCCGGCACCGCCAGCGCCGCGCCGCCCGCTGCGCCGTCCGCGCACGACACCCGCGCCGAGTACGACGCGCCTTCCTCCACCTCTTGCACTGCAACACGAAGCATTGTAGTTCAGTCTCAGTTTATTTATCCATTTGGTTTATATAATTAATAAAAGTCGATCTGATATTAAAATTTAATTTATGTTTGGATATTTAGTATCTTCAATGACAATTAAAAAGTAGATGCCCAGTTCCAAACGAATGTGACACTAAACTGTCCACTTTGGTTTAAAAGTTTGTAAGGAAATGACAATGAAAAAGTCTAAATTTTTTTGGTGGATCAATTATATATAAAAATGTGAAAGAATCATTCATATATCTCTAGAAATTAAAAAGCTATGGGACTTAGAAGTTGCGCTTGACAGAATAATTTCGTTAGACGCGGTGCTCCAGCGTGTGACGTCATTCGACGTAGACGACGCGGCTCGTATTCGCTGAGTACGTTCGAAGTCATCGGCACATGAGTAGATAAATGGAACAGAGACAAAGCTTCTTAAGCACGTGAAAAGTTGTTACCTTTTTGGTAGGGTTGTCAACATAGGTTAAGACAAATTAAACAAAACATTTGTTAAAAAGTTTTATTATTCAGTATAATAGAATACTTCACAAATTACTAACTCTAATAATTTTCTACTTATAATTTTTTTTTGAATAATTTATTGTTTCTTTTGATGGAATTTACCACAATTCTGGATCTAACATATAGTTTTTTCAAGTAATCTAACGGGAAACACTCACATGGCATATCAAATTTACAATCTTTAATGCGCTAAAGTATTTCATTGCCAATATAGACAATATTTATTTCAAGATCGAAATATTCGCGAAACTCTGGCTCCAGCAATTTAATTTTATTTTTTCTAGAATTATTCATACACACAGTACATTAAACAACCATTATCAATAAAAAATACAACGTTTCTACATTAAAATAATCAAACTTGCAACTAACAAAACAAACAACGTGCGTTGCAATGACCCTGAGATTGTCAAATGGCTGTGCCTTTTGACAATGTCTTTTGACAAGTCTCGCCACGTACATGACAAGCGACCAGTGCAACAGACTCGTGCGGCTTTATGGAGCGTTGTCTCTGTTCCGTTTATGCAGAGGCAACGCAAATGCAGCCGCAGCTCTTTATAGGGAGAGATACGACAATTTGCGCAATCCAGACTACCGCGTATTTATAAGAGTCCACGGTTGTTACTCAGAAGGAAGAATACCGGGAAGTGGTGTAGGTGGTAATAGCACTGGAAGAATCGCTCGCCCTGATGTAGAAGACGTGGTGCTTGAGGAGATTGAAAATGATCCTTCAACCTCTACGCGAGCAATAGCTCGACTCACAGGCATTGGAAAATCGACCGTGCAAGATATTTTAAAGAAAAATAGATTCCACCCTTACCACGTCACACGCGTGCAAACTCTCCAACCGAGAGATTTTCAAGCAAGAGTGCGTTTTTGCCGGCAATTGCTGGCTATGATGGAGGAAGACCCGCAATTTTTTAATAATATTTTGTGGAGCGATGAGTCAACGCTGAAAAGAGACGGTTATGTAAATTTACATAATTTACATAGTTGGGAACTAGAAAGTCCCCATCTTATGCGTGAAGACAGGTCACAATACCAATTTAAAATAAATATTTGGACTGGAATTTTAAATGGTATGGTAATTGGCCCATTTGATTTACCGGGGAATTTGGCGGGGCAAAGTTATTCGGAGTTTCTTCAAAACGATCTCCCCAATTTATTACAAGAGGAGCTGAGGAAATCGTATTGGCTGCAAAATGACAGTTGTCCTGCGCATTATGCTGTTCCGATTCGTGCATATTTAAACAGCAGATACCCAAATAGGTGGATCGGACGTCTAGGGCCAATTTTGTGGCCTCCACGTTCACCGGATCTAAATCCATTGGATTTTTTTTCCTGGGGCTGCCACAAAGAAGAAGTATACCGTAAGCCTATACGGTCTTTGAACGAACTTCGCAGTCGTGTCAGAGCAGCCGCATCAAAAATAAGCGAGCGACGGTACACAAGACAGCTCAGAAGAGCATTTATCCGAAGATGTAGGGCATGCATAAGAGTGGGAGGCAAACAATTTGAACATTTACTGTAAATTAATGTAAAATAAATTATTTTAAATATTAAATGTTGTTTTTTATTATTCACCAATGATCAGACACAATTCGATTTAAAAAAATCCCTTACTACAAATTTGGTTATTTAGTCAAATTTTCTCCTTTTCTACATTAATGGCAATAAGTCACTATTTATGAAAGATACATTTATGAATTGTACCATTATAAAATCTACTTGTAACAGATATTATTTTAAAATTATTGGCCATTCATGTATTCATAAATTTTTTTCATACCCAAGAGCTTAAAAAATATTGTTTGCATATTTTTTTAAAATAAATTATTTTGCGTATTTCTAAAAAAAAAACTGCGTAAGCTTTTCATACTATTTACTTTTAATCTATCAGCACAGTTTGTCTATAATATTAAAACAACAAAAAACTAATAGAAATCATTCATTTCTGGTCATAGTTTTTAAGACAGTAAAATAATATTGAAAAAAAAGGACTTTGCTTTAAAAAAGAAATATCAGAGGTACTACTTATGATAAATTATTTTTCGTACTTTATTCAGAACGGACATAAGTTGTACTATTAGAAGTTTCAAGGTTATCCATTCATTACCCGACACCCTGTATATATATATACCGCTTAAATCCGCTTGAATGAGTATACAATGTTGATAAAAGCGAGAGGCATTAAATGAAACCG
The DNA here is from genome assembly GCA_923062675.1 of Marasmarcha lunaedactyla. Lineage (NCBI taxonomy): Eukaryota > Metazoa > Arthropoda > Insecta > Lepidoptera > Pterophoridae > Marasmarcha > Marasmarcha lunaedactyla. The sequence goes on along the minus strand of OV281348.1, from coordinate 29,004,607 downwards.
CATATTTTGTTTATCATTATTAGGCTACACAACAAAAATCAGATCAATGTAAGCAATAGTTTAGTCACAGGAATGCTTTTTAGTTTTTACTTAGTTTCATTTAAACACTCTGTATCTTCCCGATCACCTGATCGTAAGTTTGTACTATAGGCATACATAGTTATCTAAACGACAAAATTCACGCGAGCGACGCGACGTTGCCAGTTCGCATCGTAAGTTTGCAGTACAAACAAGGAAGTACACTGTTACTAAATCTTTCCTTAAAAGAAAGTACAGATCACGGTTATCTCACTCTAATGTAATAAGCGTAACAGAAATAGAAATAGATCAATATGTTGCTATTACGCCGGCGGCGGCTCGGCTAATTAGGTCAAGGGCACAATTTTTACTTTGTTTAGTGCAAAGACGCGTTGCATTCGGGGTGCACGTTGTGCAATTCAGCACAGATTATTGTCGCTCACGCATCCCATTTACTAATGTTAAGTTTTTATTGTGACAGGACACGTAACTGAGTATTTTATGTTTAGTTTTGTGAGTAGTTTGTTCATGGTTCAGGTTGCCTACACCAGGTTGGATTACAAGCGAGAAGATCCTGGCGAGCACCCTTGAACTCACAACAACGACAGCGACGCAGCTTCCAGTGGGCTAGACTACACCAAAATGAAGACGACGAGGAAAACATTTTGCGGAATTGTCTTTTCGTTGACGAGTCCAGAATTAGAACTCATCCGGACAACCGACGTCTGAAGAAGACGTGGGAACGCTGACAGACAAAGAACTGCCACCGGAACCGTTCAACAAGGCGGGAAAACGGGATCCTTTTGGGGTGGTATTATGATTGGTGCTAAAACGCCGTTGATCCCGTATCGTGGCTGGATGACGAGCTCATCGAATCAACGCTGCTCTGTGTGAATACGGCATTACCAGGTTAGACTGGCCTGCCGGCTCCCTGACTTGAACCCGATTGAGCAAGCTTGGGATGATGTCACGCGAGCTGTTTGGAACCGCCAGCCACCTCCCCAGACGGTTCCAGAGATCAGGGAACCAAAGGAAGCCGTTATTCAAGAATGGGACAAGTTACCGAAAGAAATGCTGGATAACTTAATTCTCAGCATGCCCAGAAGGATTTCCGCCTGTGTTCGAGCCAGGGGAGGAGTTATATAAATGTTAATAATATTTAGTTACTTTCTCTTTTTCTTTCAATTATTTATTAGTCAAAATTGCATTTAAATTCAATTTTTGTTAATAAAAAATAATATAATTTTTAATTAAAAAATGTGTATCTATTTTATAAAAAAAGATGTTATGTAAGCAACATTCTTTTAAAATTTAAAATTAAAAAAAAAACCATCTTCATCTTGTTTTGATGTGTGTAGTTACTGACATTTTCATCTTCAATATTTTTTATCTTTCCGCTTCGGTAACAAAATGTTTATAAATATTTTACATTTGAGGGTGTTAACAACTCTATATAGTTTTTTAGAACTGGACTCGACCACATTCTTTCGCACTTGAGCAACGACTGACAAAACGTCACATAGCTAGATGCGACAGAGATACTTAACGCTCTACGAAGCCGAAAATAGACGATTGTCTATTTCCAAAGGTCGAAGTGCAAGATTTGTCGCCGGGATGCGTGATGCCTACGAGGCCCAAAAATGTATGAGATCGGGTTTGTTCCTCTGTGTATTTTAATTTGTGGTCTGTGTATATATAAAGTTTTGATTTAGTTGGGTTTAAAACTAGACTATTACTCAATAACGGATACTCGAAAGGTCAGTATCTGACAATTGACCTTTTCAATTATGTTGCTGTCATTGCAGGAAGTATAAAAAAGATGGCCCGATCGTGCCCCAGTCACAGAGCTGTTACAGAGATGACAGTTATATAAAAATTCTTATGTAAATTAATAATTTTTTTTAATAATTACTAAATTAAAGTAAAAGCAGCGGAAAAAAGGTTTAAAAAAAAAGATCTTTTTGTTCTTACTCACTGGCGTGTTAATTAGGGATGCAACATTGCTCCTAAATAACATCGATATTAGATCTTCGATATTTCCAAAAGTGAAGTAAACATTAATGTTAACAAGAAAAATATAACTCAAGAAACAAAAAAACTGAAAAACCCGACTGCCTGACTGAGTATCATTATCACTTCAATGATTATTACAACGTCGTCACTAAAACACATTGTTTTCCTTTCCTACGTATTTATGGGCATGACAAATGTTTAAGAAAATAAAAAAGATAGACCGTAACCTCATTAATTGGTATAATTATTATGAATACCTACAGATGTATTGATTAGTGTTCGTACATTCCTTTAGGGTCGCAAGTTCGACCCCCACCCGAAACAAATATTTTTATGATGAACGTTGTTTTAAGGTCATGTAAATAATTACCAAATAGTTGTCAAACCTGTGCTTTATATGTTAAATGACTCTTTTATTTATAAATCTTTCCCTTTCCTATGAACTAGAAGTCATCTTTGTAACGTGCTGGGGAACGGCTCCATACTCAATCGGGCCACAATTTTTGGATGTCATCGGCATACATGTTGTACATTTTGAATCGTATTTCATTTATGATGTCAGAACTATATAAAATAAACAAGACTGGGCCAAGAACGCCGCGTTCTACATTCTTCTTCTCTGACATTCTTGCCAAACCACCCTCAAACGATACTTTACGATACAACCAGCTCAGATAGGTAGTGCAACGTTTGCTTGTGCCGTATATATTATTATAGCAGAGGTTATCGCACAAACAAACTTGCCGACAGCTACAACTGGCAACTTACAAGCCTGTCATTGTTTTGTAAATTGATTAACAGATAGAATATATAAGATTTTTCCATGGCATTCTATCGTGGGCATCGGCCCCAAAAATAGACTAATAATCTTCGATTGTGTTATTATAAAATAGATTTATCGTTAATAAAAGAGTATACTGAGTAATTGGTGATTCTTATTTCATAAGGAAGTCCTCCCTAGAGTAGGGTTATTCCATCGAGGGTCCCGGACTGCTTGAGTAGCTAGCGAACCATTTGGAAGATTTGTTATCGAATCGGTAACACGCTAACTTTGATATTAGTAGGCCAATATTGATGGAGTCCAAAGCTCGTGAAAAATCTAACAAAGTAAGTAACGTTCCCGATCCTTGACCCTGTGCAGTTAATAAGTTATCTACGACCTCCAACAAAGCAGTAGTTGTACCTTGTCCCTTCCGAAAACCAGACTGTACACAGTTTAGTATCGCGCTGCGCTCTAGGTAAGCTATAAGCCTCTTTTTCGAGTACCTTGGATAGGAAACATAGAAGGCTAATAGGTCTTATATCTTTCAAGCTAGTAGAATTGGTTTTCCAAGCTAATGGAAATGTACCACTTTCTATGGATATATTTATGATTTTAGTGATTATGCCTAGAGTTCGAGGAATCTGTCCATCTATCGCTTGGGCATTAGAAGTAATAAATAACGTGTACGGGCCAGCACGTACAATTTCTGCGTTTGCAGTTTACGCCAATCGCGCGAATTTATTTTCAGTGCACAAGTTGTGTCCGAGGCGGTCATACCTATCATTCAACTACCATTTATTTTAAGCTATCAAATCTATCAAATTATTTCTATCGTTTTAAGTCTAATTGTGTTACTCTTGGATTACTTATTATAATCAGTTTTATAACCGTTATTTCGGACTATCATTTGAACTATCCACCTTCTATCAATCAAATATTGTACGGGTTCCGTTCGTCTCAACCCCTACATAACGATTTTATCGATTACCCTCTCTGATACAGTATCTAATTAAAAATCGAGGAGCTATACCGATGATATGCATAATACGTTAACTGTGACAGCGAGACCTCGGTACAGCCAGAAATATCGAGAAAGCGGCTGTTCAACAATTCGGGATCATTAAGACCTGCAGGCAAATAGTCATTACGATTTTGAGATTTTAAAACAGTAGTTTGCAGACCCGTCAATAGGGCTTTAGAATTATTAATCTTTTCATTAAATTTAGCGTTAAATATGTCTGTTTTTCACTCAACAGTGAGGATGAAACTAAATGCTTTAATTCTTTTTAGTAAGATCTATGAGACTCGCTTCCCGTTCTGCGAAACTTTGTAAGTGCCTTGTCTCGAAGCTTCATCATGTAGTGAATATTGCTGGTTATCCATGGTTCGGATAACTTTTTGAGGTACACGGATTTTTTAGGGGCATTTGTATCAAATATATCATTAATTTAAAAAATAAAATTATTCACCATTATATTTAAGTCAGTATCATTCGTGTGGGTTCACTAATTAATTTCATTCACAATACGACTAAACGATTCTAAATTTATGACTTTTAACGGTCACAAACCAGCGAGGCTTACATTTCTCTATTTTTACATTAATTTTTACGTCTAAAGTAGGGTGTCTAGACCCAGATATAAAAGTATTTGAATGTCAGAAATACTTGCACCTGTACATGTAGCGTCAATTAATGACTCACTGTGGTCAGTATAGTAGACTAAAAAAGGTCGTGTTTCTTTACAGCACAGCTTTCTCGATTAAGAAAATTAATGTTTGAGTCCCCAAGTATTGTCATATTGTTAAAGTTTTT